>CAIGQZ010000427.1:465778-484059 GCA_903798205.1 Danio tinwini
TTTTATTTTATT
The DNA here is from genome assembly GCA_903798205.1 of Danio tinwini. Lineage (NCBI taxonomy): Eukaryota > Metazoa > Chordata > Actinopteri > Cypriniformes > Danionidae > Danio > Danio tinwini. The sequence goes on from CAIGQZ010000427.1 coordinate 465,791, forward strand.
TTATTTTATTTTATTTTATTTTATTTTATTTTATTTTATTTTATTTATTTTAGAAATGTGATTCTGATTCCATGCAACTGTTAGGGGAGATCTAACTTTCATAGAAAAATTATTTTTTTATTACATTTATTTTTTTTTTATTCTTTTTTATTATTATTTTTTTTAACAATACGATTATGATTCCACTCATATAAGCTTTTTTATTGTTACACAGTTTGTGGGAATTACAAATGACACAAGTTTAATCACAATTCCAGAAAAAGGAGCTATTTCACATAATATACACAACATCACACTTGAGTGTTGAATTTTTGTTAGGTTTCAAAGCTCATGATAAATAATGTGAGCAGTATGCGAATCACTAAAATGAGCATAATTTTAAGCGTGCAACCTCGGGAGCATGAAACATTAATAGATTTAGTACATTCACAAACAACAATCCACGGTCCTCGACTGGCAAGCTGGAGCAGATACCTGATGTCTCAAGTTTTGCTACTCTGGAACATGTATTTAACTAAGAACAATCTCCTCCCATCTGATCCGCTTGGCGTCGGGCCAAACAGATTTCTCCCCCCCTTTATGATTATTTTATCACTTTAAATTCTTTATGATGAAACGCTGCAGTGGTAACCTTGCTAAATCTGAGCAGGGCCTGGCTTTCACTGCTGCTATTTGGAAAAGCTCTCCTCGGTGGCTCGTTCCTGCTCCCTCTGTTGGATTCTGCTTGTCCATTAGTGCCATCTGTGCCCGCCTGTGCCGTCTGTGAGAGCCTGCGCTCCGCCAAAATGACTGGCATTTTCTCTCAAACAACCAGGGGATGGTGCCCAGAGCTGTTAGCTGGCAATGATGTGCACTTTTTCTGACAAACCCGGGGAAAGAAAGACAGGACGGGGAGCAGAAAACATCTGCACATGTAGTGCAGCTTTGCTTAAGCTACTTTCACAGGAAACGACTTTTCTGGTGACCATGCCGCTAAGCCGAGCTTTGTAAACTTGATCTCTTCCAAAACATTGGTTCCCCAGAGCGAGTCATCTCCAGATATCAGATGATCGGCAACCTTTGCGATAAGTCGTCTGTGGTAACGTATTGACACTGAATTCAAGTAGGTTTGGGAATTGAGACCGCGGGTAGAATGGAGAATTACACAGTAAAAATTTTGAATAATACAAAATTGGTTAAAAAGGAGCTATTTGAATATGTGTAATACTAGCATTTATTTTTTCTGTCGTTGTTTACTTACCTTCATGTTGTTTCAAAAATATTTTTCAATATATATTCTTGGGAAATCTGTGGACAAAAGAAAGTCACACAGGTTAGTAATGACATTAATGACATAGATAAATATTTTTATTAAACAATAATTATGAATCTACATCATTTGATTCCATACTTTTGCATACATCTCTGAATAAGGGTTTCATGGTAAGTAATTGTGTGAGTATTTCAATTTCCATTTAGTCATTTAGCAGACACTTTTGTCCATAGTAACTTACAATTGTGGAGGAATTTAGTGATTCACAAGAAGAGGCAATACAAGAAGTGCTAATTATACAAAGGAACTGTTTGTGCTCAGAAAATTTAGTGCTACAGTTAGGGGGGGGAGGTTTTAATTTTTTTTTAAATTGTCCCACTTTTGTGAATTTCCAAACTTTATGACCAAGACCAGACACAATCTGCAGACGTTTTTGCCATTTCTGCGCTGAGCTGAAAACCTAATAAATAATCATATTTTTTTTCTAAAAATATATTTCTCTCTTCTTAACTTTTATTTAACATTTGTATTGCAAACCCATTAAGAAACACTTCTTTTGGTAAACAAAGCTATAGTAGGTCTCTAATACAGTATAATACTATACATCCACTAAGAAGTTAACTGAGAAATCCAAGTGAGAAAATATTACTTTACAAATTGTATTGCACATCTAAACATTTGGACATTATTCAGTACAGTTACTACAATTAATATGATGAATGTATGAATACAATTTTACATTTATACTGAATAAATAGATCCAATGATGTGCTCAAAAATCTGCAGAAATCTGAGGAGTTCTCTGCCGTTTCCTGCGGACAAAAATTCCATATGGGCCTACTTATGATTTACAATTTTCTGCTGAGCACAAAAAAACATATTTTGAAGATAGTTGGTGACTACTTACTTTAAAGGTCAGAATTAAGACTTTTCATAGAATTGTTTGAGTTATTTTTGGGTATTTTGCAAGTCCGAATTGTCAGATAAGAACTCTCCAATACAAGAAATAACGTTAGAATTGTGGGCACCTGTAAAATCACAACTGCAAGAGGTAAAGTCCCAAGCCTGAGAAGAAAAAAATCTTTTACAATCTTTTAGAGTTACAATTATTAAACTCTACATTTTAAGACTAAAGTTACAAGTTTTAAGTTAAAGTTACAAGAAAGCCTTTGTGAGATGTGAAAAATAAAGTTAGAGGAAGAAGGCATATATCATCACAACTATGAGAAATGGTCCAATAAATTAATTGCATGAAAAAAAATATCTGAGATAGGATCAGAACTGCAATTCTCAACTGTCAGAAAAAGAAAATCTGAGAAATAAATTGCCTGTAAAAACTGCACAGTTGCAAGAAATAAAGACAGAATGACGGGGAAAAAAACAAACTCAAAACTGCAAGAAATAATCAGAATGCTCAAAAAAAAGGTAAAAATTCAGAATTGTGACAATCACAAGATATAAAGATCAATTCCTGGGGAGAAATAATGGTGAAATTCCTGAATTGCAGAAATATTTTTTCCTCCTATTACTCCAATTATAAGTTTATATCTGAATTATAAACTTGTTTCTAATTCTGAATTTTTTAATAGCTTGCACTTACATTTAGCTGCAACACTGCTGATATGGGCTTTGAGCCAACCAATTAGGTGCAGAAATCTATATTTATCTATAGGATTTAATTCTGAATAGATTAATTAGGTTAATTTATACAATTGTATATGTATTAACAGCATGATTTTATTATGAATAGATTAGTAATTACAAATAGAAAAATATAAACCTCATTATTTAAAATGATATTTGCACCATTGCACCGCAGTTTGATCAGAGACATTTAGAGGTTAATGGCTCACGTTGAATGTTTTTCTTTATTATTACCTTCTAATAACTATATTTAAAAATTGTCAGCCAGTAATGACCAATTTGTAAACACCATGACACCTAATACCAGTGCTGAATTTTTACTGGTGTCTCGAGATTAAAAACCATCATTCTTCTTGTGCCTCGTGGGTCAATGCGGTAGTAATCAGCTCTAGATAGCTGATCATATGCCACTTTATTTACCCAGAAGACTTGATTTGAGCCAGCAGGACTTGCTGTAAATATCGTGTCATTAGGAGGGGTAAATTGTATGCCCATGTAATTTATGGTGTCTATATGCGCCTCCAAAAGACACTGTGGCTCATTGTGGCTGTGGCTTAAATTACAGGGATCACCACCACGCTGTCAACTCTCACTTTCAAAGCAAGCTGTGGGTAAAGCATTATTAGGTTATCCAGAGCCTGTGAGATTCATGCTGAGATGTTTTTTTTTTTCAAAATGTAATGCTTGTCATAAGATCCGTTTTGATTCATTCGCAACAGCTACAGTTTCTAAACCGTAAAATCAAGAGCTTCTTCACCATTTCTGATGACTTAAACTGCCCTTTTCTTAAGGCTTTTAATGTATTCACTGTTCCAGTGCCTATATCACTTTTTAATGACTGGAGAATTTATCCAAGTTGTCAGCAGGCGTTAGATTTTAGGCTCTCTTGGCTTGGTTCTGCATCTCCACCAGACCAGATGGCGGTGCTATGTGGGCCGTATGTGGACCATGGGTGTGGAGATAGAGGGGGCCAGATCTAGAGTGCAGGATTGCTCACATTCTGGCAGTTTCCCTGGGCCTGTTTGCAGCTGCACTTCCTGTCCCATTTTGATCTTCTAAAACATTCAATATGTGCAGACATTTTTGAAGACGGACCTTATTGTGTATAATGTCACAGTAATTTTTACAAATAAAAAAGTCAATGAGTACACCCCAATCAATGTATTAAACGAAAAGGTGTATAACTGGGTGTATTCATTTTTGTCATTTGAATTTATTTAAATGCATTATTTTTCTTAACCTTAATATGTTAGAAGATTATACTCATATGTTGGTAAATAAAAATGTTTTAAACATTTGTAAAAATGCAGCAATGCCCCTATTCACTGAGCAATAGATAATCTTAATTTCCAAAGAAAATCTCAATTTAATAATAATATAGGCAAGGCAAGTTTATTTGCAGTGCAAATTCTTTTTCCCTGATATATAAATTTGGGTGTACTAATTTTGAAACGCTATCGTTAGTGATTAGTAATGTGTCTTACACATCAACGTGCTTTACATAAACAGGAATAAACAACAAGCATAAGAAAATAAAAAAACAAACAATAAAATGATTATAAACAGATTAAATGTGTTAAAACAAGTTATAAAAAAGTGAAAAAGCACAGTGCTCATTCAGTAAAGGCAGAATAAACATGTGTTTTAAGTCTTGATTTAAATACATATATTAAGTGTTGATTTCATATACATTTAACCCTAAAGTAACTATTCGTACCTCTGCTAAATTGTGACTTAAAGTTTTTTGTTCAAATTAGAAAAAAAGAAGTTGGAATGTGCTTAAACTACGATGGAAACACTTACACCGAACAAATTCCAGTATGTGCATGTAAACAAGTCATTTTGGTTATTTGTGATCATGTGATGATGAAAATGTGTGTGAATGGACAAACCAGCAGGCTGAGCACACTGTAGAACATCTGAAATGTTGTTTTGGTCATTCTAAAATGCCTTAACTATTTCAGTGTTTTACTATATTATTAATGACCTCTACAACTGTTAGGAACATCTGCGCTCTGTGTCTCATGGCTTCGAACGCCACTGTGCGTTCATTGTGTGTTGGCATCGTCTTCTCGGATGCAATTCATTTTTTAAATAAGGAAAAGACCTACCACAGCAAATTTCGTTTTTACTTTTGATATTTGGCGCCAGTTAATCAGGAAGTGACAATTTTGTTCTCTTTGACTCGTTGGATAGAAATGCTGCTTTATTCGAACGTCTTTTATGCAATATTCCAGGTTTGTGCATACATTTTTGAATGGACACATAGCTATTGTCTTATCTTTTGGGAGAAGCCTGTGTCATTTACAGTAATTAAAAAAATAGATAAAAAAATATATAAATAAAAGTAACTTTAAGTCAAAATTTGCCAGTGGTATGAATAATTTCACACTTAACTCTATGTATATATATTATATATTACTTTAATTATCTATTACTATTTTTTTATTATAATATTGGTCATTTGCTTTTAATGGAAATCAGTTAGTACAGTATATGGGCAATTTACAGTACATGAAGGCCATTTTACCTTTGATTGCTGTCTGTACATAGTATAATACATCTTTCTAGGGAAATTAAAATGGTCTTCCTTTCATGTGCTGGGATGGTCCTAAGAAGAACATGGGCTAATTTCCAAGTTCCACCTTTCTCCGTTCCTGGATCTCACTCCTTTAAGGAACAGAAAGTGCAAGACAGCTCCTCTGGGAGTTCCCAGGGTTGGGGGAATCAAGCTGTTCCAGAGAGCGGCTAGCAGAAGATGAGCTGCAAAAACACATGCAAACTCCTCCTTTGGACAGGTGCCCAAGCACACGGCTAATCAGAGCAGCAGACATGTTTCTGTGAAGTCTGGTGGCCGTCAGAATGGTGCGGCTCGGAGAGAGAGCAGAGATTGAGGGGTAATGATGGCCCCCCAACAGACTGTCTGTATTTGACTGATCTGTATAGGTGTAGCATATGTCTGGGGTCACTGAGGTGAAGCTCTTGATGAACCCAGCCTTGTGTGATCTCTTAAAGATGGCATGAAACCATAAGAAATCTCTCATCAGTTTTTAATAAACTCAGTGTGCTGTAATTAATCCTGCTTTTATGCATCCGGCAGCATTCAAATTATGTCGTTAGATTTTTTTTTTTTGTCGTGTCACGACATGTTATGAGTGATAATTAAAGTGATATTGTGTTGCATATTGACCAATTTAGCACAGAGAATCCATGCTGTGACTTTAAAACATACAGCCAGGCTTTTATAAACCTTTTACTGCATTTCAGATTATTGGTTGCACCAGTTTTGGGAACTGCCATTCAAAACAACTGAAACAAAGGATTTAAATAATAAGGTTGTACTATGTAATCCATATACCATTCATATAGTTTACAATACTCTAATGTATAATCTATAAAGTGAAAACTGACTGAGAGGTGGTTTGGCTTTGTGCTTTAGATGTGTCCATCTCTATCATTAAAGTAATGTTATGTTTGGTACTTTAATGTGACATTGTTATCACAAGCATACTGTATCTGTCGCTGTATCTGTATCCCCTACAGTACAGTAATAATTAACAGAGCCATAATATTGCTGTCAATATGCCCATCTTAAGTGTTTGGGGTTATTCATGGTCTACTGAAAGTTTCTTTTTAATACTGGATGGATGAACTGTGAGGGTGGCATGGTTGCTCAGTGGTTAGCACTGTTGCCTCACAGCAAGAAGGTCACTGGTTTGAGTACTGGCTGGGTCAGTCGGCATTTCTGTGTGGAGTTTGCATGTTCTCCTTATGTTCGCATGGGTTTCCTCTGCGTGCTCCGGATTCCCCCACAGTCAAAAGACATGCGCTATAGGTCATTTGGATAAATTAAATTGGCTGTAGTGTATGAGTGTGTGTGTGAATGCAAGAGTGTATGGGTGTTTCCCAGTACTGGGTTGCAGCTGAAAGGCCATCTGCTGTGTAAAACATACGCAAGAATAGTTGATGGTTCATTCCGCTTTGGGGAACCCTGATAAATAAGGCACTAAGCCGAAGGAAAATTAATGAATTAATGAACTGTGAGGAAACTTGACAGACCTTTCAGTAAACATTTTTTTTAGGGTTCTTGTACCTTTTCCAAAGTCAAATGTAGGCACTTTTCAAGCATATTTCAGATGCATTTTTAACCTGTCCAGCGCTTTTCAAGTGTGGCATATTACCTGTCTGCATACTGTACATAAATATACTTCATCACATTATAATGTAGTATAGTATTCTAGTATAGTATTCTAAGGATATCTTTGATGGCAACATTAAACATTAACATTAAATTACTGTCATTTACTCTTTTAAATGTATTTTCTCGCATCTTAAATGTGTCATCTCAAATATATATTTATTTTAATTTCAAAAAGTGCAGACAAAAACAGACAGGCTCCAAAGTTTTCATATACAAAACCAAAAAGTTTTGTTTTGCTTTGCTTTGCTTTATTTTGTTTTGTTTTGCTTTGCTTTGCTTTGCTTTTTATTTTGCTTTACTTTTTTTTTTTTTTGCTTTGCTTTGTTTTGCTTTGTTTTTTGTTTTGTTTAGTTTTTTGTTTCGTTTTGCTTTTTGTTTTGCTTTGCTTTTGTATATTTTGTTTATTTTGTTTTGCTTTGTTTTGAAACTGTTTTGTATTGTTTTTTGTTTTTTTTGCTTTGCTTTGCTTTGTTTTTTGCTTTTGCTTTTGCTTTTGCTTTGGTTTGCTTTTGTTTTGTTTTTTGTGAAGTGAAGTGAAATACCATATATCAGATGGTTAATGCTAATGAATAAATTCTAAATAAAATACATTTGTTTTTGTAGGATAATTTATTATGAAAGCAGGATAATGACATTTCAAGCATTTTCAAGAATTTCCAGCACCTCTACTAACCCTGTTTTTAATAAAACAGTTAGTTTTTTTGTTTGTTTGTTTGTTTTTTGTTAGTTTTTTTACAGTTTAACTTTAGATATTCACAAATGTCTTGCAAAATTCATGGGGCATAAAAAAATTATGTGAGTGTTACAATGTTTGTATAAAATTCATTGTATCAAGTCTTTAAAAAAATAGAAAAAAGTAAATGCATTTTGCACCTCTTGAGTAAGAAAGAAAGGTAAAACTCTACATTTACCCAAAACACACTATCCAATAATATCACCTTGACATATAGCCCATGGTTTTCCTATCCTCATTGCACAGGTGGGCTCTGTCTGTCTCAGTGTGACAGTGCATGTACTCAGCATCCACGGCCAAGTGCTCTTGCCCGGGAGCGATAGAGTTAAAACGGGACTGACCGTAGGTTTGGATTTGACCGTATTGCTCTGCACCTGGTCGAATCTTACAGCAGAGCCCCATCACAGCCTTTGTGTTGAAGGCGGACAGCTTTTCAGAGTTCCTGCTTCAAAGCCTGCAAAATCCAGTAAACTTAGCCACACAATCGGCGCTGGCCAAAACAGCATCTGATGTGCCTTATTTGTTGACGGAGTGAGATCTATCGCAGAGGGTGCGCCTCACTTGGCTTACAATGCAGGGACAACGTAAAGCCCCTTATTCGTGGAGAGTCTATGAAGACGCTGGGTTCCTTCCAATATCTAATGCCAATTATGAGTTGAAACTAGGGCAGGCGACTGCGATTTTAGTTCTTCATTGTTGGTTGTTACACACTAGTTATCAGTCATACATGTTGGGGGGGGGGGGGGGGGGGATATATACTGCTCAAAAAATAAAGAGAATGCTAAACATTGTGTTGTTTAATTAAGTGTAAGTGTTCCCTTTAATTATTTGAGCAGTATATTAGTTCTGTGTGATGAACGTGTGTGAGTTTCTGTAGAACATTAAATAAAAACAGTACGTATAACGCATCACACATGATGGCCCAAGTGTAATGCATCACACATGATGGCCCAAGTGTGTGTGTGTGGATGTTATACGCTAGGCGAGAGCTCCCTCTTGGTGCCAGCGCACCCAGTTTCTGCAGCTGATGTGACTCGAGCAGTCAGCAGTAATATACAATGCCACTTTATGCTCTAGTTAAAGAACATTTTAGGATTATTTTATAATGATAACACTTTGAATAAGCAAAAATGTTATCACGAAAATTATTTTATTATAATATTAATTTTGTTTTGATTTTATAATCTTTTTTAAAATGTTATGTTTATTTCCAGAGACATTTTCCTATTCTACTCTGACATGATGTGTTAAATTGACACGTGATGTTGATGATGATGATAACATTAATTATAATTAAAATAATAATAGTAATTGACAGCAATTCTTGCAGTAATAAATGTTGTAATAATATTAAACCACAAGTAATTAAAAATGAATAAATGTATGAACAAATGAATCAATCCGTTAATGAATTAAACCTCTTTTTCTTTTTCTCCTAGGGTCGCTGTATGAATTTCAGTCGCATGGAGCATCAACAGAGGACAAGCTCTAGAATATGAAACACTTTGACTTCCAAGTGTTCCAGATTGGACAAGAGAGAGAAAAAAAAAGCATAATTTCCTCGAGATGTCATAGCTTGTCTTTGGCCACTTTAGAGCATCTCAAGTATTAGCTTTCCAAAAATGTACAATTCTGGGTCTGCTATCTCTCTCTCTCTCTCAAGCCACTAAAAGGCAAGTGGATGACTAAATAGATTAACACAAAAAAAGTGTCTGAATTTGCAGCTGATCGGGTTAGCTTTAATGCACAGCAAAGGCGTTTTGGTGTTCTGACCATATTGTGCCTTCTGTGAGAAAAAAAATGAATAAAAAAAATTTATCTTATGGACACAGACGGAGGCTATTTAAAAAAAAATAGTAGAATGAGATGAGGCTCTTTGCCGTTGGCTGGGAAGTAGAACTAATCCCAGTAGGCTCATAGAGTGCAGAAGTACTTTGCCTCTTGGCAATGTCTCTTCACAAAAATCTCTCCAAGCCCACTATCATCGGATGCCTAGCGGGGCTTCTTTGACTAGAGATCTTGTCATTTTAACACTGAGAAGTGCACACGCATGACAAATTGTAGACAGAACGCCCTAAGGTACTGGACGCAGTAAGACTTTGCCCTTTAGTTTGTGAAGACACCTTTCTATCAATGCGAGGACAGCACAGAGAAATTAATAGAGCGTTATTGCACCGCAAGACACCCCATGACCAAAGCTCTCCGGCAAGGTTTTGAGGGACAGCTTTACCTCTGATGGTTAGTTCTTCCTCCCGCTTATTTGGCAGTCTGTTCTGTGCTCACTAATGCATAGATGTACGCAATTCAAAAGCATGCCCTACAGTTACAGCTTTTACACTGTACTTTAGTACTGCTGTCCAACAGTCTCAACTCTCAGTATTTGTGCAGCAGGAATATCAAAGTTTACAGCATCAAACTTTGATCGATCAAAAAGCAACTTATATTTGACTTCTGTAGGTTTTTATTTATAGAAATTACTAAGACTATTTAGCCATCCATCCATCTAAGTTACTCCAGAGATCAAACCGAAAGGGGCGACGGACGGATGAGTATTGTTCATTTCCAGAAATGATCTGCGTCGCTCTCCCCCCTCCGCTTGCGCACAGAAAAGCGAGCAATATATATTTATTTTAGATTTCTTTAACGCGCTGTCATGACGGCGATGGCGAATGATGTCAGTGTCAGTGCAAACACTGTGGGGGAGGAAGGGGGCGGCAGCTGAAGAAAAAGGCTCGAACGATCCAGTCACTTTCGATACGCTACTTCAGATGCAAAATGGATATTCGAGTCGAAATCTGACAAAGCGTGCCGGCTTTGACGGGAAGTGGTATAGACAATGACCAGTGGCTGGGTCAGTGGGATGTCTCGGTGCAAGCAGGGAAGCTTATCAAATGACACTAAAAATAAGTTCAACAACCATCAAGTTTGAGGGGGGAACAGAATGGGGCGTAGTGGCTCGCATTTGGTGGGCATGCAAGTGTGCAAGATGGCAAGATCATTAGGGGAGGAAAAAAATGCCCTTGTTTAATTATTTCTTTGTTTCTAGCATCGCAATTGTACGGACGCTAATTAATATTCCATCCACCCCCTTCCAAAAAAAAAAAAAAGAAAAAGAAGCAAATTCATGCATGGAAATGTTATTCTCAGAGTGGCACTTACAAGTTAAGCTAATGCACTTAATGGATAGCTAGGTGAGTGTCATTTTCAGCTTTATTTGATATTTCTTTTTATACATCACAGATCACAAACTATTTAAATGAGATATTTGCATATTTGTTTAGCTCCAGCGGACATACCGTTTATCCATCTCATCCTCACCACAGCACTGCTTTGCTCTTTTATTATTGTTTTTGCATATTCACTTTTTGTTTTAATGTTTTCTTCTATGATGCATTTTTGTTGTTATATTTATGTTGTTATTTCAATTGTGGATCACGTGTGTTTTATAATTTTGGGCCCATTAATGCATGTGGAGGGATTGTAAAACAAACAAACAAAATTGGTTTTATTCTTTGATTTGTTGCATTGAGCACCCCAGCTAAATATTTTTTATATATATTTTATGCAAAAAAAAAATCTAAATTGCACCTTGTCTTTTTATTTGGAATTAAAAATGTTGATGTAGACTTTTAATATAAAAAAATAATATGTAGTTTGAAGCACCTCTGAGATGACAGCTCTGCACTATTTTTATACATAAAATGCAAAGAAACAATCTATTAACAATGATAATTTGTTTAATTAACTTCATAATTTGTTATATTTATTTTTTTATGCAATAGTTTTTGCAGCCCTTGTGCTTATAGTGCCTTATGTCTTACTGCAGTCCGGCCAATGAATGTAATTTCAATAGTAACTTATTTTTACCTACTGTAGTATACACAAGGATAATTATCATGTTCTTGCTTTATGTATTATAAAAAAATATCTGAAAGCAAAATTCAGTAATACTTTATAAAAGCAGTACACAATAATGCCTTATAACTATGCAAATTATATAGAAAAATACAAATGCACAAATGAACAAGAAGTAAATTTGGAAGTAAATTGTAGAACATTGATATCTTGATTTAGTTTTACCAACTATGTTTAGAAAGCTGAAAACACCCAGATCCACCATAATCATAAGCACCATGTTTGTTGTGTGTTTTTCTGCAGTTGCACTTCATACACACCAATGCTTTTAGCACATCTCACCATGACAGATTTCACAGATATCTCATTTAATCGCATCTTGACATTTTCCTTATTCAGTTTCAGACATTCTTGTATTTTTGTTTTTTTATATTTGCATTTACTTGAATAAAATAAATGTCACGTTTTGAAATGAAGGATAAATTGTCAGGATCACTGAACTTTAATGATTCATCAGGCATCACACTTAAGCAGATTACTCACTGTACTTGATTCTGCACAGCTTACATTCAGTAACTGTGCTATTAAAAGCCATATTTTATATCATAAACTGCTTTAAACCAAAACATTATCTGTCTTAGCTGACTATTAGTGGAGCTGGATGTGTTAACCCCTTTAAATACACATCTCTGTTTTACCTAACATGCTATTATTATAATTTAGGTATAATGCAACACTAAAAATAAGTCTGTCAAGCTCGTGGACCATGATTCCATCATTAGTCAACTTAAAATAGGATAAGTTATATTGTAAAATAATTATAGCTCTTGCAATACAGCCTCTTTCATTTACAGTTCATCAACACTCACCAGGCACTTTATTAAGTACACCTTACTAGTACCGGGTTGGTCCCCCTTTTGCCTTCAGAACTGCCTCAATCCTTTGTGGCATAGATTCAACAAGGTACTGGAAATATTCCTCAGAGATTTTGGTCCATATTGACATAATAGCATCACAAAGTTGCTGCACATCCATGATGCGAATCTCCCATTCCACCACATCCCAAAGGTGCTCTATCGGATTAAGATCTGGGGACTGTGGAGGCCATTTGAGTACAGTGAACTCATTGTCATGTTCAAGAATCATCTTAGCTGATTCCCGCTTTATGACATGGCGCGTAATCCTGCTGGAAGTAGGCATCAGAAAATGGGTACACTGTGGTCATAAAGGGAGAGACATGGTCAGCAACAATACTCAGGTAGGCTGTGGTGTTGACACGATGCTCAATTGGAACTAATGGGCCCAAAGTGTACCAAGAAAATATCCCCCACACCATTACACCACCAGCAGCCTGAACCATTGATACAAGGCAGGATAGATCAATGCTTTCATGATGTTAATGCCAAATTCTGACCCTACCATTTGAATGTTGCAGCAGAAATCAAGACTCATCAGACCAGGCAACGTTTTTCCAATATTCTATTGTCCAGTTTTGGTGAGCCTGTGTGAATTGTAGCCTCAGTTTCCTGTTCTTAGCTGACAGGAGTGGCACCCGGTGTGGTCTTCTGCTGCTGTAGTCCATCTGTCTCAAGGTTGGACGTGTTGTGCATTTAGAGATGCTCTTCTGCATTCCTCAGTTGTAACGAGTGGTCATTTGAGTTACTGTTGCCTTTCTATCAGCTGGAACCTCTGGCCGTTCTTCTCTGACCTCTGGCATCAACAAGGCATTTGCGCCCACCGAGCTGCCACTCACAGGATATTTTCTCTTTTTCATCTCTGTAAACCCTAGAGATGGTTGTGCGTGAAAATTCCAGTAGATTAGCAGTTTCTGAAATACTCAGACCAGCCCGTCTGGCACCAACAATCATGCCACGTTCAAATCATCTTTCTTCCCCATTCTGATGCTCGGCTTGAACTGCAGCAGATTGTCTTGACCATGTCTACTTGCATGTCTAAATGCATTAAGTTGTTGCCATGTGATTGGCTAATTGGAAATTTGCTTTAACAAGCAGTTGGACAGGTGTACCTAATAAAGTGGCCGGTGAGTGTATGCTGCAAAAGGTTGCTGTAAGTTATTGTTCTCTCTCCATCCAGCCCCACAAGGCTGTTGCATTAAGAAAAAAAAGCATGCATTAGGCCTTCGCTAAATCTACACTTGATTCCCACCTAACCCTGCTCTCCAACTGTGCCTCGTACCCCTACAATGCGTGACCAAACGCTTCATTGTGTTCGGTGCTGCTCATAATTTCCCCATAAATGAAGCGTACGAGACATTTCACACATCTGGTTACGACCATAAAACCCACTCGATTTTTAAGTCAAAACTTGTGCCTTAACACAAAGTTAGGTCTTAAAAGGAGATTTTACACTTAAACTAAGAAAATGCTCCTAGTTGAGTGGCATGGCTTATTATCACAGGTTCACATTGGCTGATAGATGTGTTACGGGGTGTAAATGCTGAATTATAGCAATTTTAATTTAGCCTCCAAGTTTAATGAAGTGAAACTTTCAACTTCCATCAAAGACTCCTTCAAATTAAAAGTGCTATACGATTTAATTTTTGATTGCATTTTTGAAGTTTGCAAGTGTCCCTATTATGCTATTTCATTTTACTAGATCTTATTACTTATTCTAATAGATCCTACAGTAATGTTTCTGGATTTCTCCTACAATAGAATTACATGCATTTAAGTTTAAAAAATCACTTCCATATTTGCATAATAATCATTTTATATCACCTCATTAAAAAAAAAAAAATTATTATTATTTTGAAAGCCTCCACTGACACCCGCTTCCAATATTATCACTCGATTTTATGGCCATCATCAGTTGTTATCAGCTGATAGATATAAACCAGTAGGGGCCTACTGGTAGGCTCAGAAGGCTGTTATCATCCATCTACATAGTTAATCAACTATACTAATAGAGAAGACTCCAGATCTAGATTTGTTTTTACATTACGGTGACGGTTGGGTTTAGGGTTGTGGTAGGGGTAGACGTTAATAAAATACAATTAATGGGACATTTTAGAAATAATTTAAATAATTCTCATTAACTTTTGACCGTAGCCGTATGTGATCTGTAGCTGATTAACCATGTAGATGGATCATAACAGCCTTCTGAGCCTACCAGTAGGTGCAGAAGGTCCCTACTGGCCCATATCTATCAGCTGATGACCACTGATTGCACCCATTCAATCGAGTAATAACATTCGAATTGGCTGCCACTGCTCTGATTGGTCATATCGATCAGTCTGTGATGACTGCTCTACTGCTTAGAAGTAAAATGTCCATAGCAACTCTACATACTGTAGGGGCAGGGCCAGCGCGTCCATAGAGGCGACCTAGGCGGCCGCCTTGAGCGGCATAATAATGAGGGCGGCAAACGCATCCGCCGCCCAACCCAACGTACTGACTTTTATCCACAACATCAACAGAACTCTTGCATAATAGGGGTCTGGCATAATAGTGAGGGCGGCAAACATCAACCCCCCGTCCTCACTTTATGAACCAGTCAGGTTCGTTTTCACTTTCGGGTTGAGGGCGGCGTGCTAGTCCATTGCCTAGAGAGGCAGTTCGGCTTGCTCCGGCCCTCTGTAGGGGCAGTAAAGGTGGTGTACAAGTTTACAATATAATTGCTCGACTCTAATGATGAAAGATTAGCAGAACTAACAAATCTGCCTGAACCTCCCAAGCACTACATTTCTAAATGGTGATTTAGAGAAAAACTAATTAAGCATTTATTTTGAGCTTATAAACTCTGGCAAATAAGAGGTGTTTGAGTGATTATAAACTTAGTATTTAGTGAGTTTTTTATGCTACACTTTAAAAACAAAAAACGGTATATACTAAAATGGCAGCTATACTTGCTAGAATTTTACTGCAAAAAATATGACAGAAACTGTAAAATATTTTTACAATAAAAATCAATAGCCTGTTTAACAGGACATTTCCCTAATATATTCAGCGAATAGCTGTAAATTGACTTTATCTGAATTCCTTGCATGACACTTTCTATGCTTTCTTTTGACTTTTTTAGTTATGTACATTAGAGTTTTATGTTACATCTAATGTTGTACTACTTTAATTTAAGGTGTGTTGCCATGATGGTATTCGTAGTTGCGTAAATGACACTGAGAGCCTCTATATATTAGTAGCCTATGACTAAGTTGTTTGTGTTGATCTTTGGCTATCATATGACTTTCTCATCTACACCTGTATGTATGTAAAACATGTATAAAATATGGTATTTTACCCCAAAATTTTTTTAAATTCTTTTCCGTTTCTGTCTTTTTTTTTTGCACTTCAATTTCACAGATAAATGCAGTAAAGACTACATTTTTATTTTTTTACAGTGTAGAAGACGCTATGAGTCATTCACAAAACTACAAAACACCATCATGGTAACACACATTAAATTAAAGTAATGCAGTAAATATTTTTTGTCAATATTAGATGTTACATAAAATTCAAATGTACATCATGGATAAAAAAAAAAAACCCCTAAAAGAACCACAGTAATGCCAAAAAGTACCATACCGTTGGTACTTAAGGGAATTAAGTTAACGTTAAGTTAAGGGAATTCTGGGAAAGTCGATTCATGGTTGTTCATCATATATGTTGGAGATTACAACATACAGACATCCCTGTAATGTAGAAGTTGGACTGAAGCAGCTAATATTATATTACACTGACGAGGAGCATAGGGTTACAGAATAACTTCTGAGAGATTTCAGCTGCTGTCTGGGCTTTTTTACACCTACCTATCTTCATGTGTTCAATACTTTTTTTCCTGTGTCATTTCATTTTATTACACATAACTTCATTTGTAACCCATAATTTAGAAATGTAACCCCTTTTTTGTTTTCTTTTCATATATGTATTTATTTGGTTATTATCAACATCTAGTGAAGAATTTCACGTCAGCAGTACCTTTAAAAATATGTTTTCTAAGAAAAATGATGTGTTGAATACTTATTTACCTCACTGTAAAGATTTTTACTTTAGAATTTTCAGTATTTTTACTGTTAAAATCATGGCCGTCTGTTTTAGAATTAATGCTACACCATTTTAATAATTGCCTTGACTATCAATGGATCTTCTCGACATGATGTTGACAGCACGGCTAAAGTGTTTGAAGCTTAAAGATGATCTCAGGCTGCCAATGAAGGCCTATAGTATGTAGATCAGTTACGGAAGTGAAACAGGAATTCTTGAAGTCTCATTTCAGCAGTTCAGAATCAAGTCCGTTTTTTAGGAAGCAATAATAATATTTGTTCTTTGAGCTTTAAATCTTTGCAGACTTTTTTTTTCTCATTTAAAACAGCTACCCAATTTTCAAAAGATAATATTTAATAAAGCATAATACGGGCATTTTAAATGATCAGAATGTGCTTTCTGAACAAAGTAAGACAGGATTTCCTCACCTAATGATGCCCATAAAATAGATTCCTCACTTCCTCAACTGTGTTCATGGAAAGGAAGATTAATGCAGCTGCTCACTGTTTAAGCTCATCTGGTTTTACAGTTTTCACAGTTATCTAAAAATTGAAGGTCATGGGGATTAAACCTAATCTTTCAAAGACAGGCCGCTGGAGGAAAGATTTCCTTGTTAGACTTGACCCTTGATTTTAAACAGTGCATTTCAACATTAATAAAGCATAAACCTTCTCATTCTGGAAAGAGTTCAACATGTGAAAAAAGTGCAAGTGAAGAAGGATTATTATTTTGTTATGGTTTTTAACTCAAGGTTATTTTTAAGCCCTTATAAGGGATGTTTGCCGCATATCTCAAAAAAAGCAAAGCAAAGCAACCATGAGGCATTCGCTGACACCAACGTCAGCACACTCACCTCAGTGCTGGGAGGGTTAGGGGTGGGCGAATCGCTCCGTCTGTTAATGCTAAAAACCAACATACGAGTGTCAGTTCACTTTTGACTCCAGCATGAGAGCCAAAATATTGCTCACCACACAACTTGCTACAATAGACAACTGGCAAGTCTCTCAGCCAATCCGCATCGAGGAACAATTGGCTGGCGTGAATGAGGGCGGAGCCTGCAGCAGCTAACAGAAGTCACCTTGCCACTGGTCAGAAAAGTTCATTTAATGCACATGAAAAGAAACAATGACTGGAGGTGATCTTTTTTTTTTCTGCTGTTGTCATCTGAAGCCAGAACAGCTTTGAGAATTTTACAGCAGATGTTGGAGCAATGTGCATTAATACTGTATTTCAGGCTGAAAGGTTTTTTTCAAAGCTATAAATAAAACATTTAATTCAAAGTCTTGCATTTTATTCAGTGTCTCTAATTTTATTTACTATTTCTGTATAATTACAGTGGGTGAACATGGTGTCCATGTGGGACATTTTCACAATATTTGCTTTTAATGACTTTACATTTGACTAAATTATTTACATATGAAGAATATTAAACTCAAAAGAGAAAGACATGACACTTTGATGAATAAATAGTTTGCCCTGAATCAAAATATGCTCATAAAGGGATAGTTCACCCAAAAATGAAAATGTACTCATTATTTACACTCCCTCGAGTGATTACAAAACTCCTTGAGTTTTTTTTTTCTGTTG
>CAIGQZ010000427.1:502756-514533 GCA_903798205.1 Danio tinwini
AGATAGATAGATAGATAGATAGATAGATAGATAGATAGATAATATCATCCCATTATTAAGCATGTATTTTGTTACAAATTTTAATCATTGAAATAGTCCATAAAATTAAACAAAATAATTTTTAAAAAGCAAACAAAATCTAATTAAATAATTAAAGCTCTAATAAGAAAAAAAAATACAATGAAGTATTTAACGCCTTACTGTATTTTAAATGTTAACATATATAAAAATACTAATAAATGTTTAATTTTCTAATAACTGCACCTTTCTTCATCTTCATGCACTGTAGCAAGATATTTAATTTCACATTGTTAAAGCAAATCTGCAGAAATGATTGTCAGAAAAGAAACAGAAAGATGGAAAAAGGAAAGCAAATCAACCAACAAATCAGTCAATTAATAAAAACATATTACAGAAGCTGAATCATATTAATGCTCTTTGTTTCAAGACAAAAAAAGCTGTTAAATGACATTCCTTTTTTATTTTCATAGTGAGTGTATTTAAATGAGTCTTGATTAATGAATCATACTATAATTAATAAATCACAACAATGAATTATGCTCACATTTACATTACTTCTCCTCATATTACATGATCTATGGACAATTAATTTTAAGATTTAAAAATGCCATGAGTCCAAGATAGTAATTCATTTACACTGACATTGCAGGACAGGAGACTAGTAATGACAGAAATGTTTCTCCTTGAGAATAGCCATATGGGGCATGCAGCGGGAGGACATTCCCACACCAGACAAATTGTTCTCTGAAACCCAACGTCCGTCTGTTTTTGCAAGAAACGAGAGAAAAGCAATAATTTATGCACGGTGAAACCACAGAGCCCATTGTGCAAGCTGCCTGAAGTTACCCTTAAAGGGATAACATATCATGAAAATCTGAGTTAGGGCTACATATAATCAGGTCCTTAAGGTGCAGCGAACAACTGTACAACCCAGTTACTTTATATTGGTAGGAAAATCTCTTCAAGCCTGTGCAAAAACGAGCCGCACAGGTTTCAGTCAACTAATGTAGGACAGAGATCTTATTTTAAAACTGCTGCGCCTTAAAGGCCCATGCCCATGAGACGTTTTTTGCTTGCGTTTTCCGTTGGCGTTTAACGCCTCGTGACTAAATAAAGGGCGTCAATGTGATCGTGCACACCAACGCGCAAAACGCCAGTCGCAAAAGCGACATTTAAAAAAAAAAACGCCACATGCTCGTTTTTTTGTTTTGACGCGCCGCGTCAAAACCTTCTCAACCAATCAGATTGCCACTTTTGTTCACGTGCACGGAGCTGCTGAAGTTACAGTAAACAGCACTTTGAGGCGCTAAAGCGCAACACTGTCAATGCGAGCGCATATTGAAGAAGATGCCCAGAGGCGTGATGAACGTGGAGCTGCTTATTGCACTGGTGAACAATAATCATTTCTTCATCACTAGAGCTGAAGCTGCTACTTGAACCGTCCATAACAACAAGCGTGTCAACTTTGTCTTCTTTCTCTGTGTTACAAGCGGGTGTCAGGAGCTTAAAGTTGTGTTGCGGCATCTAACGTCAAAGAGTGATTTTGCATACTTTTCTGCTCGACGCCTGTGAAAATCGCTTGGGTTTGAATCCGGAAAAACGTCTTGGAAAATGCTGATGATAAACACAAACGAAAAGCGTCCCGGTGTGTACTAGCCTTAAGGCTGAATTATACATCTGCGTATACCTTGTGCATAGCCGTGCATTTATACTTCTGCATTCTATTTGTGTTAAACACTTTTGAAATGCTAGCTGGCAGGGGGGGTTTCTGTGTTGATCTTTGTTGACTTTCTTTGCAGATGTTTTGTTTAAACTGGAAATACATGTGATGCTACATAATGGCCCATTTCCACTGAGTGGTACAGTATTGTAAGGTACAGGTCGGTACAGGTCACATTTATCAGGCTCACGTTTTCACTGGGAACGTCATTCTCACTCGAGGAATTCTTGCTCAAAGTAAAGCTGTACGGGTCGTTCGCATATCATATGAGAAGCACTTCTCACAAAACAGATGCTTTATACACATAAATACTTGTGTATAAATGTTCATTACTAACTTCTCTATGAATAGGATTTGATTATAACTGAAGATCAATGACAGTGCGAAATAGCCTAATGTAACGTCTGCAGTAACATAAAATAAATATATAAATGCAACATATATGAACACACACAGACCCTTACAGTCTCCGATATTTGACTAATTACAGATAAACTACACACAGCATACATTTAGTCCTTATTTGGGTTCAAAAACAAGACGCAACATATATCCCGGTCAGTGCAAACCTCATCTGTGTCTTTAATCTACGCCAGCACATGTAAACTCTTTTTAGAAAGTAATTCTGTCATTCTGACTTCATAATAGTCCAAAAGGTGATGATAATAGTTAAACATGGCAGTTTGTTCATCTTTTAGGTTGCTGAAAGAATCATTTGCTGCTTTGTTTTTTCGAGCTTCTCCTTTGTTTTTTTGCCTTTGTTTAATTGAATGGCTGAGACTCGTTGATGTGCTTTGTCAAAAATCATGTATAAAAACTTAATTGCAAACATAGACACATCTACTGTGCAGCAAATATACTCATTTGGAGGGATAATTTAGCTATTCAGTATAATTATTTCATGTCTTTTTCCTCAATAATTTTTTCCTTTGGTTTGAGAAAATAAACATACTGTATGGCATTAGAAAAAGTATCAGTTGTGCTGAATGAATAAGCCCTGTAAACACATATGTAATTTGCACTGTATAGTCAGGTGACTATAGTTCTGTAAAAAAAAAGAAAAAAATCATCATTGTTCGTTTAAAGAGGCTAGCTCTAATAGCAGTAGCATTGAATAACCGTAGAATGCTAGTCAATGAGTTTAATCAACTTGCGTTTTTTTCAGCGTAGATATATTTGCCTGTTGCAGCCTAGAAGTTGTTATCTTTTCCTCTCCATTATTGTCTGACTCTGGTTTGAACATGTTAACTTTTAAAAATTTGCTCCTGGTCGTTTCAGACATTTTTATGGTGTGAGATTATTTTGTATTGTTGTTTCTGAAGTGGGAGAATAATGTAGAAGCTCCGCCCTCTTCTGGAAAGCAGTAGCTCATTTGCATTTAAAAAGAGTGTTTTTGCTCACACCCAAATAGGAGCAAATTTGCCAAGCTTTAATGAAGGAATTGTGGTGTATTTTGAGCTGAAACATTGTAGGACACCAAAGATTTTTATTGTGAAGAGGGGTAATGATGATATGTCCACTTTCACAAACAAATTATTGTTTTCGTTGACCAGAGACTTTGCTGGCATTTAATAATCCATGAATTTGATTCTTTTTAAAGATGATAAACAATACTTTGAGTTTAGCAGGGTATATTTATATATAAACATAGGCTATATATGACTTGGAACAGGTGACTAGAAAGAATATTATTAGTAGCAATATTCTCAAGATTTCCCATTTTAAAAAAACGATCCTTTACGTAGTCAGTTGACTCAGAACACATCTGTAGAAATACAAAGCAAAATGTATCCTGCCAAACAGCCATCCTGTGTTTCTGCTCAGAACATCTGAACGAGGAACAGACGAGCCCCTGAAGTCTGGCAACGGCCTCAGCTCAGTGTGTGTGTGTTTGTGTGTGAGACGGGGTTGTGTGTCCATGCCATCTTACAGATGTCTTTGTCAGAGCGTCTCTGTGCTGAGATGGCCACTCTCTTCCCCCTGATAGATAGCATGAGACACGCGGGGTGTTTGGGAGAGTTCAGCATCTGTTTTTCTTATGCAGCTGCAGCAGTGTGGATGGAACACATCCAGATCTACACACCCGCTCTGTGTGTGTGTGTGTGTGTGTGTGTGTGTGTTTATATGCATGTCTACTTATTCTTTGAGGACAAATTTGTGCCACATGATGAGAAAAATCATCTCATATGCACGTCAACATGTTTTATTTTAAATAAAATGATAAAATACATTAAAAATGCATATAATAAATACGTTTGTATTGTAATCAAAAATATATTACAAATGTTGTTTTTTTTCCAAAAAACCTGAAAAAAAATATATAAAAAAATGTTTTTTTTTGTTTAACTTGAACAAATTTTTCAACTATTTCAACAATTTATTAATGTAGTTTTAAACTAATTTGAATCAAATTTGAAAAATTTTCACATAAATAATAAAAAAATAATACAAACTATTAGTGGGATTTGCCACTATTGGTATTTTTCATTTTTCTTCTTATTTTTTTCTTCTTTTGTGCATTTCGTTCGTTTTTTCGACGCATAACTCGACCCGCAGTTTTCGCCCTAGACCCCTGAAAGTGGGGTCAAATCGTGCAGTTTCATCGCAACCGCCTAGTAACACCTTAGCAACGACTCAGAACACCCTAGCAACCGCCTAGCAACACCTTAGCAACCACCTAGCAACCACTCAGAACACCCTAGCAACTGCCTAGCAACACCTTAGCAACCACCTAGCAAACACTCAAAACACCCTAGCACCACCTTAGAAACTGCCTAGCAACCACTCAGAACACCCTAGCAACCAATAAAAATGCATTTTCTTTAGTAATTGTACAATTCTAGTTATTATTATTATTATTATTATTGTTATTATTATTATTACTATTATTAAAACTTATATTTTTATTACTATGATTAGATCATTTTATTAAATGATAAAATAAGAATTGTATTAAAATATATCAATAATTTAAATTGTATTTTTTTATTGTCAAACAACAGACTTTTATCAGAAACAAGAAAAAATTGTTCATGCAAGGATCTATTTTAATATTTCAAATAACATTTGTAAAAATAAAATGTCAAAATATGAGTGAAATGTTTTATCATTCAGTATAAAATATTTATCTTTATCATTTATGTAAAAATGAAGCAATATTAGAAGGACATGTACCTATCACATTTACACTGTAGTGATTATTTAAAATATTATTAAAGGTAAAGTTATTAAAATGGATAAAACCAAGCGGTTTGACATTTTAAATGGCAACATATAAAGATTTCAAGAGTTTACACTTGGTAAGCTGATGATTGGTAATAAGCTTGTTTGGCATACTGTCCCGGGAGAGAGCCCTGAGCTCATAAGATGTCTGGCTAATGACATATATAGGATACCTAAGGAGATATACAGCTTGCTAAGAGCTTGACTATAATGCCAATTTGGTATGTCCAGTTTACATAGGTTGCAAGTTTTTTTGGACTGTGGAAGGAAACTGGAGAACCCGGGAAAAACCCACATGAGCACGGGGAGAATGAGCAAACTCCACACAGAAATGTCAACTGATTTAGTAGAGACTTTAACCAGAGACATTCTTGCTATGAGGCAACAGTGCTAATCGGTGGGCTGCCGTGTCGCCCATCTAGAATGGAGGGGGAGTAGGGGTGGGAGGGGGATTGTTTGAGACGAAGATACTGAGATAAGAAACTCTGGTTATTTACAGTATAATGAGTTAGGAATCATCTGATTGATTAATCAAGCGTTAGCTAAAGCAAGACCAGCGTGAACAATCGTGATCCTCTCGAAATTTGTTTATAAATAGACTTAATTTAAAACTACATTATAATGTAATGCTATATTACACTTTTCATTGCATTAATACTTGGAAACATCTTGGGTTCTATTTTAGCGATCTAGGCGCAAAATCTAAAGCGCATGGGGCAAAAGCATTAAGGGCGTGTCCGAACCTGCTTTTGCTATTTTAAAGATGGAAGAATTTGCTTTGCGCTGCGGCACAAGGTCTAACAGGGTTATGCTTATTCTCTTAATGAGTTATGGGTGTGTTTTGAGCATAATGTGCATTAAACCTCACCTCCTATTCCCTTTAAGGACTTTAGCCCAGTTTTTACTTGGTCAACAGCGCGGTCTATTTCACTTTCTCAAAATAGCAATGCACCAACAATGTGCCTAAGCACACCTCCTTTCTAAACGAGCACACCCATAAGACAACAAAATGATGCAAATAGATTTGCTATTTAAACAACGTGGCACAAAACAAATTGGTGCGCTGGTCTGAAAATAGCAACAAATTGCACCAAACACGCCTTGCGCCTTATTACATTGTTGCATTGAATAGTTCAACAAAAGAAAAAAATTATAGATTCATACACAATTTCAAAATCGGCAATTCAAATATTCCAACAGTATGAACCCTCTCCATATACAACCAGTTTACTTGTTGCACAACAAGGATCACAGCATGCAAACGTACTGAAGCGAGCACAGCTTCATCTAGTCTGCCTCTAATAGCATCTACAGCACACTTTCTCCCAGCACCACTGTGGCACAGCTGTTTGTTGTGCATCCCATCAGCCAGAAGGCATATTTCACTTCACACAAACACTGAAGCTGACCACTACATGCAAAGAAGCCTATGTCAGCAGTCTGCATATTTTCGGGGCCTGTTCTTATTCTTCCTCTGGAGGACAACATTCACACTCGCTCCGTCTCCAAGACCAGATCGGAGAGGACAGACGGACTCTTTGACTGTCTCCCAGAGATATAGAGGGAGAGAAGTGTCCTCTCCGCCAGTGTCATAGGAAGAAGAGCTGATGCTCAGTGTATGTGACAAGGCCAGTCCGGAGTAGAAGGCCCCCCTGCAATATTAACTCTCATTTGGAGCAGCTGTGGCTGAGAGCATGAAACATTGAACAAAACAGCTGCCATGGATCCACTGCCGTCCTGCCAGCTTGCACTGTCTGTTAGTGTGGAGCGAAAACACGCTCATACACAAACAGACACACACACACACAGACACATGCACGAGCCACTGACCTTTTCTAATTCAGCTTTCTGAGTGAAGTTGGTCCAGTGTCAGAGTTTAACATACTTAAAGGTCTGGGAGGTTGTGGTAATGACCACTGACTCAGAAAGGTCTGAGATTGCATGGCTTTTAAATCTGAGAGATGGCGTGCAGTAAAATTGCGTTTAGCATTTTATGACTCCAGGGTTATTCCAATATCACTCATGTACCATTATAGGTCTGAATGAAATTTGAGATTAGACTTAGTTTTAATTTAGTTAGCGTTTTAGTCGTTTGCTGCTAATAATTTTCAGTTTTAGCTAATCTGTATTAGTCATTTTAATTCTTAGTACAAGCATCAGAAAGATTGTCTTGGCAACCATCAATGTTTTTTTTTTCAATTATAGTTTGTTTTAGTTCAAGTAATGATTTTGTTATGGTTTTAGTTTTAATTAAGTTATTAGTTTTAGGTTTAGTTGTTAAAACCTCTGTATGGAATGAACAAACACATGTATAAATGAATAATAAGTAGATGAATGAATGAATGAATGAATGAATAAAATGAATTAATGAATGCATAAATAAATTAACAAATTAATGAATCAACAAATATGACATCAGCCATATGCCTGCAAAGCAGAAGGCTTAGAAGAGTAAAAATCACTGCACCAATAACTAAATTTATCTATGATGGTTATGATGATAATCATTAATGTACAAAGGCAGCTAATGTACATTTTTACAAAACCTGTTTATGGTATACTTTGAAAAAGTAAAAGGTAGATATGTAGTAATCATGACTAAACTTTTAATCTTCTCATTGGATAGTTGTTTTGACTTGGGATAGTAAATAACCATCTAACCACTCAAAACCTTAGTAATTGCATTAAATTGTCATTTATAATTGTGTTACTTGACTCAGATTAGCCGGTATGCACTAACCATAAACTTTCACAAGTTTGCTACACAACCCACAAAAAAAAAACCAAACAAACAGCAAAACAGCAAAAAGAAAAAACAGAAAACCAGAGCAGAGCTGGATCAAGAAGGTAACTTTAAACCATCACTGGCACCTTTAGATGAACAATTTGCCAGGATTTGTTTCTACTAAAATAATAATAATAATAATAATCCCTTCAGGTTATTTTTTTAATTGTTACAGTGTTTTTTTTTATAAAAACAGTTCACCCAAAAATATGAAAATATGGTGATGATTTACCCTTACAGCATTCCAAACCTGCATGACAGAATACTAGAGATTGTTTGTAAAATGTTGATGAGTTGTTTATATATATATAATTTTATATAATATATATATATAATTATATATATATAATTTTAGGGGATATTAACCTTTAGTTATAGGACAGTGTAGGGTGGATACAGGAAAAAACAGGGAGCAGAGAGAGGGGGAAGGATTAAACTCATGAGCACCTCAGTGCTATGTATATTTTGATGAACTAACCACTAGGCTATTGGCACCAACAGAATATTGATGAATTTTGCTCACCATTGACAATAAATAAGTGGCATGTAAATGACAGCTCAAAAGAATGTATTATATGAGTAATCCTGCTGGCACAGGTATGCACTGTTTGTAATCTGGATTTATCTATAGGGTTTTACTTCGATGGTAAAGGCATTTTGGGGGCCTAAATGAGTTTCAAACTGCACATTATTGAAAACTAAACCATTGTTGTATACATGTTAAAAAATAAGTTTTTGTAAACACGTGAATCTGTATTACACAACCCCAAATTAGAAAAAGATGGGACAGTATGGAAAAAGCTAATAAAAAAGTATTGATTTCTAAATTTACTTCGACTTGTATTTCATTGCAAACAATACAACAAACATTATTTAATGTGTTCCTCGTTATTTTCATATTACGGGGTCTTTTAACAGTGCAGGGTCTTCGTTGTCGTATTTTGCTCTTCGAAATGGGCCACACATTCTCTATTGGAGACAGGTTGAGACTCCAGGCAGGCCAGTCAAGTACCTGTATCCTCTTACTTCATAGCAAGGACTTTTTAATGTGTGCAGATTGTGGTTTTGCATTGTCATGTTGAAATAAGCATGGGCATCCCTGGAAAAGAAGGCAGTATGGTGTGCTCCAAAATCTCTATGTATGTTCAGCATTAATGGAGGCATCACAGTAGTGCAAGTTACCTTTGCCAAGGGCAATGACAAACTCCATACCATGACAGACTCTGGTGACTATGATCCTTTTCTTTGATCCAGAGCACATGGCATCGATTTGTCCTAAAAATAACTGAATTACTGATTCATCTGACCACAGTAAAAGTTTCCACTATGTGATGGTCTATCCCAGACGCCTCGGAGGGCAAAGAAGTCTACAATGCTTCTGGACACTGTTAACATAGGGCTTCCTTTTGGCATAGCACACTGGCATTTGTAGATGTAACTACATATTGTGGTACTTAACAAAGGTTTTCTAAAGTAGTCCTGAGCCCTTGTGGTGATAACACTTACAGATAAATGACCATTCTTGATGTTGTGTCACCTGAGGGATTGGAGATCATGGCAGTTCAGCTTAGGCTTGCTCCTTTGTCCTTTACACACTGAAATTCTTCGAGATTCCTTGAATCTTTTAATTATGTTATGCATAATATCCAAATGTGTTTTTATCTTTCTTTGAGGAACATTGCTTTAAAACATTTCTATAATTTGCTCATGCTTTTGATGGTAAACTGTATGCTCAGAAAAAAGGAATGTACTGTAATGCAGATGTATTATATATTTACAACATTTTAAATGTGTTTGTAATCAGAAATTCTCACTGTAGACCAAACGTGTGTAAAGAATTCATTGACAGTATGTTAGTATTAAAGTAAATATAACCCAAGTGGGTGTCACGGTGGCACAGTGGGTAGCACGATTGCCTCACACCAAGAACGTCGCTGGTTCGAGCCCCGGCTGGATCAGTTGGCATTTTTGTGTGGAGTTTGCATGTTCTCCTCGTGTTCACATGGGTTTCCTTCGGGTGCTCGGGCTTTCCCCACAGTCCAAAGACATGCACTATAGGTGAATTGAATAAGCTAAATTGACCATAGTGTGTGTGTGTGTGTGTGTGTGTGTGTGTGTGTGTGTGTGTGTGTGAATGTAAGAATGTACGGGTGTGTCCCAGTGATGGGTTGCGACTGGAAGGGCATCCGCTGCGTAAAACATATGCTGGATAAGTTGGCGGTTCATTCCGCTGTGGCGACCCCTGATTAATAAAGGGACTAAACCGAAAAGAAAATGAATGAATAGCCTAAGTGTATTAATGTAATGTAATGTAAATTTAAGGTATTTGTAAATTTTATTTAATTTGTCTATTCTGTTTCACTAATGTAATAAACAATCTTATATCTAAAGGAGCCAGGGAATATTGTACCCAAAGTGTTTTTCACGCTGATGCCATTTGATGAAGAACCTTTCATAATCTAAAGATTCCACTATATATCAAAAATCTTGTTCAGGAAAAAGTTCTAATCGATGTTAAAGGTTTTTCTTTATTTTTACAACTGTAATGTGTTCACGAATCTGCTTTGCTAATCTACTTTTGTATTTCACAAGACAAAGGTTTATTTTAAATGAGCCAGGGGTGTAATGTGGATTTAACATACATGCGGTTATTTATTTAAGATAAGAGAACATGGAGCCTCTGAAGAGTTTCTGTCTGATTTTAAGTGACATGTCAAAAGCACACCAGTGCAGAAATAGTCTTCCTAAAAGCAGCTCTCTCAGGGGAGCTGCTCCTGTCTACCATGTATGCAAGTGCTGCTACAAGCTAACGCTCGCAATGTAAAGTGTCAGTGACAGATTCAAAGGCAAATGGGCCTGAATAATTGATCGGGTGGGGGCTAGCGGTAGCGGTAGCGCAGCGACTCGCTAATGACGGAGAGTGCATCAATTTTACAAGAACAATTAGCAACAGGAGTAATTACACTTATCACCGTTTTATAAAATCACCTCCCCTGCACACCCCCACGCACTCATCATGTAAAGGAGTTTAATCAGTGAAGTCAGGCTTAAAATGGATATAGAGCGTTTCATCAGAATGGGATTCAGTCAAGGGAATCGTCAGTAAATGACGGTTATCTCACATACACTTTGGCTTCTATGTTTGTGGCTATGAACATATTAAAAATTGCAAATTAAGTATCTTATTTATTTATTTGTTGCTGTTTAGATATAAGTATATTTGGTTACACTTGTTTTTAACTTTTTTTATTTTTTGGTTTTACATTTTGATGATGCCCTTTAGACCTTTTGTTGCATATACGTATAAACAATTATATGTCAGCAGATATTTACTTGAAAAGTAAACAATAGAATGTCTGTTGGGAGAACTGGCAGCATTTTATTTGTACAGTGGTCTACATAAGATTAATACAGGGATGGAAATTTCAGTCACCAAAACTTATATTTTAGGCTGCAAGATATATAATTAATTTAATATTATTAATTAATTTAATTTAATATATGAAATTAAGTTAATAATAAAACAAAGTTAAGTCAAATAGCAGAATAAATGCAGGCAGCAGGAACAAACAAAATCAAGTACAAGTAAACAAAATTCACACATGTGTTTCAGGCCATGTTTTGGTTTGGTTTTGATACATTTCAGTAAGCCATAATGTATAACAATCTTTCATTCAGAGCAGGTTTGCTTGATTCAAACGAGCTTAAAAAAAAACATAACACAACACATTGATCTTGACATTTTCCTTTTAATCCTGGTTTCCATTACAGAGTTGCACAAACATTTTGATAAAAAAAATTAAAAAAAACTATCGTGAAATGGTTGAGTTTCAGTTAACCACCGTTAAACAATTAAAACATTTGTTTTTTCCTCTCACAATAATTCATTACAAAAATTATCATGACAACAAATTTTGGTGAGTTTACTTAAACTGCAGCATGTGCTAGATGTTAATTTTAAACAACAACGACATACAGTATGGACCCTGTTATGACGCGTTTAATGGTCATCATAATCTTAAAGTTTTT
>CAIGQZ010000427.1:530499-555351 GCA_903798205.1 Danio tinwini
CAATAAATCATTGTATGAATGCTGTAATGTTTAAATAATTTTCTGTTAAAAACACGGGAAGGTCATGTGACCATCAGGAAGAATGCAACATTTCATTTCTCAGTAGACGTGTTCTTTGTTCTCGCGGTCTCCCGAGTTCCTTTTTCTGACGTAACTTGGCAAGACCGGTCTTCATAAGAACATGAGCCCGTTCTCAGTGTTCTTGGAATTGAGAAACAGACAACTTGTATTGGGACAACATGAAGGAATTGTGTGGAACCCAACATTTACTTACAGTGTACGTGCAACAGCAGTAAACTTTGTGTACACAGCTAGTTTACAGTACAACTACCTTTATCAATTGTCCTTTACTACTGTATACAGCAAACTTATTAGAATACTAATAGTTTACTAGTTGAGTTCGTTTCTAAAGGAAAATACACTACTTTTTATACTGCAAGTATATTTCCAAGCTTTCTTGGAAGGAAATTACCATTTGTACTGTACTTTAGTACACACTTTTTGTGTGCACTGTAAAAACTGTTCTGTTCCACCCAACTGATTTGTGTAAGGCAACATGAGGTAATTAAGTTAGCTTTTTAGTTTTTACAAATTTTAAGTAATTTGAACATAAAACAATTAAGCTGTCCCAAACAAACTCAAGAATTGTGTTAGTTTAGCTCATTTTAAATAAGTAGTTTGAAGAATCAGCAAGCTAAATTTTTGGAGTGTGAGCTATTATCATTATGTAAAGATCAAGTTCAAATCCAAATGTTTAATTTACTCGAAGTTATTCCACCCCATAACTGATTTTACTATGCATACCTGAGCACGTAGGTTTATAAGACCTAAACTGACCTAAACTGTTAGGCCTAAACTGCATTCGTTTCCTTGTACTTGTACATGTGTAATAACAATAAAGTTGAATCTAATCTAATCTAGTCTAATCTAATCTAATCTAATCTAATCTAATCTATTAAGATACTATTTTAAAATGTAAAAAAAAAACTGTATTTCATAGACTGAGTCAACATGGCAAACACAACTTCAAGTCAAGTGTACTAAGAAAATTATCTACTGTACACTTCTAACATTCCTGTATATGTCCAACAAAAGATTGAGTACAAAAATACTCTGAAATATACTTAAATAACACTTAAAGGGGTAGTTCACTCCAAAATAAAAAAATATAATTTATTAATTACTCTTATGTTGTTCAAATACCCTGATACTTTCGTTCATCTTCAGAACACAAATTAAGATATTTTAGATTAGATTGCTTTCTGACCTTTTTATTGTGAAGGGGTTTAAATATGCAATCGTAAATATGCAGTCACACATATGCAGAACAAAAATCTAGACATTATAAAGCGTGCTTTAAAAAAGTTTGATCTGTTTTTTGTTGACATATACCAGTTAAATGTTTATATGGCTGCACTGAAGAAAAACAAAGGTAATAGTTGAGTTTAAAGCAATAGATTGTCATCAAAAGAAAATTTGTGTCATGACCTGATCAGTTTGAATTCAGATATAGGAAAAGGATGTAAAAGGGTTGCGAAATATATCTTATGACAGCTGGTTTACTTTCAAACCTGAGAATTCCCCCTCTCTGCAACAGACGTCTTATCAAACGTGACTGATTACTGTAATCTGTACTCTGGGCAGCCATTAAGCAAATTACCTGTATCATTGCAAGGATTAGTCTCATTAACACATGATTAGCATCAAATTAAAATAATGAGTGTTTAACTTGTGATGTCTTCCAGTTGTTAGAACGGCTTGATCAGCCACACTGGGCTTTACTGAGAGATGATTGGGAAGGAAAATATGGCCAATAATGCCACATAATTAAACACAACAAAAGATACCTAAAAGTCTGTGGTAAATTTTTGGGTAGCACTTTATTTTACAATATGTGTATATAACATTTACTCGTATAGTTAACTAAGGCTGATTTATACTTCTGCGTCAAGCACACGCATATGCTCTGCTGCAACCTTTGTGTGGTTGCAAATCCCTCCCTGTGGCTGACGCCGATGCTGACGTGCACCTCTTAAAAAAATGTAACTACACATCACAACAACACGTAGCGCAAGCTCCGTGATTGCACGGATTGGTAGCTGTGACGAGTCTGAGCGGTGCTGAAAGCAGCGAGCCTGATGGAATAAGTGTTTAAAAGTGTCAATTTTTAAACTAATGTTTAGTTATGATACTCCCAAAATAATTCCGCAGAAATCTGCAGATTTTTACCAAAATTCTCAGCAGAAATAGCAAAAAACGTTAGCAGATTCCGTCTGGCCCTTTCCCTCGCCCAGGGCGGCATCTTGCTAGGGGCGGCACAGGGAGACAGTGCAGAAAATAAAGTCCCCTAGTAAGAGCATTGAGATACAATTTACTTTATGCAAGTGTGTTAATTTAGAGTGACATTCCCAGAATAAAGACGTTATAGGCCATTCACATTTGGTTTCTTTTACACATGCTTGTTGTTCTTTATGTGCAACCAAAACAACGCTGGTGAAAGCAAACTGATGCATGCGCACAGAAAACCATTCCCGCGCGACTCACACACGCTCCTGTGTGAATCCCGGTTGGTTACATGCACGCCGTAAAATATGCGCCGTGAAACCGGAGTAACAGCCTTTTGTGCAGAGGTGTCGGCACGCAGCGAGTTTTGCAAGTCGACAAAGCTTAAGTTTATGTAATATGATGATTATGTTACTTTCGCTAAGCATGGCTATGAAGCAGAAAGCAGGGACAGAGTTAGGAAGGTAAAACTTAATAACATTAATTCTCGTCCATGAGTCATGTCTAAGAGGACAGATAATTCTATAAAACATAATTATGTTTTGTATTCTATAGAATTTTCATAATTAATATTCATGCAAAATATTTCTTAAGTGATCTTAACATATCAACCCAGTTGTTATATTGTTTTCCAGTAACGTTTAGATTTCTGTTATGTATTTAGAATAAACATTTTATAATAATATTTTAATAATAAATAATAATTGTATTTATTTATAATAAATATAAATAAATTGGGGCATCACGGTGGCGCAGTGGGTAGCACGATCACCTCACAGCAAGAAGGTCGCTGGTTCGAGTCCCGGCTGGGTCAGTTGGTGTTTCTGTGAGGAGTTTGCATGTTCTCCCCGTGTTCGTGTGGGTTTTCTCAGGGTGTTCTGGTTTCCCCCACAGTCCAAACACATGCACTATAGGGGGATTGAATAAGCTAAATTGGCTGTACTGTATGTGTGTGAATGCAAGAGTGTATGGGTGTTTCCCAGTGATGACTTGCAGCTGGAAGGGCATCCGCTGCGTGAAACATATGCTGGATAAGTTTTCGGTTCATTCTACTGTGGCGAGCCCTGATTAATAAAGGGACTAAGCTGAAAAGAAAATGAATGAACGAATGCATAAATAAATAGTTATATTTATTGAAAAATAAACATAACAATTTAAGAGGGGGATGGGCGGGTTTGCCCAGGGCGCCATTTAAACTAGAACCGCCACTGCCTAATCTACTTCTCCGTCATTAACTACATGGCACAGGTCATTGCTCACTGTCATCTCGGCAGCCAATGAGCTTGCTCCTCATGATTTTACATGCTCCACATCATTCTATGCTGTTTTCGGAGACCCTCCTCCACCCCTGCGCCACCTGTGTTTAGATCTGAAGAATGAGTGGCATGAAATGACAATTCAAAAATGCACACTTAGGCCCCATTTACACTAATGCATTTTAGTTTTAAAATGCATATGCTATGGTTACGCCTTCTGTCCACAATACCGCAGAGTTTTCAAGCCCTAAAAACAGAGCGTTTTGAAAACTCTGAAGAGGCCATTTTCGTTTTAAAATGCTGCTGCTGGTTGTCAGTGAGGGTGAGGAAAACAGAGACATCTGAAAACAAAAGTGTGGCTGTAGACATTTAATTGTGGCTTTTTTCTCAATATTATATAGCCTACACAAAGTTCAGTCTTGCATCCTTTCCTTGTAAGTTCAGACTTCGCAAGTTTGATATGGAATACAAACTCTTCTTCAAAAGGAACAATGTAGTCTACTTTATAACGTCATTCACATCACCCTGGCTATGTTGTTTCACTATATAAACAATAAAATGAAAACATGATATAACTACTTATTTTCATTTTGATATAAACAACTTAACAGGCACAAAAAATGTTAAGGCGTCGTGTAGCTGCATATTTATATGACTGTCATCTTCACTGTAAGCATATTTATAATAAAACAGAGCCGATAACATAAAAGCCTCCTTTCATTGTCATTGAAAAATAACCCATCTCTTTTGTTAAATATTAGTTTTAATAATCAATATTGGCCATTCTAAAAGTATATCATACAATAAGTTTATATAATATAGGAAATAAAGGCAAACAATCAGTCAAATGTGCAGAATCAGTGTACGTGGTTACATTAATATATGAACTTATCTTTGCGTTCACACAAACACATTACCTGAGAACAAGTAATAGTTTCAAAAGAAAAAAGAGTCATTAGATGGAGACAAGATGAATTAAATATCACATTTAATAACGATAGTGAGATGAGATGCAGCAGTATATCCTTGATGAACTGTCCGATGTGTGCTGCTCTCATTTAGTGAGGTGTGCTCAAAGCATCCGCTGACTGCCTGGAGCTCAGACCTCCGCATACGCTGCAGCGCATGCCAGAGTGTGTGGTCATGTGATGTGCGTTTTCAGTGGTGTAGTGTCGACGGAGAGCTATTCACAAATGCTAGATGAAACCCCAGTGTGAATGTGGATCGTTTTCATTCTTAAACACCGTTTTAAAACTATAATTTGTGCAAACAAGGCCTTAGATATTGCTTAATAATACTAGCAGGTTTGGCATGCTGTCCCGGGGTGGATGAGGGATTCTTTAAAGATAAGGAAGTAATCGATTGAGTAATCGGTTAATGATATCACATGCTCCTCTTGTAATTAGTTTGTGAAACTACACTAATATCGTTTATCGCAATATATTTTGGTGCAATATATTATAAAACAAAAAATAGATATCGTGACAGGCCTAGCTATGACTGAGGCAGCATTTTTTTCACAAGATACATTAATGTATTTGTGCCTGAAAGCTCCTTATTGGTACCCATAAAGGTACATATGTATCTAAAGTGTACATAGTACATAAAAAGTACACATCTCTGAAAGAGTAGTGCCCCACGGACAGCTTTTGCTATGTACTTTTTTCAGAGAATGCTTGAACAATCCAGATTCTGCAGGTTTATTTTAGTTACTTCTTTATGTAAACATACATTTATATAAACTATAGTGTAAGTAAGGTTTAAATTAGTATATTAAATCAAAATAATATCAGGTTTGATTGCATCTTAGTAGCTGGAAGCATGAAGTATGGTCTTCGCTTTTATTGCTGCTCTAATTTCACAAAATGCATTTATGACATCTGCAACATTTTGCAAACGTCACACAATGCCATTAAACTGCACTTTAAAGAAGAGACTTAGCTAAAGTAATAAATAAAAGTTATTCCATTATCATTATTCGCACAGTGTTATGTGTAATGCTCCTTCTGCTTTCAGATTACTGTAACAGACGATTTGTTTTAATACGGAAAATGCAGATTTTTCCACCATTAAGTGAAGTGTAGTTAAAAATCGTAATGCTAACATGTTGTGGAGAGATTAAAGCTGATATCAAATTGTGTTTCAGCGAGAGGCTGTGGACGACAACAGTCTCGTTCGGTATTATGAGGCAGGGAACAATATCTTTAGTGCTGATGAAAACAATAGCTTGAGATAAATACTCAGAGCTTACATTTAATTTAATCTACAAGGGATTATGGGTGTCCTAATGTCAGTGAGTAGGATCCCCACTGAATATTAAATACATTTCTTTGCAGATGGTTCAACAACATTATCGGGTAATGTTCACAGATCCCCCCCCCCCCCCCCCCCCCCCCCCCCCCCATTCTTAATGCTGCCATGTGGTTCGAGCATCTTGGTATCAGCATTAGTGGGGCAGGTTTTCTCGCTGAGTGATGCACTTGTGTGCAAAGGCATGACAGAAAACATATAGGGCTTTCCAGAGCAAGCTGTGTCAGTGGATGAAGCACACTAGGTTGAGGACAAAGCCTTTGTTAATATGTTACTTTAGGGGGATTTGACACAGAAGCACAGTTGTGGTATTATTTACTTGGTCACTACATTAAAGACTATGGGAATATAGGTTACTTGGAGGATTATGATAGTTATTCACACTAACACCCATATTGAAATTTAAAAGAAAAAAGATCCCCAATAAACTGTAAAAAGGACTGTTCTTCAATATAAACTAATTCAATAATTGATGAGTCCTGCTTTAAGCCTCACATCTTACATTGTAAGAAATAGAATCTTCACGAGCGGAAAATCCAGAAGAGATCGTTGTCCTGAAATTAAAACTGTTCAGATTTGATGAGTTAATGAACTTTAGATAGGAGGACGAAAAAGGTCCCTCTTCTACTACAGCAAATAGCCAAGGGCAATAGCCGATAACTAATGTGAATAATATTGCAATTAGCATAGCAAAGTACTTACAGGGAGCAAATTAAAAAATTCATTAACGGACGTACTTAATTAAGAAACAGTTTTCGGTTTACATGATAAATTATGACACCTATTAAATCTTCCACTACAGGCTGTAATGGCTTCTTTGCTTCTGGGCAAAGGAGTGTTTCTTTTGGGTTTCCAGGATGTCTCAGAGGACCTGTGGTTTGTCACAGCATTGTTAGGAAGGATGGTCTTGCTGTTTTTTTTTTAACTGTTAAAAACCCAAATGTGTTTTTTATTAGACTAAAAATGATACTAGATTTTGATCTCACAGAATACTAAATTTCAAGTGAACTAATGTTAATTTTGTGAAAAGATTAATTACTTCACATTAAGGCTGTATACCATTCTTAAACAACTAAGCTACAGCCTCAACACCCTGCAGCTCAAAAGCAGATACTCACTGAAGCTAAGCAGGGCTGAGACCACACAGGAAAACGAGGTTGCTGTTGGAATTGTAGGTAGTAAAGCCAGCAGGGGGCTCAACCTGCGTCTGTGTGTGTCCTAATGCCCTAGTATAGTGAAGTGGACACTACTGTCAGTGGGCACCATCTTTCGGATGAGACATTAAACCGAGGTCCTTACTCTTTGTGGTCATTAAAAATCCCATGGCACTTCTCATAAAGAGTAGGGGTGTAACCCCTGTGTCCTGGCCAAATCCCTCCATTGGCCCTTACCAATCATAGCCTAATCATTTCCATCCACCGCATTGGCTCTATCACTGTCTCTCCACTTCACCTATAGCTGGTGCCGCACTGGTGCCGTTGTCCTGTGGCTGCCGTTGCATCCGATGGTGGATGCTGCACACTGGTGGTGGTGTTGAGAGACCCCCCTCATGATTGTGAAGCTCTTTGGGTGTATGGCCATACATGATAAATGCACTATATAGATACACATTATATTACGTTTATGACCCTCTTTATACATTCTTTCAACTATGAGTAACTTTGCAGCCTTTTATAGCTACTTGTAACAATATGGATGTGACAATGGAGGTGAGGATTCAACTGTAGAGTCTTTATTATACAAGAAATAGTCAGGAAGGCAAGGGTTGATCACAGGAGCAAACAGTATTATGTGGACAATCCAAAAGAGAAGTCAAAAAAAGTCAAAGAGGTCAGTCCAGGCGGCTAGAATCAGAAAACAATAAACAAGGCAAAGAAACGCTACGTAATGTGTTCAGGTAACACAAGACTCAGCAATGTCTGTGTGTGCTGTATAAATAGTCTATATAATAAGCACTTAAGCAGTAATCAGTCTGGATCAGGAACCAGTGTGTGTGGTGCATGTTTGGAGTTGTAGTTCATGTAATGGCAGATTTGTAGTCCATTAGCAATCTGCATCTGCTAGATCGCTGACAATCCTAACACTACTAGTCCTACTCATTTAACTCTTACTAGAGTATTAGTAGACTTTAAATTAGAATTGGTGTAAATTGACATGTACAAAGTATTAGTAGATTTATTGAAAACAGTGTACTATAACATGTAGTTATAAAATTACTTAAATTATTACAATTACAATATACAATTGCACATCTGATAGTTTTTCACGGATCTACTGCTGGATCTTATCTCACTATATTTGTTAAACTTGATATTTAATTTATCTTGTTGTCTATATTTAACGACATATTGTGCCCGACTTTGGTCTTTTTTTTTTTTTAGACCAAGATGGCGGCGCGTACACATCGCGAGGCTCGGCGTCTCTCCAGTTTCTGCAATTTTGCAGTATTTTTCCTGCTCATTTCGGGTCTGTTCATGCAGAACAGTAATGCCTTTACATCGTACACCCGACAGGAGATCTTGGATATTGGTTTGTGCATTTCGGACAGTTTTATCAGCAATCTATGACTCATCCCAGAGATCGCCAGGACACCCGAGGCTGAGCGCTCTGTCCGGCCGGGCAGAAGTGCTCGGAGACGGCGATGCGAACGTAAACAAAGGCGGGGGAAGCGCGGCGGGCTAAGAGCTAAGCTAAAGCTAACACCACACCGGCTCTCTTTACCCAGCATCTTCCTCGCCAATGTACGGTCCCTGGTGAACAAAATGGATGAGATTAGACTGCGCATTAACCACAGCAAAAGATTATGGAACTGTAATGTCATGATTTTCACAGAAACATGGCTAAACAGCAGGATACCAGACAACGCTGTATCTTTAACTGAGCATCAGACATTCCGAGCAGACAGAGCGGCGGATGACTCCGGTAAGACCCGAGGCGGAGGATTATGCATTTATATTAACAATGCGTGGTGCACAAACTCTGTCATCGTTGGGAGACATTGCTCTGTTAACCTGGAATTTCTGATGGTCAAATGCAGACCGTTTTATCTGCCACGGGAGTTCACCTCCACCTTTATAATCGCTGCTTATATTCCACCCGATGCTGATGCAAAGCTTGCTATGAATGAACTTCATGCAGCCATCAGCAAACAACAGACTGCTCACCCAGAGGCTGCTTTTATTGTTGCGGGGGATTTTAATCACTCAAACTTAAAGACAGTGCTCCCCAAATTCCATCAAAACATTTTCTGTCACACACGGGGAAACAAGACTTTGGACCAGGTATACACAAACATGGCTGAAGCCTATGCTGTTACCCCCCTCCCCCACCTGGGTCAATCAGATCACCTTTCTTTGTTCCTCACCCCCCGATACTCACCCCTCATCAACCGTGTGAAGCCATCAGTGAGGACCATCAAAGTGTGGCCAGCGGGGGTAGACTCCTCACTCTAGGACAGGTTTCAACACACAGACTGGAGTATTTTTGCTTCCCAGGCCACATGTGGCTCTCACACAGACATTAACAGCTACACTTCCTCTGTTCTGGAATACATCAACACCACCATTGACAGTGTTACAACCCAGAAACAGATCACCACATACCCAAATCAAAAGCCATGGATGAACAAGGAGGTGCGCCTCCTGCTGAAGGCACGCAACACTGCCTTCAGATCAGGGGATGCACAGGCCTACAGCACTTCCAGGGCTAATCTGAAGAGGGGCATCAAAAAGGCCAAGCACTGCTACAAGCTAAAGCTAGAGGAGCACTTTTCCAACTCTGATCCTCGGCGCATGTGGCAGGGCATACAGGCCATCAGCAACTACAAACCCAGCCATTCCACACCCACAGCCACAAATGTCTCTTTCCTGAACGAGCTTAATGACTTTTATGCCCGCTTTGAAAGAGACAATAATGAACCCTACATCAGGATCACTTCCTCAACCGACCACTCACCCATTACACTCACCTCCTCAGAAGTCTACACCGCATTGAGTCGGATCAATGTGCGTAAGGCTGCTGGACCAGACAGTATTCCTGGGCGCGTCCTCAAAACATGTGCAGAACAGCTCGCTGGGGTATTCACAGACATTTTCAACCTGTCCCTTAACCTAGCAGCTGTGCCAACATGCTTTAAAACCACCTCTATTGTGCCAGTGCCGAAACACTCCAGCCCAACATGCCTGAATGACTACCGCCCGGTAGCACTCACACCCATCATCATGAAGTGCTTCGAGCGATTGGTCCTGGCACATCTGAAAGACTCTCTGCCATCCACACTGGACCCACATCAGTTTGCCTACCGTGGCAACAGGAGCACAGAAGATGCAGTCTCCATAGCGCTGCACTCTGTACTCACACACCTGGACAA
The DNA here is from genome assembly GCA_903798205.1 of Danio tinwini. Classification (NCBI taxonomy): domain Eukaryota; kingdom Metazoa; phylum Chordata; class Actinopteri; order Cypriniformes; family Danionidae; genus Danio; species Danio tinwini. Next base: position 540,718 of record CAIGQZ010000427.1, read on the forward strand.
TAAAAACACTTATGCACAAATGCTGTTTGTTGCCTTCAGCTCAGCATTCAACACTGTCATACCCTCTAATTTAATGATCAAACTTAGAGACCTGGATATAGACACGTCTCTCTGTAACTGGGTTATGGACTTTCTGACTAACAGACCTCAGAATGTTAGATCAGACCACATTTGCTCCACCACCTTCACACTCAACACTGGTGTACCACAGGGCTGTGTGCTGAGCCCCTTCCTCTACTCCCTTTTCACCATCGACTGTAGGCCTGTGAACAGATCCAACGCCATCATCAAATTTGCAGATGACACCACAGTGATTGGTCTAATCAGCAACAATGATGAGACTGCCTACAGGGAGGAGATACAGCATCTGGCCACGTGGTGCACCAACAATAATCTGCTCCTTAACACCGACAAGACCAAGGAGCTCATTGTGGACTTCAGGAAGGGACGAACAGGCTCACATGATCCCATCTACATCAATGGGATGGCCGTCGAGCCTGTATCATCCTTCAAGTTCCTGGGGACCCACATCTCCAAGGACCTTTCCTGGACCACCAACACCTCCAGCCTGGTCAAGAAGGCTCACCAGCGACTATTTTTCTTAAGGCAACTTAAGAAGAACCAGCTGTCATCAGCCGTCTTGGTGAACTTCTACCGCTGCACAATAGAAAGCATCCTGACGAACTGTGTCACAGTCTGGTATGGAAGCTGCTCTGTTGCGGAGCGTAAGGCACTGCAGCGGGTGGTAAAAACTGCCCAACGCATCACAGGGACCACACTGCCAGCCATAGAGGACATCCAGAGGAAACACTGTCTGCGCCGAGCACGCAGTATTCTTAAAGATTCCTCTCACCCTGCTCACAGACTGTTTTCTCTCCTGCCTTCTGGCAGGCGCTTCAGGCTCCCCCGGACAAAAACCAGCAGACTAAAGAACAGCTTCTTCCCCAGAGCTGTCTCCCTCTTGAACTCTGCTCCCCACTGACTTTTTGCCCCCCTAATACACCCCACTCTCCTCTCCTCATAACTCAGACTCATCATAATCACTGCACTACTTAACATTTGCACATTTAAAAATTGCACATATTCATTGCACTGATTCATTTATTTGAACTGTACACACCTACTGCACATGTACATTTGTAAATTATGTACACACCCACTGTACATATACATTTGTAATTATGTTTATCTATCTGCACACTTCTGATTATTAATAGCAACCTGTACATTTATCCATCTATTGTAAATCTCTGTTCATAGCTAACACAACCTGTATATAATGTTGATAGTACATCCATTTGTAAATATCACCATAGTTTTTCTATAACTGCACTTTATAACTTATACCTGTATCCTGCACTTGCTGCTATTGCACTCCTGGTTAGACCTAAACTGCATTTCCTTTCCTTGTCAGTTAACGTGTTTTGGTTATTAATTTATGTAACCACTTACACGGATTCTGCACATTTGACTGATTGCTTGCATTTATTTCCTATAATGTATAAACTTGTTGTACGTTATACTTTTATAATGGCCGTTATTGATTATTTAAACTGATATTCAGCAAAAGATCTTTCGTATTTTCAATGAAAATGAAAGATGATGAATGAAAGATGACGGTCATATAAATATATAGCTACACGATGCCTCAACATTTTTGGTGTCTGTTAAGTTGTTAATATCAAAATGAAAATAGGCAGTTCCTTATATCATGTTTTCATTTTATTGTTAAGTAAGTGAAACAACGTAGCCAGCGTGTAATTGAGGTTATAAAGTACACTGATCCTTTTCAAGATTTACCTGACAGGTCCTCGGGAGTTTGTTTTCCATTTCAAACTTGCGAAGTCTGAACTTACAAGGAAAGGATGCAAGACTGAACTGTGTGTAGGCTACTTAATATCAAGGGAAAAGCCCCAATCAGATAGGCAAATGTCTTCAGCCAGGCCTCCGTGTTCAGATGTCTTCGTTACCCCCCATTCACACTAATATGGAGCAGCAGCGTTTTAAAATGAAAACAACCTCTTCAGCGTTGTCAAAAAGCTCAGTTTTCGGGGCTGGAAAACTTCGGCGTAGTGTGGACAGATGGCGTAACCGTAGCAAAACTTATACATTTTAAAACTAAAATATTAGTGTAAATGAGGCCTAACGCTGTGTTTACACCAGACGCGGAACGCGCGGATAAATCTTGCTATTTGCACGAAAATAGATGTGTGAGCATTTGAGTTTACTCTCTTCATTCGCATGTCAGATTTGCTTCATTCGCGCGTCAAACTCCGATTCATTCGCGCGTCAAATTCACTTCAGAACAGACGTGGATTTGCATCATGGACAGGGCTTCTGTCTGCCCGGTGACTGTAGCTTCGTTGCTAAATGGCTAACATGGATTTTATTGAGAAAATAACTGTGTTTATGCTCTTTTATGAAGGCTGAAAAACAGCGTTGATGCGTTTGGAGCCGTGTCTGAGTCCACTAGATACTTTCAGAGGTGCACCCAGCTCTGTGAGCTCATAAACTCCTCCAGAAACTTAACCTGGATGATGGAGGCTTTCAGCGGCGCTTCTGACTGAGCCGAGCCCAGTTTGATGAATTGTTATCGGTGTCGGCTTGAGGATTTCCCCCGGGACACCAACAACAGGTGCTACGTCACAATCATGGCCCTACAAGAGCAAGCTCCTGATTGGTTAATGCGGCGCGAATGTCCGCAGAAGTTCAGATTTTTGAACTCGAGCGATTCGCGCGATTTGCGCATTAAGCGTGTCAAACGCGCAAAACGCTGAATTCGTGCGCCGCCATTCGCGTGTATCATGCCATCCGCGCCGCGCCATCCGCTCAATTCGAATAATTCGCGCATATCACGCAGCAAGGTGTCTATTCGCAGGTTTGCATTGACTTAACAAGTAAATCACTCGCTCTTGACGCTTCTTCCGCGTCTGGTGTGAACGCAGCATTAGTCACTTAGCACAGTGGTTCTCAAAGTGGGGGTCGGGACCCCCTAGGTGGTCGCAGGCCAATGACAGAAGGTTGCTAGGTGATTTCCAAAATCAAATGAATTTTATTAAACTATTAGAATTACCATATTTTAACTATAACCCACAGAATATAAAATAGTAGTTTTTAATAGTAAAAAACAACAACATGCAAATGAAAAGACATTAGCCTTCTAATTTTTTTTTCATAGGATTGGTGTGTTTACGTTAGATTAACAACACAGCAATAGCGTCAGCTGCAGCAGATTTTATAGCACCAGGTTAAACTTTCTGACACCTTTATGGCAATAAAATACATAAAAAATAAATTCAGAGCACAGCTGAACATTGAGGATGATCTCTGAGTGGCGGTCTCCAAAATTAAACCAAGAATAGACTTGTGCTAAAAACATTGTGCCCAAACAGATTAATAAATGATTATAAAAATTATATGGTTGTTAGCACTTTTTTGTGTTGTCAATATGCTCGTGTTTAAATAGGTCTATTGTTGAGTTTGCAATGTTTGTATATTTATAACCACCTCTGAGGAATTTGGGGGTCGCGAGTCACTGGCATTGTTATTTTAGGGGTGGCAGGCTGAAAAGTTTGAGAACCCCTGACTTAGCTGATGCTTTTGTCCAAAGCGACTTACAATTAAGAGGCATCCAGCGATTCAACAGAGAAGTAATACACACAAGAAGTGCTAGTTATATAAAGCAACTTGTTTGTGTTCAGAGAATTTAGTGGTAAAGTAAGAGTGCTTTTTTTTCATTTTAAAGTGAGAGACTGGTTTACATTACACTTACATGTTGCACTGGAATTCATGCTCAGCTTTTGATACGTTTGTCAATAATGAATTTTTCTAGTCTTTTATTATGACATTTTTCACAGTGATGATTCATTTTTGTCATGCTTTCTTGTGCCCCTCATTGTATCACATGCTGCATATGTTACATTCTTTCTTTTTTGTCACACACACACACATTTGTTCTGCTATCTTATAGGGACGTTCCGTAATTGTAAAGATTTTTATACTGTACAGACTATTTTCTATCAATTTGTTTCAATAAAAAAGCCCATCAAAAGTTATATTTACCCATAAACATGGCACTTTTCAGGCTGGTCCAGCTGACGCACTAACCAGTCAAGGATACCGCAGTCAAAAAACGCCATAGCCTTATATACAACGTCATGTTAAATAAGATAATTTAAACTCACAAACAAACCAATAAGGACACAGTTAGCAATCCAGATGCAACTTTTTGGTGGTAAAACTTGCCCCAGGTTGCATCATGTGACATTGTGTCACTTCCTATCCATTTTCGAAAACCATTCAATGCACTGCTCACTCACTGCTGATATCAGCTCTGCTGTTTGCATCATAATATTTACCAGACACGACCTCCCTACATCTGTTGAACAAGCAAACAACTAATAAACTAGCCGGAAGAGCCAATAACGCCGAACATTGAGGTTAATTCGGGCATCAAGATGGGCACCTTCACTCATTTCATATTCTTTAAACAAGTGGCCAGAGTCAGAAGCATGACTGAATTATTAACTGTGTATTTCATAACGTTAGTGACAATATGTTAACGTGTTTTTTCTTCCTGTACCCCTGCTGAGAACAGATGGCTCCTTTTACTTTATTTTCCACATCAAGTATGATTATTTCTTTGTGCCAAAAGCCACCTGCCGTTCCTTGGTCTCTGCACTAATTATTTATGTTGGTAACACGCAGCAGGACTTGTTATCAGTTGGATGGTGTCTTAATAAAGGCAGGCACATCAACATATTGACATCATGTTCAAGGGGAAAATGTATCATGGGCCGGAGCGATGGCCGCTCTAACGGTGCTCGAGTGTAGGCTGCTTGCCAACACTGCCAAAGATGACCTCCTTTTGTGTCTCCTCTCTCCACCCCTGCTCTGGACCATGTGATGATAATTAGGTAAAAGCCTATTAAAAAGTCAAATAAGGGGGAATACATTAACATTGAGAGCAGAACTGGATGATTCTCCCGGTTGTGGTGTGACAGAGAAGGACGGCGAGTCCAACTGCTCAGCGCGACATGCCATACCAGACATGAATCCAGCTGAAAAAGGTCCTTCTGTCAAAAGCAGGCTAAATGTTACATCATCCCTGTCTGACTTGCCGCATACGTAGCCGAGCGACAGGGGCCAGAAAACACAAGTACCAATTAACTTAAGTATTCACCGAATTTCAAAGCAATTTGTCTGAGGGATAGGTCAGTTTTAATCACAGATACAGCCCTGCGCAAATGTAGAGCACTTAATAATTACATATCCTCACTACTTTAATCCTCCAGGGGTGCAAAGCGACTGTTCAGTAATTAAAGCCTGGTATACACACTTTCTACATTTTGACTTTCTATAATGTGACTGGAGACAGGTTCACAGATATGTCATTTGCTACAGACGCTAAGATTATTGGGAATAATTACACTCTTTCAGCACTGAGTGATAATCTCTATCCTCTTCGGACCGAATATTTAACCGAAGGCCGGTACCCAAGCTCTCATCTATTTAAAACTCTTTATCCACCCATTTAACTGCGCACAGAGGTTTGTCGTGAGCATAAAAATGCTATTGTAGGGTCAGACAATGCCCCAGCTGAAGTAAATCTATAATAGCCTTTAGGATTAGAAATATGCTGCCTGAGTTTAATTACATATTGCTGTGGAGAGGTTTAACGTCGTGCTACTAAGAAACATGCAGTTGCAGATATTCTGCCGCAGGAAGGAGCAGGAGGCTTGAACCGGGAACAGATGTATTCCTCGTATTAAACAAGAAGATTGCTGCTTCGCTTAAGACGATGCATCTGCTACAATCAAAGAACATTATTTTTTTTCCTCGGTTGTTTTTACATTTTCCTAAGAGTCTTATCTGATAAATATCACAGATAACATGTAATGACTATCTGAAGTGGCATGTACACATGGCTCAGAGACATTTTTGTGTCCGCATCAGACACATTTCCTAAAGTGATTGTAAATACATAGAAAGCATATTGAAATGTTTCAAACAAAAGTTTATTATGTTCATTTGTCATTTAGTGAGCTCATATATGTGTATATGAAGCAACTTATTGTCATGAATTTATTTAGGTGGCCATTCATTTGATTTGATTTTAGAACCTCTCGATAACATATGTGTGAACTCAGTGATTTTAAAGGATAGAGGCAATGTGTAAACATATAGGGCTCTGTACCCCGTGCGACAGGGCACAAGACGTGTTTTGTGCGATTTGTTGCTATGTTCAGACCAGTGCAAACCTAATTTTTAAGTTTTGTGCCACGTTGTTTAAGTAGCAAATCTATTTGCACTACTTTATGGACTAGTGGGCGTGCTGGTCTAGAAAGGAGGTGTGTTAAGGCGCATTGTTGGCACATTGCTATTTTGAGCAACTGAAGACAGTGCTGTTGACCAACTGAAAGCAGGTCTAAAGTAGGGTTGTGACGATGAGGAAATTTCCCCACCGGTTAATCGACATGTGACAACACCGGTAATACTGGTATCACCTTGGGGGTCGGGGTTTCCTCTTTTTTTCAGCTTTTAAATATCTTATAAATGCGTGCGTATTATACTTTTACTTTCAGTTTTTCGGAAATTGCCAATTCGGCGTGAAACTACAAAAAAAAATCACTGTTATTAAACACAGAACTTTTATTAACATAATGAAAAAAACAACAACAATGCTACAGGCTGAAAAAAACTGGAAATTGGAACTAAACAAATAACAACTATAGAACGTTTATTACTTAGGCTATGTTAGAATGTTTTTAAAACGAATAAGAAAATAAAATAGAAAGATAAATAATTAAATGGCACAAAGTTTAAATAAGATTAAACGAATGAACAAGAAACAAATATAAAAGAAAAACTTTCAAATGACATTAGGCTACAAAAATGACAGGTCGGCAGTATTTAAAAAAATAAAGAAATAAACAAAAACACTGCAATTTTTTTATGAACAGTGCAGTCTACATGGTCTTTGCCAGGAAACCCAACATGTTGACCATCTCTGATGGGATCTTGTTGGGGTCACTATATTCCCCATCGTGTTGAACACTCTCTCGGATTCGCAGCTTGTTGCGCACACGCAAAGATTTTTTGTTTACCTTTGCCTACAGGGGGAACCAACTGTAGTAGTCTTTTGTTGTCCTACCTGAGTTCAATGTCTTAACATATTTATTAGCCTAATGTAGTAAATATTAATAGATTAGTCCTTATAAAGAATCAGTTTATAAAACATATTATTAACGAATCTTTATGTTACTGAAGAATAAACCGAATATGAAATATGATCCTTGCATAATGATCACAGCTAAACAAGCTAGCACTCAATTTATATATAAACTATGAATAAAAAAAATTAAGAAAATTGAAGTAATGGAACATTATGTAAAAAATCTAAAGACTACAGGCTAAATAAAAGTGCCTCATCAGAGCTGAACATCACTGTGCGGTCACCGAGCGCGTGTCAGTTTACAGCTTCTGTAAAGATCAGACAGCACTGGCAAGATGACAAGTGCTCCATGGGACTAGTTTTATTTGTGGCCGATTCGCGTGTTGTTCCTTTTTTAAAATGACTTTTTTTTTTTTTATCTCTCAAGTCAATATTGGCTATCGAGTAACATAATCTCCCTCAGAGATATTGGAGTTCAGTAACGTGGTGCGCAGTGACTATTGACCAACAACTCCCTGTAAGTTTACACACTGCATAGGCCTACAGCTCTGGTGTGTGATAAATATTGCATGTTTTAAATGACAGGGAGACATGCTCCATTTAGTTTTTATTGTAAAATATACATTATAACCCAGTACACAGTAAAATTATATTTTTTGAATGGCTTGCTATTGGCAGCACATATAATCCATGGTTTCCGCTACATTCATTATTCCATGGTGGGGTGCCACACCAAAATTCATCCCGCCACGGCTACATAACAGCTTCTCATTCAAAAACATTCAGTCGTTGTTGTTTTTTTAAATAGCGGGTTATAATCCCACCAAAACGTATTAAAAGATAAGTAAATTATAACAGCGCAAACTTTTCTGTAATTGTAGTACTGTGCGTTATTTGTTTAACCCTATAAAGTGACATGCTGACTGACTGACAGACTGACAGGTGTGTGATGCGTGAGGCCAGCAAACACGATGTAGTTTTCAGTTAAGATGAACACAGTTTCCATAATTATACTTTATAGTCTATGGCTTTGCATACAATGACTATCTTGCTGGAGTTTATAGCCCTTTCACTTTGCTTCAGGATGCATTAATGCCGCTCTGTAGGTCTATTGGACACAATTATAAATGTTCCTAGCAAATCTAATAAATGTTGGAGACATACTTGTTACATAAACACACTAAATCACACTTCAGCAGCGTTTATTTGAGTACGTACAAGAAAATCTGCACTTGAGCAGAGTTTATTTGAGGGTGTGCAAGAAGTTTTGTGCACGAACAGAGGCAATCGGCGCGCAAGCAAAGAGATTTGCATGCTCGTATTACATGAATGCGATCTTGACTTGTAATACTGCGCTTATGACATTTGTCATTGAAATAACGCCATTATTGCCATAGGTAGTTGATAGATCTGTGTCTACCAGTCCTGCCGCCACAGCTGGAAAAAATCCTAGAGGAAACACTGTAATCGTTAAGCTTAAATAGGCTAAGCATATTTTTATTACTATTAAACGCATTATTACAAACTAGCCTCCCTTTGATTTTTTTCATTTTCGTATATTTTTATCAAACGAAAAATGCAATGAATTGTTTATTTTGGTTTTAATTTTATTATAATTAATCTAATTATAAGGCTACGCAACTTCTACATAACATTAGCTCTGATTGCGTTTTTACAGATATCCTACAGATAGACTTTTTGGCTCAAATACATTTATACCTATTATTTTCAGTGCTGTATTTTGACAGATTTCGCAAAGGCTTTGGCTATTCCAACTGCCAGCTGGTACCAGCCTCTGGTTTGCGACTTGACTTGTGTGGCGTCTACTTATCAATGTCTGGATGACAGAGAGAGAGAGATGAGATCAGACCTCAGATTCAATGTGTGGCCACACGTCACAGTTACTTTCCTGCATTTTGTTAATATATAGGCTCATCTAAACTAACTTTTCATTCGATTAAAATCCGGAATATTGCCAGACAAACAAACCAACTTTCGGTTTTGGAAGAGAGTGGCTTTAGTGATTAAAGACGCACACACACAGGATACACTATTTTCCGCCTTTTCATAATTGATTTTTTTTATTATTAAACTCATAATAATCAAGTGCAAAAAAGAACAGCTGAACTTCAGAAAAAGGTGATCACTGGGGTTGCCGCGATAGTTCCTTTGTTTTTTTTGCAGTTGGCTTGTCAGTGGCGCGGCATTGCTAAATCACTTTTGTTTAAATAAAAAAACATTATTTATTATTAAACATTGTGAGATGATGGTCGCGTGATTTTTTTAAAAATAAGGCGCGTTTGTATTGCATTTTGACACAAAAAAACGAATACTTAAAAAAAAAATGTGGGCACAGTGTCACAGTGAAAAAGTGATGTCACCGGGGTTGCGTCCTTAAACCGGTAACATCGTCAACACTGTCTATCGTGGCAAGCCTAGTCTAAAGTCCAGTGCAGAGTGCATTAGTTGTGCTTACACATTGCTTAATACACACAAGATGTACAGCAATACACACATATCGGTAACACTTTATAATAACTACACACTATTAACTATTTATTAAGCATTAGCGAATAGTAAATACATTATCTGTTAAGCATTAACTCTACATTAATAAACGTTAGTAAGCAGTTTATAACTGAAGCTACAAATGCTGTATTCTTGACTTTCATACTTTCTACTTTATTACTAAAATATGCATTGTATTATTTACAAACCAGTTATTTAGGTATAGTTGGTGTTTTTTAAGATCATTCAGAATGAATTAGTAAATGATTAATAAACTATTTAAATTAACATTTATAATTCTTATTATTCAGGCATATACTAGTTAATTTGTATGTTAATAAATGCTTTATTAACCCAACTTCATACAGTTTTGTGACCTAATCTAGTGAGGACTATTTATGTTTTATAAATCCCTTATAAATGACAATTAAAGGCTCAGATTCTAAACAGGAAAAAATAACACAAACGACTTTATTCATTTCCATTCATTTGATGATAGAACTGTATCAAATAAAAAATAAATCTTTGCCACATTATCTAAAATAAAATTACTGTAAACGTTGCATCCTATTATATTGTTAAATTATTATATTGTTGTTGTTTTATCCAGTTTTATGTCGTATTTTGACACTCCTTTTATTCAGCATCATGGTTAAACTTTACAGTAATTTTACTTTTCAGACAAGATTGCAAAGATTATTGTTCATTTGATACCAAGCCTTTAATTGTCATTTATAAGAGATTTATAAAGCATAAATAGTTCTCACTTTAGATTAGGTCATAAATCTGCATGAAGTTGAGTTAATAAAGCATTTATTAACATACAAAGTAGCCATATGCCTGAATAATAAGATTTATAAATGTTAATTTGAATAGTTTATTAATCATTTACTAACTCATTTTGAATGATCTTAAAAACCTCCAACTAATCTTAAATAGAAAAGGTTTGTAAATAACGCAGTGCTGAATTTATATAATGAAAAATCAACCAGTGACAAATTATAAAAGTACAAATATTAAGCACATTATAAATGTGGTTTTAAGTCAATAATACAGCATTTGTAACTGCAGTTATAAACTGCTTACTAACGTTTATTAATGTAAAGTTAATGCTTAACAAATAATGAATTCACCAGTTGCTAATGCTTAATAGATGATTCAAAGTGTAGTTATTATAAAGTGTTACCCACATATCTTTACATATGAAAAAAATTAAAGGCTTGAAATGTTACAAAACTTAATATTTTCTACATAAATATAAAAACCACTGCCTCCATCTCTTTGGAGATGGGGGCTTTTTTCAGTTTATTCATGACAGTTTGCTTTTTTTATAATGTTATTACTGGAAATTAGAACTTAATTTAGAAATAGTTTTGAAACAAAATCTTTGCGCTTAACAAATGAAATTAAATATTTAGGCTAATAGATGTCTTCAGTGGAGTGTGTATAACACAGTTTCTTTATTTTCGCCGCAGATGGTCTGTTAAACTGTTTTCTCGCTAATGAAGCATTTAATTTTTCCACTTACAATGTCTACTGTGAGATGAGACTCTTATTGGTTTAATGCACGTTATGCTCAAAACACATCCATAACTCATTAGGAGAATAAGCACAACCCTGTTAGACCATGCGCCGTGGCGCAGAGCTATTTTTTTGTCCTTAAAACAGCAAAAGTGGATTCGGACATGCACAATGCTTTTGCACCATGTGCTTTGAGCCTTAATCATTTAAAATAGAGCCCATAAAATGGCAATGGGTTCCTAATTTCGAGCTAAACTTTCAACCTTAAAAAATAGTTATTAGTATGTCATCAAATGATTATTTGTGGAAATATATGTTTTGGTGACAAGATGTTTTGATGTATATATTATTAGACTAAATAACATATTAGTGAGTATCTTTATCTTTGTAAAATGTATGATAGTCATTATGCTTTGCCCAGAAACACATTGCCTTTTGTTTTTGAACCACATGATGATTTTATAATTCTTGGTCTTTAGCACTTACTTGGGGGGGAAAAAAAGGAGTTATTTGTGTGCTTTTTGTATTTTATTTGTTGGCATGTCATTGCAGTATTTTTTTTTTCATTGTCATTAAGTCAAGGGAAAAAAGACATGAAGAATGTGCAACATCTTCCTGAGGTTCTGATTAAAACTTAATGCATCGTTCAGAGAAATTAGTCCAGAATGAAATGTCTGAGCGCCACATTAAAGTGAGTTATGAAGCACAATTCAGCACAACTTTAAAAGTCAAAAAGTACTTTTCTGAAAACATGTAAAAAATTGTGCAATGCAATCAAAGCGCAAAGTCCTCAATTCATTATTAGACCATTCTTCAATAAATTACCCCAATGCCTTTTCTAAGCCATGTTTAAAGAATATTGCCAAGTGTATTGCACTGTGTTAATTAGTATGCAAATGTATCCTTTTATGATCACCTTCCTCATTATATTTAATCTCTCTATTTATCTGATAGATTGAATCCATGTACAAGTGTGACGTAATTTATCGCTAGTCAATTAATTTCATATGCATTGATGGTTAATTGTACAGTTCTGTACAGTAGTTATATGACTGTACTTTTTAATTAAGTACCAATGTATTTTATATATCAGCATTAAAATAAATCAGGAACTTGTTTAACCTTGAAATCAATGGTTCAGTAATAGATTCTACATCAGATGGGCAGTGAATGTAGGCCACTGCCTTTCTTAGGCTCCATGACACCTTGAGACAACATTATTGAGAGGGATCAGTGGACATTTAATCCCAGACTATCTGTCTATGCATGCTCTCAACTCTCACTATTATCAGTTAGACACTGTCTAATTCTCATAATCCTGCATGCATGAATTAATGTAAGCCCCTAACTCTTACTGTGGGCCCTAACCAGCTAACAAAACCCACCTGGGTTTTTGTGGTATGAAATTTATGCCAGCACATTACGTATAAAACAATGATCGAAATTCCAGACACCGCTTCCCACCACGTCAGACAGCAAAGCTTCATCTTTAATCACACCCTGTCTAATAAGACCCCAGAGAGTAATCTTGCCGCAATTTCCGCCTATAAACAAGATCATATTGTGGCGGGTCACCTGCGCTAACCTTCTGTCGAATTACGGCCCAGCGATCCACTCTGATTGCTTCAATCACGGCAGCAGATTTGAATAGCCACAAGAACTTTCCAGTAAAACCCTCAGCCTCCTGATTTATCCCCACATTGAGGAAATTACATTCACTCGCTGTCCTCTCTGTTTGGAATCCATTATGGTTTATTATTATCCCTGCCACACATGCACACACGCAGCCAGCAGCACAAAAATAAAGGCAAAGAAAAGCAGAAGTTCCAGCCGAGATTGAGGCATAAATTATAGCCACCATGCTGCTGCAAAACAGTGATCTGAATTTGATTAGGCTTGCTTTTACTCTAAGCACATGTGTGTAGTATCTCATTTAATCACAATCCACTTGATGATTGTAAGTTATATTCTTATAACAATGGTTATTTAAGATAAAAAAAACAGATCCATGTTATTTTCAGGAAAGTTATAAAATAAATAAGTTTTTTTTTTAACCCTTTCCTTAACTAAACAAATACACTAAGAGAGAATCTTGACCAAAAAAATGTTTAGGGCTTAACAAGTTAACTTTTGGATAAACTATCCCATTAATCGTAACAAACATTTTTCTTGGATATAACTTTAAAATAAAGTGTTTTATTATTCAAAACTGTTGCATCTAGTTTTTATATTTGAATTTTTTTTTTCTGAAGACAAAAAATGTACATTAAATTTTAAAATCATGCGCACACACATACACATATTACAATTAAAGGGCACCTATGATGAAAATCAACTTTGTTGTAAGCTGTTTGGACAGAACTGTGTGTTTTTTCTCCCCTGACATTAAAATAGGATCGAAATCCCTGCAATTCTGAGGCCCACTGTAAAGTGATGTAGGAGTGCGGTTTTTCCCCACCCAACAAATTGATTGACAGCCGTGTATCAACATGACTCCATATTAATGTGTTTAATCATATCCACTAGACACAATGTGCGCAAAGCAACTGGGGTTAAAATATTTGTTCAGCTCTCACTGATCAGCTGCACCTCGAGAATGTGTTTTACAAGTTTAAAACGATTTTCAATAAGTGCATGTTTGTAAAAAAGAAAAGACAGTAAAAATACATAATTCATCACCACAGCCGCGTGTCAGTACAATTTAAAAGAATCTGCTTCAATCCCAGTTTGTGGACTTACATCAGGTTTATTTTGTACATTAACATAACAAATATCCATACAGCAGTGTACAGTTGCAATCAGAATTATTCAACCCCCTGGTTTATTAGCCCCCCTGTTTATTTTTCCCCCAATTTCTGTTTAACACATTTCTAAACATAATAGTTGTAATAACTCATCTCTAATAACTGATTTATTTTATCTTTGACATGATGAAAGTAAAAAATATTTGACTAGATATTTTTCAAGACACTTCTATACAACTTAAAGTGACATTTAAAGGCTTAACTAGGTTAATTAGGTTAACTAGGCAGGTTAGGGTAATTAGGCAAGTTATTGTATAATGATGGTTTGTTCTGTAGACTATAGAAAAAATAAATAGCTTAAAGGGGTTAATAATTTTAACCTTAAAATGGGTTTTAAAAATTAAAAACTGCTTTTATTCTAGCTAAAATAAAACAAATAAGACTTTCTCCAGAAGAAAAACATATTATCAGACATACTGTGAAATTGTTCTTGCTCTGTTAAACATCATTTGGGAAATATTTAAAAAAGAAAAAAAATCAAAGGGGGTTCAATAATTCTGATTGCAACTGTATATTAATGTGTATCCTGTCACATTTGCCATGCAAAAATAGTTGCATTCTATTTTTCAATCAACAAAGCTAAGTGTGTGTGTGTGTGTGTGTGTGTGTGTGTGTGTGTGTGTGTGT
>CAIGQZ010000427.1:579162-589312 GCA_903798205.1 Danio tinwini
TTGTGTGTGTGTGTGTGTGTGTGTGTGTGTGTGTGTGTGTGTGTGTGTGCGCGTCTGTGCATATGTGTGTGTGAAATGCCATAATAAATCTACTAACATATAAAAAATATCTTGGACCTATTTTGATATTTAGACTGTTTTGCAAAACAAAAATATGTTATTGGGGAAAAATCTAAATTCATCAGAAAGTCCTGTAGATTGACATGATTGAAGCCTGGAACATGATTTAATCCAATCTAAATGCCACTTCAGATCAGGACTAGATTGAAACACAATTGAAATGAAACGAGATTGAAGAAATCTGGGGGGAATGATGATGTGCTTTACTTAAACACCAACATAAACATATTTCTAAAATACATGATAGGGATTATTATGATTAAGTCCTCAGAACTGTAAATACCTTCATAAGATGGATTTTGTGAGGTCACGTCCACCAGCTTAAACCCTATGGCCTAAAACTCCAGTAAATGGGTTTAATTCTAAATAAAAGGATATGGAATGTCATAAGTCTTGAAAAGCATCAATGAGATGCATGTTGCACTAAACAAGACCTGTATACTGTTAAACTATAAGTACAATCGGACATTTGGGACATATCTAAATAGAAAATAGGTTCATTTTAGCTTTGCAGTCAGCTTTGTCCTTTTCACTTTGCTAACAGCAATAACTTAGCTGGCCATTTCTCCATTTGGGACTGCAGTTTCTGCCAAGCTATTTTCAGACTCAGCTTTTTGCCATTGGTCCACAGATCAGCATGGACCACAGCCAGAGCACATGCTACTGTTTCAGGCCTCCCAATATTAGTGTAAAAGGTACTGCAAAAAAGGCTTGACTTTACCAACTTGCTATTGTTACTACTGTATACATGACTTTATTTCCCAGCAAGCATTTATTTTTTTAAAAGATGTCTAATAGATGTCTTATATACGTCTAAACATAGTCGTCTTGGCTAAAACAAGGCTAATTTTGGGCTGTCCGTGAAAATCTAATAGATGTCTAAGAATAGGCCAAAACTAGACTAGTCATCAAATAAACTGAAATGAATGACTACACATATAAAGTCTGTCTAATCTGTCTATTTGACCACTAGTCTAGTTTTGGGCTATTTTTAGATGTCTATTAGATTTTCACTGACAGCCCAAGTTTAGCCTTGTTTTAACCTAACTGGCCACATTTAGATGTCTATTAGACGTCTATTAAACACAAAATTGTTTGCTGCGCTACTAAAACAAAAAAAGCATTTAACTTGATGGTTCCCATCATCTTTTCACAAAAGACTTTGTAGACTCCACGAGCTTGGTTTGAATACATTGTGTATGATAAGAATCCAGTAGGGTAATTAAAATATCCAGAAGATTTATACTGGCAGACAGTGAAGGTCTAAAGCTCAGAGTGCCTTGTGATCCATCTTTCCATCAAAGAGTGAGAGAATGACTGCGTAGAGCTATTGAAATGAAATAGAAGGCCGTGTTATCTTTTCTAAGGATGATTTAATGCCCTGCTTCCTTGACTTTGCCCTAAGCTAAGGTTTTCATTTACCTGCTTAGTATGGACTTTTATTTATTTGGTTTCATGGATAATTGAAAGCTGTGATTCGGTGTGTCTGTCCGTTTATCCCTTGGTCAGTCTGTCCTATTGTTGGGTAATCAGTCTGCTTGTCGATTAGTCTGTCCATATCTTTTGTTTCGTTGTTCTGTCTTTCTGTCTATTTATCGATCAGTTTGTCTGTCTTACTGTTCATCTGCCAGTATATTTATGCATGTTTGTCTGTCACTCTATCTGTCTATTTATCTAATTATCTATCTACCCAGCAAGCATTTTTTGTTTTTAATAGATGTCTAATAGACGTCTAAACATAGTCGTCTTGGTTAAAACAAGGCAAAATTTGGGCTGTCAGTGAAAATGTAATAGATGTCCAAGAATAGGCCAAAACTAGACTAGTCATCAAATAAACAGAAATGAATGACTACATATAAAGTCTGTCTAATCTGTCTATTTGACAACTAGTCTAGTTTTGGGCTATTCTTTGATGTCTGTTAGATTTTCACTGACAGCCCAAATTTAGCCTTGTTTTAGCCAATCTGTCTACATTTAGTTGTCTATTAGATTTCTATTAAACACAAAATTGTTTGCTGAGTATCTACCTATGTGTCTGTCTGTCTGTTCATACATCCATCAACCAGTCTGTCGAAAGATCGCTATGTTTATAAATCGGTTATAAGTCGGTCAGTCTATCTGTTGATCGGTTGGTGTGTCTGTCTGTCATTTCATCTGTCCATCAAATAGTCTGTCTGTCTGTCTGATGATTGGTCTATCCATCTGTCCATCAATCAGTCCATCCATTAGCTGATCTGTCAATCTATTGTTTGGTCCTTTGCAGGCATGTGTACTGGTAGGGCACAACCTGTGCAGAGCACATCCCCTTTTTGAAGTACCTTTTTTTTTGTAGGTTTGTGTTTTCTTTAATAAATCAATCAATGATTCAATTAATCACCCTTTAAGTCTGTTTGCCTGTAAGTATTATACATAAATTAAATATAATGCGATGTCGCCGATTGAATAATGAGGAACCCACACCTTACTGCATTTGAGTTTGACACAGAGTGACTTGAGTGATCCTTGTTAGCTAGGAAAGGGCAGACTTAACCATTAGGCATAGGTAAGCGATTGCCTTGTGACCCGAGGATCCCCTACCAAAAAAAAAGAAGAAAAATCTTGTTCTGTCTTTTTTATAGCAAATTTCACAAATTTCCTGAAAAAGCCTCAGTATGTATAAATCATTAGTGCCAAAGAGGAAAAGAGCAGGCTCCCCCAAACACCACCACCATTGGACCATTCCATTATTTGCTTCATTGCGCATCTGCTGAATCGACAGACAGTGTGCACAGAGTAAACAGATCTAAAATAAAGCAAAGCAAGGGGTGCTGAATAAAGAAGAAATTTGAAAACTTTTTTTGTGACAACAAAGTGAAATAGTGTAGCATAAAACATAAAAGTACCTCAACTCCTGGTAGTTTTGACATCTTTGTCTTGCTTCTCTTGACGTTCCAGAGAAAAAAAGAAGAAATAAAACATTGTGCTGTTTTTATTTCATTATGATAGCTAAATTTGCTGTTAGAAAAGATAAAATACTTTAGCTAGATTTACAGTTTAGATGCGCTACAAAAGAAGCACATTGAGATGCATGCTGATTACAACTGTGCAACTACAATAAGAATAACAAAAACTAAAATCTGATATATATTTCGTTACCTGTACTAAAAAACTTTTGAATGTGTGCTTAAAATAATTTGGTATAGTTTACTGGTTATGTATTTTATATATTTAATTTTTTTCAGTTTCGGCATATGACCCTCAAAAGGTCTGTTCACAGCCCGCCAACCTGATTTCACCAAGTAAGGCATGTTCCTGGTTTAACATCTACTGTATGTTGCAATCTCATGGCAATTCGTAACTTTTTGATTTAGTGGCTAATTCGTATGAGTTTGTACGATCTAATTCATACAAATTAGTACGATTTGCTCATCACCAAATGACGGTTGGGGTTAGGGGTGGGGTTAGGTGCCACGCCTTTTTTAAATCGTACATTTTCGTATGACTGAACTCGTACAAATTTGTACAAATTAGCCACTAAACTGACAAAACGTAAAATACTTACGTTTCCTCGTGAGATCAGGCTGGATTTTTGGAATAATATACAGTTATGGTCCGATTTAGGGGTAGGGAATAGGTATGGATTACATTTTCGAACGAAAATGATGTTCCAGGATCAACACAGATGTTAATCCAGGATTGCATTGTACTTGGCAAAATCGTGACGCAGGTTCATGGCCCTGGACCGTTTGCCATTCAGTACCATGTGTCCATCTGTCATTTGAATGCTTTTCCTGTCCTTTATTTTGTTTCTCTTCTATTATATACTGTGGTAGAGTACAGTATGTGGTAAGTATGCACAGCCAACTCAAGCCCTGGAGACCAGTCTACTTACTTATTTTTCTTCGTTTCCTTTAAGACTACATAAGAATTGGCATAATAAAGCAGAGTGTGTCATATTAATTTATGTTAAGACAAACTGGATATTGTTTAAACTGCTCACTTTGACAGCTTAGAAATGTGCAGTGAACTTTTTCCTCACAGGCAAATCTTTTCAGGGACATACAAGATGTCAGTGATATAGACGTGTTGTACATAAGCTATTAGTTTATCCATGAATGTCCCTCATAGTGTTCAAAAGACAAGAGCTTTATAATTAAATCAGCGCTAAGCAAGGCTACGGATGCCATAAGGAACTTTGTGTTGTGTGTTTCGCTAACAGTCATGCCACTAAATTACACATAGCGAATGAGTTGCAGGGCATATTTTCACATTAGTCTTGGGGAGAGAAGCATCTCTTGCTCTTCACAAGGGATCTGGCTCTTGTGATTCACATGCGTGTGATTTGCTTTGAGAGGTCAAGCCTGAAGATGCCCGTGTTTTCTGTTGCTCTGTTGAGGCTGTGCTAGTCGAGCATGGCTGTATTCCCTATAGACTCAGGTGCCAGATACTGGGTAATGGGAAGGCGGTGGGTGAGAGGGAGGGGAGACAGGGATTACCATCTGCTAAGATTGAGGGAAATCACAACAATGTGTAGGTGCTGCAATATTTTGCCCAGCAGGCAAGGTAAAATATTTCATAGCTTTGGTAGAGGCTTGCAATTAAAGGTGCAATAGGGGATTTTTTTTTCAGAACAATTTTTATTATGCTGGTTAAAAATCTATTCATATCCTAATACACTATAAGAAAAAAAAGGTGCAGTAGGTGATTGTCTTCAAAAACATTTGTTGTTGTGCTGGTTGAAAGTCTCTTCAGTAATGATTAAAGTAAATGATCTAAATGTATTTATATGCATTTTTATATTCTGGTTAAGGTATAAGACTAAAAAATGTTCATCCAATTAAAATTTCTCGGCCGACCATTCCCATATTTCGATAAGTAGCCCAAACTGTCTGTCAACAAATGGAGATTTTTACATCTGCGCAGCTGTTCACGCAGATCCGCCGTTTGCGCGTTAAAGTGCGCTGCGTGCACCTGCAAACGAGAGAGAGTGACAGTGGTAAAAAACAAATGCTGAATCAAAACGTTTTTAAATCCTGAATCAATACTGGAGTTACTTTTGCACGCTGGAGGTAGGACAACACCATGGCTGAAGTATTTCTGTTAAACAGGTATTGTTATGCTTTAAAAGTATCTTAGTCACGCAAAGATGATGTAGATTTTGTTGTTACGAATGGGTTATATACACAGAAGTGTTGTTCAGCCACTGAAATCTTCCGCCGAAGGATTGATGTGATTTTCAGTTATATAAGGTGCATTTTACAGCATCGATAATGTAGATTTTATTTAGTTTAACAACAAAAAGGAAATAGCGCTATTCTGCCTAGCCTGCTTTACTGAGCAGAAGTTGGTTTTTTTATTCACATCACATTGGTTCATTTTTGAACAATGATGACCTGTGAAGTGCTCCCTATATTGTTTACCATGCTACTCTGAATATTCGCTCTGAAATAGCATGTAAGTATGGCTTAATGTAAAGCCCTGCTTATTACTGACACCCCCCAAATACGGGTAGATTTTAGCCATGGCGGGTTAGACAGACACTCTTACAACCACTTTGGCTGGTTGAAGATCATTTATAAATTATACTTATCTTAAAAGCAGGGTTCGACAATAGACATGGCCCAATATGTGTGCAAATGTCATCTTAGAATCGAGATGCAGCATAACTGACAAAAATTGCGCTCGCGCGAGCAAAGAAGTGCATGTAAATACCAAATGAGAGGATGATCACTCGCGCGCACAGGTGATGTGATGTGCGCAGCTGGTTTAAAAGGCATGCACGCTTCCGTTTCCTGGCATGAAGCAACCGTGCCTAGAGGAAACGCAACTGCTGCGATCAGTTCTCTTTCAAATAGACTGGACAAAAAGTGATGCTCGTGCACACACAGTCCTGCTGCTTCCAAAAGCTCTGGATGTTTCTAAAATATGTCTTTTTGTAAGCAGCAGCGGTTGCCGGTTTTGTATTAACTATTCTTTTAACAGAACGGATTATGGGCCTAACGTTACCCATGTGCACGTGATCATCCTTTATTATCACATGGTATGTTTTTTACCTGTTTCTTTTGCTTACAGTTATTTTTGTTAATATTGTTTATCATGCTTTAATAGGAGATTAACTCTCTATGTATGTGTAGTTAACTAGTGATTTGAGAGACCTTCAGCCTGGACAGACTAGGCTACTGTGCATAGTTTTAGATACATGGCAATAATTATTTTTTAAATGTAATTCGTTTTTTTTAAGAAAAGTTTGTTGAATAAAAGAGCATGTATACAGTTTTATTTAGCATGTTTTGACATATTTAACATTTGTGGCTAAGAAATAATTAATTTATAAAATAATTTATTTTGGTGGGGTCAGAGATACATTTGGTAAATCCTCAGTGTTGAGCTCTGAGAAGTCTTGTGAAATTAAAACGAATTGCAATGCGACACTATGAAACCTCAGCCCATTTGCTCATGCACATTGAGCAGGGTCATACACACAAAAAAGTGAAATGAATGAGGAGGCATGTGAACATAAAACAAAGTCTAAATTAAGTTATTTTAGCATGCCAATGTCAAATATCACATTATGACAAGTTTTGCTTGCTACACAACTGACAACAAGCTAGATGTGATAAAATTTATCATTCAGAATTATAGTACTATAAAGTACTATAAAGTTTTCTATCTGTCAATTGACATGATCTAGCGAGTCTCTGTCATGATTCATGATTTCAAAAGGCGTGGATTTGGACGGCAGGGGGAGGACTGTATTTCAAAGATATTATGCTAATGGATAGCATTTAGGCAGATCACCTACTGCACCTTTACATTCATTCATTCATTTTCCTTTGGCTTAGTGTCTATTCCAGAGGTCACCCAGCCGAATAAACTATCTCTTCCAGCATATGTTTTACGCAGTGGATGCCCTTCCAGCCACAACCCAGTACTGGGAAACATCCATACTGTACACACTCATTAACACACATACATTACGGACAATTTAGTTTATTCAATTCACCTATACCACATGTCTTTGGACTGTGGTAGAATCTGGAGCACCCGGAGGAAACCCACATGATCACGGGGAGAACATGTTCACTCTACACAGAATTGTCAACTGGCCCAGCCAGGACTCGAACCAGCGATCTTCTTGCTGTGAGGCGACAATGCTGACCACTGAGCCACTGTGCCTGCCGCCTCTTAAATTATTTTTTTTTGTTTAAAAAAATTCTTGCTGCCTTAAAATTCTTTGAAATTAAATTTTCTAGTCATTTCAACTTACATCAAAGTGGCTAAAATATTAGGTTTAACTTTATATAACTTAAATTTTTTTAAAAAACTTATTAAAATAAGTTAAAGCAACATAAAAATATTACTTTTTTATTATTTTTTTCTTTTTTGTCTTATTATTTATTTACAATGTAGCAATCAGTTCAAATTTTCATTCTTGTTGGCCATATATCCAATTTCTTGCACTTCAATGTAGGTTCATGCATAAATCAACGCTACCTGCCACCTCTCTTGGTGTTGCACAATTATCATTTAAACTTGTGGTCCAATATCTTGCCGGCACTGATGATATCCATGTTGTTCTTGGATGTCTGTTCTCTTTTTAAGGTACCATTTCTCTTTATAAGGTTTCTGTTCAGCACTCATTAGTGTTCATGCTTCACAACTATACAAGGCAATCAGGAGTATGAAGGCTCTATGCAGCCTCGTTTTGGTCTCATTTCTGAAGCCTTTAGTTTTTCCAAAAATTGTTTTTAACACTCAAAAACACTGTTTTTAATTATGTGGTCCAAATTTACTTTTCAGTGTTTTTTTATATTCTGTGGAAAGTGTAGAACGAAGACAAATTGGTTTGGTCAAAAATGACCAAAATTTAAAATGTTTGGTCTGAATATTACGATAGGCTGTCCTACCTACCTGTCAGAATATGTTATTGCATACCTCTGCACACCCTGTTTGTGCAGAAAAGATGACATTATTAGCATGCTTGCATATGCGTTCAAACAGACGATAGCAATATCCCTCTATTTATTTACCTATCGGAAAAAGATCATGATTTTGTGCCCAGACAACTTGATAAGATGTTTACTTTTTGGAGTGACACAATACTGCCTTCAGTGAAGGATTTTTATGTAGATGGCCAAATTTGAATACTTATACACTGTAAAACCCAACAGTCAACTTTATCAATTGAAATGAGTGTAGTTTACTCAAAATTTACTGAAAGTTAATTCTACTCATTTGAAAAGTTTTGAACTCAGTGTTGAAGGTAATGAGTTAATTAAATACCTCATTACTTCAACTTAAATGGAGTAAGTTCACCGTACTTATATAGATTAGTTTTTTTTACCTCAAATAGTTTGTTGCAATCTGTTGTCTCAAACAGGTTGAGTTACCTTAACTTATTGGGTTTTACAGTACTCAGTTGCTTTGAGTTCTCTTCACTTATTGGGTTTTACATTACTCAGTTGGTTTGAGTTCTCTTCACTTATTGGTTTTTACAGTACTCAGTTGGTTTGAGTTCTCTTCACTTATTGGGTTTTTACTTTGCTTAAATTGCTTTGTTCACTCAAATGGATTAAGTTTACAGTACTCATTAGCATTTGTTTTTTAACTTAAATGGTTTGTTGCAATCGGTTTCCCTTAAATGGTTTGAGTTACCTTAACTTCTTGAGTTTTACAGTGTATAAAACGTTTGGCCTCTCACAGTCACACTTTTGTCATCATTTACATGTGTCATTTTATCAAACACATTTTTTCTTAGTGTTGAGAAGTCTGTCTTGATCATGATTTATACAAGCTTTTGAGGTAGTGTCCAATGGAGAAACATTTGGTGACCACATTTATATATCTGTTTGCTTCTCATGTTTCGGTTTCTACTGCAAACCTTAAAGATTCTTGCGAGAGGGAATTAGGAATTGACATCTCGTCCTCTACTTGGGAAGACGGATTGAGTCGTATTCACTCTTGCTCTATAAATGTAACTACAGCTTTGTACTACAGCTCATACAATTTAAAGTGATGCATAGATTACACTATACTAAAGCCAAACTTAATAAGCTGTATCCATCTATCTCTTTTTTTGTGTGATAGATGCAAAGGCGGAGTTTATAATATTTCCTTACATTTATATAGTGCTTTTCTAGACACTCAAAGTGCTTTACACATTAGGGGGGATCTCCTTATCCACCTCCATTGTGTAGCGTGGATGCACCTGGATGACGTGATGACAGCCATATTGTGCCAGACAGCACACCACACACCAGCTGATTGGTGGAGAGGAGACCAAGTGATAAAGTCAATTATGATATGGGGATGGTTAGGAGGCCATGATGGCCATGGGCAAATTTGGCCAGGATGCCAGGGTTAAACCCCAGGAAAAAGGAGCAGGGATGTTTCATGACCACACTGAGCAGTATAAAGTCCCCTTTACTATACTGGGGTGTTAGGACCCACACAGACCGCAGGTTGAGTGCTCCCTGCTGGCCTCACTAACACCACTTCTGGCAGCAACTTAGCTTTTCCATGTGGTCTCCCATCCAGGTACTGACCGAGCGCAACCCTGCTTAGCTTCAGTGGGCGATAATGTGAGAGTTGCAGAGAGTTAGCTGCCGGTGCTAGCTTCCTGCAACCTATGGTCATATATTGGAACCTATGGTCATATATTCTGGTCCAGTTCAGAAATATCTCAATTTTGGAAATGTATCTTTGGACTTTATTCCCAGGCTTTTGAAATGAATATTAAGACTGATGTGGAATTAGCTTGATTCGGATGTTCAGACCAGGCTTTAACTTTAGCAACTCTCTCTTATGTTTGGAATGTTGCTGGCCAAGAGAGTGATTCTGATGGAGTGGAAATCCACAACACCTCCAAGTTTTTTAAAATGGTTAGCTGAAATGGTTTCTGCCCTCAAGCTGGAAAAGTTACGTTTCTCTTGGTTTGGCAAACAGACGATGTATGGCAAAATATGGGGCCCCTTTAGATGTATAGGTTAATAATAATGTTTTTTTGTGTGTGTGTGTGTGTGTGTGTGTGTGTGTGTGTGTGTGTGTGTGT
>CAIGQZ010000427.1:621651-650928 GCA_903798205.1 Danio tinwini
ATTATTATTATTATTATTATTATTATTATTATTATTATTATTATTATCAAAGTACAATAATTATTATAATATTATTAAAATTAATATAATAATAACAATAATATATATTTATACAATATAATGTAATAATAATAATAATCAGATTTTTAAAAATGTATTATTATTATATAAATATATATTATTGTTATTATTATATTAATTATAATAATGTTATAATAATTATTATAATATAATTATGATATTATTACAATATAATATTAACAATAATATATATTTATATATATTTATAAAACATAATAACAATAATAGCAACAACAATAATAATAATATTAATAATAATAATCATCATCATCATTTCAATAATATAATTTTTCAAATGTATTAATATTTTTATTATTATTGTTATTATTATTATTACTATTATTATTATTATTATTATTATTATTATTATTATTATTATTATTAATACATTACATACACATACATACACCAATACATTTTTATGAAAGTTACAATAATATAATACATTTTAGAACAACTCTTCAACTACACATCTATGAATTAATAAAGCAAAATCAATTAAAGTTAACAATAATAAAATTTGCATTTAATTAATGATCTCCAGGTGTTTTTCTTTCTCTCTTTCTTTCTTTTGTTATTACACAAACACTGCCTTCATTTTAAAGTGTTGCTGAACTTGTGCATATAATATACTTAACAATTGTACTTTCAGTAATTGGGTAATTAATGTATATATTAACCTGGAAACGGTACATTGCCCATTTCTAATAGTAGTTAGAGTTATTTAAGTGTCATTTAATTTTATAGTCTCAAGGTAAACCCTAAACAATAACCGAACCATATATGAAATAACAAGTTGCTACGTGAAAGAAAATGACAATTCGTTCATTGCACATTCTTTAAGCTTTATTTCAACTACATCCAACCTGTTAAAGTGTTTGATGTAGTTGTAGTCAAGACAGGGCGATACCTCTGAATCCCAACTGCTTTTTTTCTTAACATGATTCTCTCTAAAGCTAATGAGCCAGCAGAATGAAGTGGTTTGTTGTCTCAACAATGTAGGCAATGATTAGGAGCAATTTCTTCGCCCCTAGAACTAAATAACTCTCTGTCATTAATGTACATATTTTACACCTCATTAGAACTAACATGATTGCAATCGGGGGAGGGGGGGCTGTAATGGAGCACATTTGCATTTCAAATGAACAATATGTTTCTAACGAAAAATAAATACAACTAAAAAAGGAAGAAACGCTGTGAGTGAGTTTGCCACTGTCTGAGAAAGACCGAAATCTAGAGAGTGGGTTAAATAATTCTGGACCACATCTGTTCTTAGTGAATTAGCTTTAGAAGGCAACACATGATTTCTTCTAATTAACGCTACACATTCTCCTGCTCGGTTTTTGTAATGTAAATGGCAGCTGCAATCAGTTCTTGCACACTGAAATGTGCATCGCGGGGTGAAACGGGCAAGATGTTAACTAATTTTATTTTTAATCTTCCTCTTTTTGCCGCCGAGCGTGTCGTTCGGGTAAGCGTTGTGTCTTCTGAAAATTCCTCGCCTCTTTCATAGAAACATATTGGGGCAGCATTTGCCAGATGTCCGCTTCCTCTGCCTTCTGCTGCCATTATCCTCAGGCACCACCCCACCTTATGGCTGGCCAGCCTGCCAGGAGAATGGGAGAAAGGGAGGGCAAGAGAATGAGAGAGTGAAGAAGCGAAGGAGGACGAGTGTGACAGATAAAGGGTCCTTCCAAAATAAGAGGGTGTCTCTTCGAACCAGGCCCTCCTACTAAAGTAGATTGCTCTCTGTGTTGCTCTGTGATAGTGCTTATAGATGTCACAGTCGTGTAATGTCAACTTTAAAATATAAAATTCATGCCAGGTTTATGTTTCAATCAGGGGTGCATTTCCGAAAACCATCGTTAGCCAACTAAGGTCGCAAGTTCCGGTGTTACATCGTTAGTTCGTTGATTTGGCATTTCCCAAATCCGTCGTTCTAACGAACATTCGCAAACTGCATGGCAAACTTGTATATTTCCAACTACACCTCATGAGCTGTAGTTAGAAGTGTATTCCTGGTTGTGTTCTAATCTCAGTTATTCCGCCTATGCCCTATTCCTTTGGAACGATCCAACATTTAAACTTGGAATGGTTAAAAAAAACATTAAAATCATCTCTCTTAGGTGTAATTGGCTTTCAAAGTATCTTTACAGTTCAGTTTTAGCGATCTTGACACTGACAATTGCGCTCCCTTCGCAGTGCACTTTGAAAACATTGATGCCATTTTGAACGCAGCCATGACTCATGGCTCATATAGGTGCTATTATTTAAAAGTAGAATTTATGTTACCTCTCCAAAGCTTGTGAAAACAAAAAAATATATATAGCATGCGTTAATGGTTTTAATTTAATTTAGGTTATTTATTAATACGTGTATCTGTACTGTATATGACATGGGCCTGTTGGTTAGAAGATTTCTGCGGTGGTTTGAATATGTCAAATTGTAAAAGTAGACTTAAAAAAAACAAACAATATCCAACTTTATAATAACCATTATATTAAATAATATTTATTATTATTGAGTAGATTTTTTTTCTTTTTTTTATAAATTGCCTACTGTAAATTACAACCATTAGCCTAACGATTTATATGATTTATATATGAGATAAGAGTGTTAGCTAAGTTTTATTTATTTTTTTTTTTTATTTTTTTTATTTTTTAGAATAGAATAGCATATTCTCAATTGTATTTGTAAAGGAAACATAGGCAAAGCAAGCTACGGCTTCAACAAAGCAGCTATGATTTTGGAAAACACTCCTCACTACATCGTTCTTTTCCCAAACTATGCATGGCACTATAATAGATCAGCCATGAGTTATGTCGTTGTTTGGGAAACGCACCCCAGAATGGTTAGTTTTTTTATTGCCAATATTTTGAGTTAATTCTATGAGCATGTACTGTACGCACCCTGGTGATGGTCAGTCTGATGAAAATCGATGACGACCTTTTATTTCCCCAAAGACAGCTATGCCAACACGGGGAGCACATGCAAACTCCACACAGAAATGCCAACTGTCAGTCGGGACTTGAACCAGCGACCTTCTAGCAAGTAATTTTAGAGGCTTTATTATTTCACACTGTGAAGACTGGAGTGCTTTAATGTTTACATGTTAAGATTCTGTAATGCAATATTGTGTTTTAAATTGTGCAAATAGATCCAATACAATCCATACTGTAGCTTTTTCCAGTTGAGGAATTCATGATCATACACCTTAATTTACTTCTGTAAATCAAACTTTCACCCCAAATTGCGATTCTGTCATCATTTACCTTTCATACCGAACTTGTGTGACTTTTTCCTTTGCTTCAAAGAATTAAAAAAAGGCCAAAAATAAAATAATAATAATAAAAATAATTTTTCAAATTTAATGAAAGTCGAAGAAGAAATTTTGTTTTGGACCCCAATGACTTCCTTGTTTGTACAAAGACAAGTCAAACAAAACTTAATGTGACAATAAAATATTTTAAAAATAAATATAAAAATATGACCAATTGTGTTGCACAGGAGACAGACGGTTGAAACAATATGAGTAAATCCATTTCCCAAACTCCTTGTGTCTTTGTGGGGTCATTAGGAATACTGCAGAATGCTAGTAATAAATGAGTTTTCAGTTTTGGATCGCTGTAAGGTTTGTTGGATTATTCTCTACCTCACACCCTTCTGCAATAAAACTGACTCTGAGCAGCTCTTCGAACAGAGTCCTATTAAATGGATTATAGCAGAGGGAGGGCACATATACCCTCTCGGCACACACATGCACAAATGAAGGCGTGTTTCTGGCACATCCTCATTAGACTGTTTGTTAGCCTCATTTCGCCACTGTCACAGGCAATCTCCAGTCTTCTACTCCATAAACACGCACAGAAAGAGTCATGTCGGAACATGGGCGGGGGGGATGCAGCTGCTTTTACCCCTGAAACATGCTCGAGCTCGGGGGACCGGTTAAAGGAGCACTGCACACATTTTTTCACTTTTTCACGTTTTGATTGTCAGTATTTGCATTGCACTGTGTGTTAGATATTGGTTATTTTTGTTTAGGTTATGGAGAGGAGTCGTATCATGGTCAACATTAATACTAGCTGAGTTGCTTTCTATCAATTAATCAAAAGAGCATATTAATAACAGAACTAACGGAATTGTAATAGAAAAGCGATACCACTGGATAGGGCTATGTGATTTGGGGAAAGTGTCTAATTTAGATTTTTTTTTGACAGATATTGCGATTGCGATTTGATCTGCAATTTAATTTTGTAGTCAAGCTCCAGCTCAATAATCTATAAGCCATGGCAACAATTTTGCGACAGCTCTTAAGAATGACTTGTTTTTGTTTAGTGTCTGTGACTTTGAAACCAAAGTATTCACATATTACAAATGCTGTTTTTCTTTGATATTAATTAGTCTATTAATGCTTCTAAAGCGGCATACGTCATCATCCCTTTAGCGCTTTCCTGTTTGTTTGCTTTATTATTGTGGTCATAGTTCAATTGCGCAATTCTGATTGGGCAGAACGAAAGTGTGCTCACTCAATTGGCTAGTAAGTCACACACAGCCAGCAGTCACGCATTTGCTCTGGGTGGTGGAAATTAAATAATATATATATATATATTTCATTTTGCAGCTTTGTTTGATTAACTAATCGCAACATTACAAATTGCGATTGCAATTCGATTTTGATTAATCACACAGCCCTTAACACTGGAGTCAGTTGCTCATTGCTGTTTTTTACGGTGGCCGAGAGAGCTTAACGTGCTGCAGCTTAAGAAAACACATGCAATTACAAAAAACACCAGCAAATGTTCTCACATTACAAACAATTTACGAAAACGCGATGCATTTTCGCACAACACAAAAAGAACAAAACGCAATGGAAATGTTTCAAGGGGACCAAAAATGTGACGGATGCCACTGTGACGTGACTATGGCTGCATCTGAGACCGCATACTTCCATACTATATAGTACGCTAAAATCAGTATGCGAGCCAAGTAGTATGTCTGAATTCAAAGAATTCGAAAATCAGCATGCGAGAAGTATCCGGATGACTTACTACTTCCAGCGAGATTCTGAAGTGCGCATCCCATGCGCGCTGCGCTATCCCAT
Source organism: Danio tinwini (assembly GCA_903798205.1). Lineage (NCBI taxonomy): Eukaryota > Metazoa > Chordata > Actinopteri > Cypriniformes > Danionidae > Danio > Danio tinwini. The sequence goes on from CAIGQZ010000427.1 coordinate 626,834, forward strand.
GATGCCTAAATAACCATAATCTAAATAGCCGGGTCTGTCACATTTAAGCGTCTCCTTGCCTATTTGCAGCATGTTTATTGTCAAACTGATGAAGATCTTTTCTCAATTTGCTGGGGTTTTTTGTAATGTTTTCTTAAATTACAGAATGTTAAGCTCTCTCGGCTATCGTAGTTTTCGGTGTTGTAGTTTTTCTGTCCTTTATGTACATCAAAAGTGCAAGGGATGTAATAAACCATTATCAATACATTTTTCTGCAATTTTGAAAAAAGAGATCCAGGGATGTTTGGCATAAAGGGAAAAATGCCAAACATCCCTGCTATTCTATATTCTGAACATATTCTGAACATTCTCAAATTTTTCAGTTTTTCACAATGTTTTTTAAATACCAAATCAGTTTAGCAATCAATTGCAAACTCAGTTTTTGACCACATTTTGTTATTATTGTTCATTTATTTGTTTCCTGGAAATTGGAACTGAATATAGAAATAGTTTTAAAGCAAATTTTTGTGCTTAACAAACAAAATTAAATATGTAGGCTAATGAATGTCTTCAGTGGAGTGTGTACAACACCGTTTTTATGCATGAAAGTAAAGGAGTAAAAGTAAAGTAAAGAGAAAGAGGCCGAATGGAAGAGGTTTGTTCTTTATCCTCACGCAGACGGTCTGTTTAACTGTTTTCTCACTAGTAAAGCGTTCAGTTTTTCCACCTAAATTCTGCCATGTAAATAACAAATGTGACATGGCACGATGCAACTGACTCTTAAAGAGAATAGTAGACGAGACTCTAATTGGTTATGGTTCATTTGGTTATGCTCAAAATACACCCAGAACTCATTAGGAGAATAAGCACAACCCTGTTAGACCATGCGCCGGGAAACAGAGGGGCTTTTTTCTGTCCTTAAAATAGCAAAAGTGGATTCAGACTTAATGCTTTTGTGCCCTGCAATTTAGACTTTGCGTCTAGATTGTTAAAATAGAGCCCAACATGAGCTATATTGAGGAATTCTGGTACTTAAACATTTGTCCAGATACTAACTTATATTATTTGTAGAGCTGGATAATCAATTTAAGGTTAAAATTTAGGAAGTGGAAAGGCTCGTTAAAATCATGAAATTTAAAATCAGGCATTTTGTCAAGATAGAAATATTATTTTGAATAATATGTTTGCTATGTGAGCTTATGCGACTTTTGTTGTGACAAGCATTTCAAAAAGGCAGATATAGAGTTAAAATAGGACAAGTCACATTATTAATAAACATAGCTTGCATTATATTTCTGAAATAAATAGACAGAGAAAAACTTCTTAAATGCGTCTAATAAATGGTGTGGGCACTGTATTGACTTGGGAGGTTGGTCTTTGTGTAATGCAGCTAATTCTGACTAAAGCAAAGGGCTCGTTAGTCGTAATCAGTCGTCTAACTGTGGCCTGTTCTGTCAGAGCTTGACCTTTCCTCGTGCACTGCCTGTAAAATCTCCTGCTAGGGTTTCACTGTTTCATGCCTCGCTTAATTGGATATGATTTGCGTTTTGTGCTTCTGCTTTTGTTCGTTTGTCCAATTCAGCATGGAGCTAATGGCTAAATGTCACTGCAAATCGCGAGCTGCGTTAGCCTGGAGAGAGCTTAATTTTCCTGACAATGTACACAACTAACAAGACCCAGCGTCAGCATCCCCTCATTACCGATGTTGTCGCAAGATATGGCAACAGTTGTGAACATGCAGCAGGAGAAAAAGCAAAGAAGATAAACAATATTATTCAGGCCTCGGTGCTCGCTGTCATTAACCTATGGCCCCAACATCTTAAACTTGGCTAATGAACAGCAGTGATGGGGTGCGCGGTTGGCACGCAAAGATGAGACGGCGACAAAACTGTGACGTTTAATTATGCTTGTACACCTCAAACTGCGTGGCATTTGATGGAAAGGTCAAGAGAACTCCCTCGACTTAATCTGTGGAACCTGTGTCTTCAGGCCTACAGCCGAGCAGATACACAAACACAATGAAGAGTCATACAACATAACATTCCAATCTAAAAATGTAAAGAAAATTGTACAGATTAACTTTTAGATGTTACGGGGTATGAAACCCCTTGTCTCAGCAGGGTTTTCACACCTCTAGTTTGAAAAAAGTCAGGAAAGTGTGTGAGTCCAGCTTTGTTTAGGTAGGAGTGTCGAGTGGCAAAAGAGGGAAGGGTTTACATGAAAAGGGGAGTTTCAGTATGTGCACTACAGCTGATTTTCACACCAGCAACACAGACACAGGAGAAATAGACAGTGATTCGGAGAGCAGCATTTACAGCACATCTGAGAGCTGTGTGGAAGTGAAGGATTTTCAGTTTATAAAATTGTAGTAATATTACTGTAAACTTTTTGACTAAGGTATGTCTTTGAAAACTGAAAGAGTACTACCAACGATATTAACTAAAATTGCCATCTGAATAAACATAACAAAACATTTATCACACACTTAGGAAATCCGTAGAGACAGGACAATCAACACGAACTGGAACCACAACCAATTTTCAGTTGTCAGCTTTATATATGTATCCTAATAGTGTTTATAGCAGCGTGAGACACATGCATGACTGTCAACATCTCAAAAAATGTGTTTTGCTGTTTTGTAACTGTCGTTTCGTACAGTGTAACTGTAAAATGCACTGATTTTTAATAAAGATAAGTTTTCTCATAATATATGTTATTCCAAACTTGTATAAATTATATATTTTTTTCTATATTCTACACAAACAAAGTCAGTAATGGCCATTAGCTGTACAGTTACCAAAAAAGTAAAGAAATTCAGACTGGTCTGGAAAGACACAAGTGTGATTATTTGGTAATATAAATTTCAATTCTGAGTTTACTATTCATCAAAAGGTGTCATATCACGTCTTATTTCCAAGATGTTATGTACATTTAGGTATCCCCAAAAAGTGTCTTTGCAGTTTCAGCTGAAAAATCCTCATGGATCATTTAATAAATTATACTGTTAAAGCCTCTGCTTGGCTAAATGCAAATGTGCGTTTTCATGTGTGTATCTTCAAATGCATAATTATTTGCAGGTCCCCTTCACCATTTTCAGAAGAGGACAGGGCCTTTACAGTTTTTAACAAAATAAGTCAGTTTAAATTCCAGATTTAAGTTTTTTTGAGGTGGACCCTAACACTTGTGAAATGAAAGCTGACTGATGGATGGCAAGTCATGAGTAATGAAGTAGGTTCTTCTTCGCATCATCTATCAAAAGCACAATAGTTTTCATAATGTTGGTTGTGTCTGAGGGCAGCACAGTGGTGCAGTGGGTAGCGCTCTCTCCTCACAGCAAGAAGGTTGCTGGTTCAAGTCTCAGCTGGGTCAGTTGACATTTCTGTGTGGAGTTTGCATGTTCTCTCTGTGTTTGTGTGGGTTTCCTCCGGGTGCCCTGGTTTCACCCACAAGTCCAAAGACATGCACTAAAGGTGAGTTGGGTGAGCTAAAAATTGTTCATATGAATGGAAGTGTATGGGTGTTTCCCTGTGATGAGTAGCAGCTGGAAGGGCATCCGCTGCGTAAAACATATGCTGGAAAAGTTGGCAGTTCATTGCGCTGTGGTGACCTCAGATTAATATAGGGACTAAGCCAAAAAGAAAATGAATGAATGATTGTGGCTGTAAATGTAATCAGTTGTGGAAAAAAATGTATCAGTATATTAGATCTGTGCATCAGTGTTTGTTTATTTCTTTGTTTTGGTTTGTTTTAAACATAGCAGCAAGAATAGGAAATAATCACATATATGTTCTTGGAAAATAAAAACAGACTACAATAAAAATATGAGGGAGTTGAGAAACATTGCTCAAACTGCTTATGGAGTGGACTTCTTGCTTTGTAAATCTGCAGATCAACAAAACATCATGACTAAACAAAGTTGAAAGTGTAAAAAGAATATTATGACCCCTTTAATATCCTGAGAGCTTTGTTTTGGTTGGTGACAAAAAAATAAATCTGTAAGCAGTACTCATTTGTATACAGAAGATAATGTAGCCAACCATATGATGTTACCACAAATTCACTGAGCCGGAGCCTTTTGCAGGAGAATAAAGTCATATCACTCGATTTAGCACTCTCAATAAAGACATGCAAGGCTTGGGCTCAGAGAGCAGAAATCTTGCATTAAAAGACTCCTTGCTTTCTCCTCATGAGAGTATTTGAACATATATTGAATCCCTCTCACTAAGAGCTTTTACACGGTCTATTGAGTTTTTGCTTTGAATGCTCAATTTTTCAAATATCTACCTAACCCATCACCCATAAAGTATATAATCTGTCAGAAATCTGATTATATTCCTGCAGTTAATTTGAGTTGTAGGGAAAAACAGAGCGAGATGAGGCGGATGGTCTGGGAGAATGGAAAGGACGTTCTTGATTAAAGTAAGATGCATGTGCTTCTGTGAGTGGGAGAGTGCTCACTAAATCAAAAGTCAGAGCGGCGCTGTGAACATCTGTAAGACAAGAGTAAACAGATCATTAAATTTCCTCATTCATATCATCGAGCTTTGAGCTTTTTTCAAAATGTGCTTTTAAACTTATAATTGCTTTATTTTTGCTGCACTTTTAAGTATATCCAAAGAATCATACAGTTCTGCACTGTGCTGCCGTGTTTCAGGTTACTTAATGAGCTAATTAATTAATTATATGTTCATTTCATTGCATACTGTATGATGCACATACTGTATGATGCACTGTTGCCTCACAGCAAGAAGGTCGCTGGTTCGAGTCTTGGCTGGGCCAGTTAACAGGTGAATTTAGTTTAGAATTGGATTAACTAAATTGGCCGTAGTGTATGGGTGTGTGTGTGAATGATTGGGTGTTTCCCAGTACTGGATTGCAGCTGCGAAGGTATTTACTGCGTAAAACATGTGCCAGAATAGTTGGCGGTTTGTTTTGCTGTGGCGACCTCTGAAATAGAGACTAATCCAAATGAATGAAAGAATGATGCACATACAGTGCTCAACTGAGATTTGCAGGTGCCAGCATGCTTTACATAGAAATTTGTGATAAGAGCACATGTTAAATTCCAGTATTTATTAGTGTTTTTAGTCATTATGTTAACATTTGGAGGTGTCTAATGTCTGAGTAATGTTGGGATTAAATATTTTTTAGATTTTAAACTTTTCTTTGTTGGTTTAACGAAGCTATTTACCATGTCAGCATGTGTTATTGTTAGAAAATAGTTACCTAGTAAAAGCTTAAATGTAGTTCAAATGAAATTCAAAGAATTGCAACTGTGTCAATATAGTAAAGTGGAAATGTTTATTGAGCTATGTTATATATGTTTATTAGAATAATTTCTGAAGAATCATGTGATAACAGAGTAATGATGCTGAAAATCCAGCTTTGAAATTATTATTATTTCAATAATATAAATTATTACTCAAAAGATTTTTTTTAAATACTTCATTCATTTTTTCTACTTCATATTCATTTTTTAGGAACATATAACCAGTGGGGGAAAAATAATAAATAAATAAATAATATAATATATGTAATAAATTAATAACAATATAAACAAAATAAAAAATAATTACATATATATATACACAAATACATCCATTCCACACATGTATACATACACTACAAATGTTTGGGGTCAGTAGGATTTCTAAATGTTTTAAAATAAGCTTCTCCTGCTCACCAAGGCTGTGTTTATTTAATCAAAAATGCTGTAGAAATGGTACAAATGTGAAATGTTATTGCACTATAAAATAATTGTTCAAAAGTAGTTTATCATTTAACTTAATCATTTATTTCAGTGATTTAAAGATTAATTTTCAGCTTCATTACTCCAGTCTTCAGAGTCACATGATCCTTTACAAATCACTCTAATATTAATTATTATTATCATTCATTCTTTTTTTTTTCGGCTTAGTCCCTTTATTAATCTGGGTTCGCCACAGCGGAATGAACTGCCAACTTATCCACCATGTGTTTTATGCAGCGGATGCCCATCCAGCTGCAACCTTCCACTGGGAAAACCCATACACTCATTCACACACATACATACACTACAGACAATTTAGCTTATCCAGTTCACCTATCGCATATGTTTTTGGACTTGTGGGGGAAACCGGAGCAACCGGAGGTAACGGGGAGAACATGCAAACTCTTATTAATTACTTATTAATAGTATTATTATTAATGGTAACAGTAATAAAAGCAATAATGACTGGAGTAACCATTTTATTTGAAACTACATACAATAAGAAATCTATTGTTTTTGAACCATTCATCTTTAGTTGGTGGGTCTTCTTTATACCATTTCTGGATATAAAAAATATATTCATATGTTGAAATAATATTTTACAATATTACAGTTTTGAGGGCAGCATGGTGGTGCAGTGGGTAGCACAATCGCCTCACAGCAAGAAGTTCACTGGTTCGAGCCCCGGCTGGATCAGTTGGCATTTCTGTGTGGAGTTTGCATGTTCACCCTGTGTTCATGTGGGTTTCCTCCGGGGGCTTCAATTTCCCCCCACAGTCCAAAGACATGCGGTACAGGTGAATTGAGTAAGCTAAAATTGGCCGTAGTGTAAGAGTGTGAATGAGTTTGTATGGATGTTTCCCAGTGATAGGTTGCAGCTGGAAGGGCATCCGCTGCTTAGAGCATATGCTGGATAAGTTGGCGGTTCACTCCGCTGTGGCGACTCCAGACTAATAAAGGGACCAAGCTGAAAAGAAAATGAATGAATGAATTACAGTTTTGAATTTTAAAACTATTTTACAATTTTTTTCAAATAAATGCAACCTTTTCAGCATTACAGACTACTTACAAAAATGTTAAATTGTTTATTTGGTATACTGTATAAAAAAAACCATTTTAATTAGAAATTAAACTTAGTAGTTGTATATTCATTATATTTCATTATGTTGATTGTTGAATTTATTAATTTGAAATTCCCAGAAAACAAATTAATGATATATAAAAATATATGAACCTGTTTACTAGTAATAGTCATTCTTAAGTGAGGACAATGCAACCAAAGTACTGTATGTGACTATTTTGACTTCTAATAATAAAGCTCTTACTGAATGCATGATGAGGACAAATTAAATCATTGAATTCCTCGACTGTAGTCTTCTATATGTCTCTCAGCAGAACGCAATGCTTTGCTATAGTGGCCAAAGATCTTACAGTCAGCAAAACTCTATTCTATAGCTTCAGGTCTGACTTCACCAGAGGACTCAAGTCACTCAGGATCTCGTTACTGTGCTGACAAGACAAGTCCCAGTCTGAGACAGATTTTGTAGGCTGAGCCAAGGCCCGAGGATTAAAGCTCCAGTTTCTCGCTAGCTATCTTCATCTTCATGGCAAGAGGTGCCATGATCCCTAGGTGTTTCCAGGAGGCTGAAGTGTCAATCACAGCTGGTCAAACGGTCAGGTGTGAGGCCTTCACGCAACCGATGGAAGCAAAGAAAATCATCATGACAGCTTCTCAGTGTCAGCAGTCACATTTAGCCAAAAGCAACCTTCATAGAGCTTGTTCTCGTGTGGCGTTTAGAAATGGTTTGCTGCGGTGAGTTGTGTGGTGAGGGGCTAGATTTGATGGCAGTTTATAAATCTACAGTGGATGTTTAATAGAACTTAGAAAACATGTAGATCAAGTGTATACAAAACTAAACCCCGTTAATTGCATTAAAAGCAAGTGTATTTTTGCAGTCTGCATTAAGTTGACTTCTTACTGTGTAAATGAATTAACTTAATTGTCAAGTACATTATTTTAGATTTTTTTGGTTAAGCTTACTATCACAGTACTAGAATATATGAGCACTTCAGCTCAATCTTACAGGTAAAAGTAATTATTTCATGGTTTGGCGAATGGGCCAACTATGAATTTGTTTGATTAAATTTGTACTAAAATATATACTGTTTTTAGAAAGAGGATGGCACACCCCTTAACATAAACACTTCTGGGGCTTGAGCATATCATAAAATGTACAAATAAGGTTGTAGGAATTCATAAAAATTACTGGATTTTTCCTAATGTGATTTGAAGAATTTAAGCCATCTTAGAGATTTAAGTACATTTAAATAAATTGTGTCAACTATACTTATTACTCACAAAATCTACTGCAGCATGAGTAATCATTAATGTTGTAACTGTTACAGTATAGTCAATATGGATTTAATTGTACCATTGCTGTGTTTTTATGCTAAATGTTGATGTCTGTGCTTGACACAATTTTGTTCATTTACAAGATACTGTCACATTATAAAGGGTCTTACACTATATCAATCCTATTAGTAGTGTGATTTATGTCACAATAGTATGATAGTTGCCGTGTGGGATTTGGATGCGGATAGCACAATTGAGGATCCACGTGCAGTATTTATTCAACAGAGGATGGTCAGACAGCCAAAGGTCAATAACAGGAGCAAACAGGTTCAAATGGGTGAAGCAAAAGAGTAGTCGGGTCACAGGCAAAGAGATCGGTCCAGGCGGCAAACTATGTAAACAAAGGTACAAAGCAAAGGTCGAGCAAAGCAAGGCAAGGATCCTCTGTAATCAGCTCATCATGATCCTCCGGCTGTGTGTAATCACTGTGAAACAGGAACCGGTGTGTGTGAGGTTCATGCTGGGAGTTGTAGTTCGTAAAATTGGCGTGGGTAATTCTCCAGCAATCCACAGTAGCTCGGTCACTGGTCACTGTAACGATAGTTCCCCTTCATAGGGAACTCCAACGTGTGTCTGTAAACAGACTTTTGGGAGTACTTCAGACGACCAATCGCTTCTGATGATAAGAAAACGGGCCAATGAAATGCCAATTGAATTGGCGGAGCTGAGCTCCACAGCTGTGGCTGATGAGCTCATCAGGGCTATATAAGCCAGCTGCTGGAGTCAGATCCTCAGAATTGTTGCTTCAGAGCCGATCGTGAGCTGAACAACTTCTGCTGAGCTGACTTCCAGAGAAGGAAGCCTTACCTTCACCAGTGCGGAAGCAAGACGTGCGAGTGGCGGGCTGGGTTTCCCGTCCTCCGGGCGTTTCGCTGGTGATCTAAAAGAGATTTTCCTAAGAGAGCAACACAGTCAATCAACACGTCTTTTTCAAGACGCTGTTCTGACTGTGCGTTTCTGGATGCGGTGGTTCCTATCTCCGGATGATGGGCACGGGTATCGCATGACAGGTCTGGGGGTCCAGCATGTCGGTGCGGTGCCCGCGGACAGCTTATGCTCTCACTGCGAGGGCGTGGTTGTTGCATTGCTGAGATCGCGGCTTCGGCCACCCCCGTTGCTCCCCGTGAAAGCGGTTAGCACGCGGGCAGATCTGAGGATCACAGTGGGGGTTTATCCGTCGCCTCCGGGCCCGCGGACCCCCCACTCCTCCACAGCGTGCCCCATCCAAGCTTCGGGCGGTTGTACGGTTCATCCCCCGGGATGCCCGCGCCTCCGCCTGATGACACCGGAGATCAAAGGTCCATCGCGACATCGGAGGGCGAGCTGTTATGCTCGGATGACAGACTGGGCTCGCTTCCATCCCACGGGGTGCAATGCGCAGTCACGGTTCTTGAATCAGACGTAACAGCTGCGCTTCCTGGGCTGCTTCGGCAGTGCGGCTGGAGATGGCTTGTCCCCCAGTCTCACCGCCGGACCGACTAGAGGGTGTGACGTGCGGGCTGTTCTAAGATTAATCTTCCAGCCCCCGTCCCCTTCTTCCCAGGGGCGCACAGTGAGCACACGCTGGCATAGAGGGCGTTTTTCTCTGCCCGGTTCACGTGTGTTTCCGCCTTCACCTCCCTTAATGGCGAGGCGGCCAGTGGGTACGAAGCTATTTCCTCAGGTGGTGGGCGCCGCCACCTGGAGGGGTAAGCTGAGACCCCCGTCTAAGGCGGGTGGGTTATCTGTGTCTATCAAGGCCAGAGCCCACACCGTTGCGGGCCATGCCGCTTCTGCCGTGCCCCACGGCCTCCTGGCTGTGCTGCACAGGGGCGGTTCTTCCCCAGGCTTATGCGTAAGCATCTCACGGCGATCGACTATGCTCTCATGACATTCAAGTCGGCCGTCCGTGCCCTGGGGAAGACGATGGCCACATAGTGGTCCGGAAATGCCACCCTGGCTTGCCCTGTAGATATGCGCTGCGCTGACAAAGTACGCTTTCTTAGTGTGCCCATATCCCAGGCAGGCCTTCTCGACGCACCATCGGGGATTTTACCCAGGAATCCTCAGTGGTGAAAGATCAGCCGTGCGCGATGGAGCAGGTCATCTCTTGGTGGGCTCTCCCCATCAGACCTGTCCGCGCTGGCTGCTCCTCGCCGAGTGCGCTCTTCCCGCCCGCGGGGAGTTGACGCTCCTGTCACAGGTCGCCGTTAAGTCCAATAACTGGTCTGCGAAGCGAACCTGAGGCGGGCCACTTGGAGAGGAGGAGAACCGTTCTTTCCCCGGTGGAGGCCGGGGCTCCCCCGCGAATGTATAATGAGTAGCGATCCGAAAAGAGCGGCTTTTTCTCCCTCTGGGTGTGGAAGCCCAATTGCTGCCAGCATGGGACGCACTGCCTTCCAGCTCTCAGCTTTGGTGCATTTCGCCACAGGCTTGAGGGCGCCAGAGGATGAGCTCCTTTCTCGCACCTCCAGCCACTCCGCGGGATCCTGGGAGTAAGGTAAGAGTCAATCTCTTATTTTCACCTCTTCCTCGGGACGCTCTGCTTCCCGGGATGAGCACTCCCCATCCCGAAGCTGCCCCTCCGCGGGTACGTCAGCGATCGTTCCGGGTATGCTGCTAGTTAGCGGGCTCTGTCAGTCTGGTTAGCGCTGCTCAGCCCGCGCAGTAGCTCAGGGGGACGGTCAGACTCGGCTATGCGTTTCAATTCGCTGTTGGCCTCCCGAGTGCACGAGTGTGTATTTAAGCGATCATCGCTATGCCACTCCCTGTCTCGCGTGAGAAGATTATTATCCTCCTGGCGAAGGATATAATCAAGCCAGTCCTCCAGCCGAGATGAAGAGCGGGTTACGCCCCCCTTCATCGTATCCAGAAAGCGGTGGGTTATACCATTCCTATCTGCGTGTTTTGATCTGTCATCTGTTCAGGATGTCTATCAAGATGCTCATGCAGAAACGCATCCCCCAGTGCGTCCGTCCGTGGGATTGGTTGCAGCTATAGACCTGAAGGACGCTCGCTCCATGTCTCGCTCTCTCCCTCCTTATACTGTGATTTTTTTTCCGGTGTTCGACGGGGGGCCGAACAGGGTGGCAACAGTCCTCCCATTCGGGCTGTCCCTGTTTCCATGCGTGGAGGATGCCCTGTGCGTCTTTAGCGCACGCGCATCTGCATTTTTTGATTATTCATTGACTATTTTTAGATCTCTGAACTGATCGATTATGCACAGGGACCTGGTGCTCCGGCACCTCAGCCTGTTTGGGTTTTGGGTCAACTGAGTATGAGCGGGCTCTCCCCCGGGCAGAGCTTCTCTCATCTCGGGTTGGAGCTGGACTCGGTCTGCATCACGGTGCGCTCTTAGCGCGCTGGGCTAGCGCTGTCCTGTCTGATTAATTCGGCAGTTATATTGGTGTCACTGAAATTATTCAGAGGCTCCTGGGGCATATGACATTTGTAGCCGCTATCACGCTGCTCAATTGTTCATATGAGACTAATTCAGCGCTGACTTCGCGATCGGGTCCCCAGATGGGCATGGCATGCGGAGAGGCACCGGGTTTACGTCACCACGCTGTGTCTCCGCACCTTCAGCCCCTGGATGGATCTTGCCTTCTACGGGCCTGAGTGCCCTTAGAACAAGTATCCAGTGATGCTGTCATCTTGACAGATGTTTCCAGTATGGGCTGGCGGGCTGTGTGTATCGAGCATGCAGCTGCAGGTTCGTAAACCGGACCCAGGTTGCATTGGCATTTCAACTGCCTGGAGCTGTTGGCATTGTTTTTCACTCTCCGCCGGTCACTACCGAAGCGGGAGGGGAAACGCGTGTTGGTTAGGACGGCCAGCATGGCTGCGATGGCATACATCAACCGTTCGGGCGGTGTTCGCCACCTCAGCATGTCTCAGTTCGCTCGCCATCCGCTCCTCCGGAGTCTTGCGGCTAAATAGCTGCGCGCCGTTCATATCCTGTACAAGCTCTCCATGCCAGCTACAAGCTCTCAGGACTGCTATGTTTCAGGAGAACGGAGACTCCACCCCGGCACGTTCCAGCTGTTATGGGCACGCTTCAGAGAAGCCCAGGTCATCCTGCTGTTTCTCCCGAGCGGCCCTTCGCTGGCTGCCTTTTCTGCTCTGCACAAAGGCGCTGGCTCTCAGCTGGCCCCGGGTTACGCAATATGCGTTCTTTCCCCAGTGAGCCTGCTCGCACAGACACTACTTACACTGTGCAAAGTTGGGGAGACGAGGAGCGGGTCTTGCTCGTTGCGCCTCTCTGGCCCAACCGGACCCGAGTTTTCAGAACTCACACTCCTCGTGATGGCCCTCCCTGATGAATTCCACGGAAAAAGCACTTCCTTTTTCTGGGACGGGCACCCCCTGGCACCCGTGCAGGGCTCTGAAGCCTCATTGGATGGTTTCCAGACAGAGCGCGGTGGACTTAGGTGACTTATCAGTGTGATAGTTAACACCGTCACTACAGGCTAGAGCGCCTTATTAGGTATGCCTATGTTCTGCAGTGGAGTCTATTCGTTGTGTGGGAATTCTCTCTGAGAAAACCCCCGGACATGCCAGATTAGTGTTGTGTTTTCTTCCTTCAGGATAGCTGGAGCGCTGGCTGTCTCCCTCCGCACTGAAGGTTTGGCGTGTGATCATCCGCGTTTTTAATGCGGATGGTAGCGCGCTGGGAAAGCATAACCTCTTCAGCCGGTTTCTCAGAGGTGCGTGGCGCGTGATGGTAATCCATCCCCGCCCCCTCTCTCACCCTCTTGGGATCTGTCTAGCCCTAGCAGTTATGATTAGGTTCGTTGAGCCACTCGATCAGTATATATACGTTCTGTCCCTTTAGGCAGCTCTGCTGATCGCGCTGGTATCAGGAGGGTTAAGATTCCGGTGGCATTTTCGGTCAGCGAATTGTGCCAGTAATTGGGCCAACCTACTCTCACGTTTAAATACCTGAGACCTCGGTTCACCTTGTGCCAAGGCTTCTACCACCCCCCTTTTTTTTTTATTAGGTGGTGAGCCTGCAAGCGCTGCCTGCGGAGGAGGCAGACTCAGCCTTTTCATTGCTATGTCCGCGCACTGCGCTTAACGTGACATGTAAGCATACGCAGCTCTTTTCTGTTATGATCAGCAGAAGGGAAGTGCTGTATTAAAATAGAGGTTGGTCCATTTTTTAATTTATGCCATCACCCTCGCTTCATGTGCCAGGGCGAGCTGTGTTCCCCGGGAGAGAGAGCACACTTAATAATAATAATATAATAAGCGGTGCCTCCTTTTCGGCGTGAGTAAACAGCGCCTCTTAACAGATCATGTTGAGCTGCTGGCTGGGCGACACCTAACACATTATCGAGATTATTTCTCGAGTGGAGTCACTTTCCTCCTGGTTACTGGTTACCCCAGTCAATCGAGAGGAAATTAAGCTCGGTGTCAATAAACGCTTGCTGCGCCAGGCTCCCTAACCCGGAGATGCGTGCGCATTTTCTATTCTACTAGTAAGTTTCCCTTTTCAGGCGAACCCTAGAGAATTCCTCCGAGGCCCCCAGCACCTGACTCAGCGGAGGAGTCGAGTGCTTGGCTCAGTGTGTAGTCTGGTACGCCCATCTGGTCTACCCGCATACTGAGGTTCGGTGCCAGCTATGTGCATTCCCCTGTCTAGGTGATGCCATATGCATTATCCACCATGGTGTGTTCCCCCTATTCAGGCGGACCCATGTCTTCCCTAACCGCTAACCAGCTTATCATATGTAGCACTCCCCCTCAATAGGGCTAGTCCATATGCTCTCTTACCATCAAGTCTCCCCCTCCGGGTAGCAGGTGGTCTCCGCAGCGTCCTCCCCCTTTGGGGACTGGCACGCTTTCCCAACGTACTGTCGTATCTCTAAAATCCCTAGTCTATATTAGCTAGGTAAAAGCTCAATTACGACCCCCGATCTAAATTGTATTATTCCCATGTAATGGTAATTTTTGGGCCTAGGGGACGTTGGAAGGTTGCGCTTTTGGTGATGTCAGTGCGCTTACGCATTGCTTGGCAAACTGCACATCAGGAGCGTGACGGGCTTAGCTGCTGTGGCGCTTTCCAGAACATCTCCCAAAAGTCTGTTTACAGACACACGTTGGAGTTCCCTATGAAGGGGAACGTCTGGTTACGTCCGTAACCCTCGTTCCCCGAATAAGGGAACGGAGACGTGTGTCTCCACTGCCACAGCACCTAAGTCTCCAGCTGGGAGCTGAGTGATCGGCTCTTCAGCGGGCAATTCTGAGGATCTGACTCCAGCAGCTGGCTTATATAGCCCTGATGAGCTCATCAGCCACAGCTGTGGAGCTCAGCTCCGCCAATTCAATTGGCATTTCATTGGCCCGTTTTCTTATCATCAGAAGCGATTGGTCGTCTGAAGTACTCCCAAAAGTCTGTTTACAGACACACGTCTCCGTTCCCTTATTCGGGGAACGAGGGTTACGGACGTAACCAGACGTAATATGACTGTTATTAATAAGATCTTGAATCTCTGCATTTCTATATCTTATATCTTTATACAACTTTATATCACCACATCATCATAGATTAGTTAAAGCACCCCATTTATATTACTATATTTTCATTTGAAAACATATGTGACTGTGATTTTTTTTTTTTGTAATAGTAGTGCACTGGTAGATCGAAAATTATTAAATAGCATATTAAATGTTAAAGTCAACACTGATCGCCGTAATGGAGACTTCAAGCCATCTGAAAAAAATTTCTGTGATGCTTTCCAAACAAAAGTTTGAACGTAAGGAACCTAAAGTAAAAATGTCTACAAAAGAAGGAGAATCATGAAAAATAATATTTAATTGCAGTGTATCAGAAACTCATTTTGGCTTTAAACTAAAATGTATCCCAATTAAGGCTTGTTGAGTATAACTAAAGACCTAGTACATAAATATGCCTGACTATGTTTTTACAATTCAACACATTTTTGAATATTAAGTTCTTTTTTTACATTTTGCAACTGAACAGTTGTGACCCATTACTTTTAGCAGGTCAGTTAGGATAAGTCTAAAAATGTATATTTATAACCAGGGTGTAATGAAGTTACGGCCACCTGGCCACCGGGAAGAAGGAGGCGAAGAACTGACGAACTTCATATAAATATTTATTAATAAAAGGGACGGCAGTCAAATCAAACTAAATCAAAACAAACAGACGGCAGCTCCTCACGGAGACTGCCGTCAAACTGAAAGCAAAAGTAACATGTCCGGGCCCGGTCCTCTCTCCTTGTCCTGTTCCTCCTCTTATAGTCCAGAGCTCCTCCCGTGGGATTGAAGGCAGGTGCGCGCCACAGGTGTATCTCATCTGTGGCGGGCCTCTTTTCGCTCCCACGGCTCTCGGCCACGCCCCCTCGCCACATACCCCCATCTCCCCTCACAGGCCGGGGGCACCCCGTGGCTGTGCATACTCCAGTGGGGGGGAGATTTGGCACCACAGCACCCGCGAGACCTATATGAGACGGGCCGAGAGAAAAGGAGATGGAGAAAAAAAGAGGAAAGACAGAGTAGACAGAGAGGGGAGAGAGGAAAAAAAATTGGGGTTCGGTTCTCCAGACACGCTGCCACTCGGTCCTCAACCAACTGAGAGAAGTGACGACATGCTGGGAGCCCTGTGGAGGAATCTATCCACCCGTCCGTCTTCTGGTGTCCGGCGGCGGTTCTCCTGACTGGCTGGCGGCATCTCTGGTCTCCTGCTCCGCTCCCGCTTCGGTGAAGGACGCAGGCTTCGGCGTCATGGCGGATCGCGGCGCCCCCCCCCCCGGGCTCTCTGGGATGGCTCCCTTCAGCTCTTTCCCATCCGGTGGGGAGCCCCGCGTCCCCTGCTTCTCCCCATGCTGGGAGACGGCAGCAGGCAGATCCTTCCTCGCCAGCCTCAGGCCGCCCCGTCACATTGGCAGACGAACGGGTTTCTCCCCCACTCGGATTAACTCCCGAACACTCGCCCTCCTCCTCAGCGGCGAGGGCAACTGGACGACGTGTCCCTCCTTCTCCCGGGTTTCGGCACCACTGTAATGAAGTTACGGCCACCTGGCCGCCGGGAAGAAGGAGGCGGAGAACCGACGAACTTCATATAAATATTTATTAATAAAAGGGATGGCAGATCCTCACGGAGACTGCCGTCTAAATCAAAACAAACGGAAAAGCAAAAGTAACATGTCTGGGCCTGGTCCTCTCCCTCTGTCCTCTGCCATCGTTCCTCCTCTTATAGTCCAGAGCTCCTTCCGTGGGATTGATGGCAGGTGCGCGCCACAGGTGTATCTCATCTGTGGCGGGCCTCGTTTCGCTCCCACGGCTCTCGGCCCAACCCTCGCCACACAGGGCTTTACATTAACGCCTGCCAACCCGCCAAATGCGGGTAGATTTCAGCTCTGGCAGGTTAGACAGACACCTCCACTAGCCACTTTGGCTGGTTGGAAATCATTTTTAATATGGCCCAATATTCGTGCAAATGTGATCTTAGAATCGAGAAGCAGCACGACTGACAAAAATAACTGTTTGCGTGAGCAGAAAGCTGGTAAATACTGAATGAGAGGATGATCACTCTCGTTTACTTGCGCGAAGCAACCGTGCCTAGAGAAAGCACAACTGGTGCGATCGGTTCCCTTTAAAAATAGGCTGGACAAAGAGAGATGATCGTGCACCCACAGCTCAAGATTAATAAAAAAAAATAGACATATTCTTTTGTAAGCAGCAGCGGTCACTGCTTTGAACAGATTATTAACAGGCCTATAATAACTGTGTGCGCTTGATCATTGTTTCATTATCGAATACGATATGTTTCACCTGCTTTTTTTAAAGTTATTTTTGTTAATATGGTTTAATTATATTTTTTTACAAAAACATTGCTTTAATGGGAGATTACTCCGCGTTTATATGTAGTTAACTGGTGATCTGGGACTTTTAGCCAGGACAGGTCACTGTGCATTTTTTAGTACATGACAATACTTCTTTTTTTAAATGTAATGATTTTTTTTTTTTAAAAGTGTTGTTGAATTAAAAAGTGCACCTACTGTATACAGCTATATTTTCCTTATTTTGACACAATAAAAAATTGTGGCTAAAGAAATACTTATTTGGTGTGGTCAGAGATAAATTTGGTAAATCCTTTTTGAGCCCTGAAAATTCCTGTGAAATAAATACTGATTGTATTGCGACAAGCATTTTTGTTTCGGGCATGTTTCCATTGTTCTTCCATTGAGAAAATACATGTATACATATTTTTTTTTATCTAATACATTTAGTTACATTTTACTTACCTACTGTATCAGACTTAAACAATAGAGCATGGCTCTACTAAGCTACACTAATCTCATGGGGTTGATTACCAAGGAAAGCAAATGCTGATCAAATCTGCACCTTTAATACAATGAAAGTTTCTTTGGATAAAAGTATCTGCTAAATGCAGAAACATAAATGTAAATCATAAAAGTCAAATCAGTCTTTTAGAAAAGAGGTTTGAATCCCTATTAACTCTAATTGTAACATGTTCTGCAAGACTGACAGTATAGATGTGGTGCTGACTGCTAATTAAAGAGAGCGCCAGACAAATGCACAGAAAAAGAGAAGGGAGGGAAAAAAAAATGATGCAAAGAGAGAGAGAAGGTTATAAAGTTGTCAGCAAATCCAGAGTCCAGATGAAAACAAACTGTGAAAAAGAGATATTAGACTGTAGCCAGCTGTATAATGATCAGAGCAACAGCATGAGTGTAATATTGTGCATTAATGTTAATATTGTTGATAGGAAAATTGAAGATAATATTGAAAAACCTACGTTTTAGCTATTTGGTTTACTTAGAATAAGTAAACCAATGGAATAGTTGGTTTATTTATAATAAAAGTAAACTTAATGGAATAGTTCCATTGATTGATGCACATTTCCAAACACTTTATACACATCACCCTACATGTTTAATAAAACAAAGCTTTAGTGTTAAATATGCTCATGTTATGGCAATAGTTTAGAAACAGGTCTCTATCTGGATTAGGTGGACAATCCAACTGATTTGTTTAGCATACATTCTATTACTGTTATCTAACAAATTGGCAGTGTGAATGAATTGCAGGCACAGCATGGACATTTCATCAGTAGAGGTCACTTATTTAAAGCAAAAACAAAAACATGACGTCATGAAGGAGCTTAGAATCGTTAGAGCTTCCATATTCATCTCCTCGTGATTAAAATCAAGCTGTATTTTATTACCAAAATGGTATGTCATTCTTTTTAACACATTTTAATGTTTTAATACTTTTTTCTTTGTTGTTTTTCATTTCTTAACAGAATTAAATGTCTTATGAAAATAAAAATTTTTTTTAGATGTTTAATTTAATATAATTTTGTTAGTCAAGGATTTTTTATATAATTTTGTTAGTCTTAAATTGTTGCTCAAAAGAGTGACAATTTTTATTTAGAAGATATAAACACCCAAAGCTTGTAGTTTGTCCTAAATGGATCAACTTTTTTTCATGTCACATCATACTTTAGTTTTTCATAAAATCTTAACCAATCAAATTCTCTCTAGTATCTGATATGTCCCACCCCCTTTCATTTGATGTGCTTGGGCTCAACCATTCTCACTTGCAGAGCTGTGATAAAAACAAAAAATGCTATTTGGCTGTTTTTTAAAAAGGGAAGGAAGAAACTACTCCATTCCACCCTTGCTTCATGTTTCAATTGAGGTGAAGTTTATTTATAAACTAATTTCGAGAGGATTACATGCTTATGATTGCTTGCAGCCGGCCCCGCATTATTCAATTTATGATTCACCAATCAGACGATTACTAAGCCACTATAAATAACCCATGTTCCATATAACAGCCATCTTCATTTTGAAGAATCCCCCCTTCCACCCCTACTCCTCCTCCTTTCCTAGATGGGTGGCACGGTGGCCCAGTGGTTAGCACTGTTGCTTCACAGCAAGAACATCACTGGTTCTAGTCCTTACCAAGCCAGAAACATTTTTTTAAGGACATTTTTTGAGAGGTGCGCGTCAACAACGCTGACGGCCACGGCGAGGGGCTATGCGTCCATGCGCAGCATACGCGTGCGCTTGACGCAGAAGTATAAATCGGCCTTAACCGTCGGCGACATTGACGCGCACCTCACAAAAAATGTAATGTGTACGCGTAGCGCAAGCTCTGTGATTGATTGGCTTGGTAGCGTTGACGAGTGTGAGCGGAGGTGAGAGCCGCGCGCCCGATGCAGCGGGTGTTTACAAGTGTGGAGTCCTGTGAAGGAGCTCTGGATGGAGACTGTTGTTTTGTGTTTACCTTATGATTAAAGTTGTTGCACGTCCGCCGGTTCCCGCCTCAAAATGAGCGAGTCCGAGCCACTTGTACATTAAGGAAGTGTTCAGAACCTACTGCCAGCTAGTGTTTCGGAAGTTTATTGCAGAAAAAACAGAAACAGCGCGAACAAGTATAAATGCACGGCTACGTGCAAGGCATACGCCGTGGGTTACGGCGATCACTTGACGCAGAGGTATAAACCAGGCTTGAGGTGCAAGTCATTTATAAAGTTTTATGCAGCTCCTCTGACAGCAGCAAATTTAGTTTTTACGGTTGATATTTGGCTCTTTGACTCGTTGAATGGAAACGCAGCTTTATTGGCACATCTTTTATGCGATATTCCAGTTTTGCGCATAAAGTTAATTTGCATTTTTGGATGGAAACATAGCTAATGAGGCAAACATTTTTCTCCAAAACATTTACTCTCTCTCTTCCTTTCTGGTGAAGTGAACTTCCAGAGCTAAAAACATCACATCTCTCAAGAAGCAGCTGAAGACACAACTCTCCTGCCCTTAATCACTTAACACTCCTAAATCAATGTGCTTATTTGCATTTCTTCTCTTCTTATTTCCTTGATTGTCTAATAAACCTGCCGTGTATTACGACTGTTTGATGAGTTGCACTGTTACTCGTTTGTAAGTTTAGGATAAAAGCATCTGCTAAATGTATAAATGTAAATGGTGTGAACAGGCTTTAACGTTTGTTTATCACCCAGCTTTCATCAAGTACCTAGTCTTATTGTTTCAGAGCTTTGTGGAGGATTATTCATTATTCGTTGGGTGGGTTTTTAGGAGTAGCTGAGGCCCATCACTTCTCATTGTGGGCCTCAGAGAGACAGAGCTGACAGAGTGATGCACAGAGCCTGTCTCTGCTAATGGCTGCTCCATTCTCCATCATTATCCCCATCATTAGGAAATTAGGGGGACAGAAGGTATTTACTGTAAACCTGCCACCTCCCCAGAAGAGATAAATAGAAACTGATAAATGTGACTCTACTGACGTCGCCCGTCGATTAACCTTCCAATTACCCAACTTCAGCATATGCACGTTTAATAATCATTAATACTTGATTATTGCCGCTGATTTCTGAATGTCGCTGGTTTTTCTTAGAGACAATACAAGGCATCCTTTTGTGCTGCGCTTGAGCAATACACTACAGTTGTATTGGAAAGGGATGATTTGCTACAAAGGCAAAGACCTTCCTAGCATACAGAGAGCTTGTCAGTCTTAGTGGAAGCATTATTACAGTGTGCAAAATCAGCACAATTACCTTTACATTTGACCTCTTAATAAGACAGAGCTAGGGGCAATGAGAAACACGTTCGACACGCACTGACACACGGACACACAGACACACTCTTGTATATGTGGTTTATGAGGACTCTTCATACCATTTGTCATACCCATCATTATACTTTCTTTTTTTTTTGCCCTTGTAAACCACATAAACAAAACACACAAACGTAGACTCACCGGCCACTTTATTAGGTACACTTTACCAGGTTGGACCCACTTTGCTTTCAAAACTGCCGTCTTCTGCCTTCTGAATCCTTTGTGGCAAAAAATCCACAAGGTACTGGAAATATTCCTCAGAGATTTTGGTCCATATTGACATGATAACCATGCAGTTGCTGCAGATTTGTTGGCTGCACATCCATGATGTGAATCTCTTGTTTCACCACATCCTCTACTGGATTGAGATCTGGTGACTGTTGAGGCTATTTGAGTACAGTGAATTTATTGTCATGTTCAAGAAACCAGTCTGAGATGATTCACGCTTTATGACATGGTGCATTATTTAATGTATACACTGTGGTCATAAAGGGATGGACGTGGTCAGCAACAATACTCAATGTTCAATTGGTACTAATGGGCCCAAAGTAGGCCAAAAAATATCCCCCACACCATTACACCACCACCACCAGCCTGAACCGTTAATACAAGGGAGGATGGATCCATGCTTTCATGTTGTTGGCACCAAATTCTGACCCTACTATCCGAATGTTGCAGCAGAAATGGAGACTCATCAGACCAGGCAACGTTTTTCCAATCTTCTATTGTCCAATTTTGGTGAGCCTGTGCGAATTGTAGCCTCAGTTTCCTGTTTTTAGCTGACAGGAGTGGCACCTGGTGTGGTCTTCTGCTGCTGTAACCCATCCACCTTAAGGTTCGTCATGTTGTGCATTCAGAGAGGCTCTTCTGCATACCTCAGTTGTAACAAGAGGAGTTACTGTTGCCTTTTTATCAGCTGGAACCAGTCTGGTCATTCTGCTCTCGCATCAACAATGCATTTGCACCCACAGAACTGCCGCTCACTGGATATTTTCTCTTTTTCAGACCATTCTCTGTAAACCCTAGAGATGGTTGTGAGTGAAAATCCCAGTAGATCAGCAGTTTCTGAAATAATCAGAGCAGCCAGTCTGACACCAACAACCTTGCCACATTCTGATGCTCGATTTGAGCTGCAGCAGATCGTCTTGACCATGTCTACATGTCTAAATGCATTAAGTTGCTGCCATGTGATTGGCTGTTTAGAAATTTGCATTAACGAGCAGGTGTACAGGTGTACCTAATAAAGTGGCCGGTGAGTGTATATAAGCATACAGAAATCACACCGGCATGAGTAAATGGAGCTATAGACAGAGCTATCCCATCATGCACATGCTTTTGCATCTACCACAACAAAGCAGGAATAATAAGACGTTTCATTGCACGTGAGAATAAGTTGATGATTGCGCCTCTATTGGGTTTGCATTCGTATAATCAGTAAGTAGATCAAGATGCTCTCAATGGATCCATTTGATTGATGCAAATGTGCAAACAAACACTTTAAGATGCATAATCACTGCACCTGTTTAATGAAATAATGCTTAGTGGTGATTATGTTCATATTATGGCCGTGATTCGGAAAGGATTTACCATCAAGCGATGAATTCAAATTCTAATTCGTTTCTGTATCAAAAGGAAGGGAAGATCTGCCCGAACAAATTAGATAACAGAAGAGTCATTTTATAATAACAAACAAAAACAGGCTTTGCATGGGATGCAGCAATTAGGAGAAGCCTAATGATGGTAATTTAAGTTTTCATCCTGATCCCTCTAGTGACAGGCAGAGTCTATCAATTACTGCATTAAACCGCAGAGCAGCTGCAGCTGCAGTCGCCCAAATTGTTGTCTAAACTGCTGTCGTCTCCTTCCCTTCCGTCTGCCTTAATTGCAGTTCAAGCAGTTCATCATAATCTGTTTACACACAGCCAGTTATTCCTCTTTCTAGCAAGGGGAGGTTGGAGGTTTCAGTCATTAGCGTGCTAGTTGTAAGGTATCAGTGCTGTAAATGAGGTAGAGGGACGGGTCAAGATAAGGATGACACTTCCTGGGATAGCTAATGTGTGCATCTCTACAAAAACAAACCATCTGAAATAAAAGTCATTAATGAAGCTTTGCTGTTTACAGGTTTATGGACAGTCAACATTTGAGAGCAGTTGCATGCGTACAGTGTGTATTATTAATATTACTAGAGTTGGAGGATACAGGTGTAAACTGACTCAGCATAGCATCTATAAAAATGTAAGAGCATATGTCTTGTTTTATACATTAGTAGGCCATGTATTACATTAGTAATACATTGCAGTCTCTTTTTATACTAAATGATATACATTAAATTTACAATGTGTAATAAATCATAGCATGACTTTTTTAGATTATTTTAGTAATACCCCAGCAAACAATTTTGTGTTTAATAGACTTCTAAAAGACATCTAAACGTAGATAGCTTGGCTAAAACAAGGCTAAACTTGGGCTCTCAGTGAAAATCTAATAGACATCTACTAATAGCCTAAAACTAGACTACATATGTATGTGTTTAACCAATTTCAATGTCCAAACCTTCAATCTTTACACGCACAGGAAAAAAAATGGTCAAAATACTGTCATTTATTTAGTATGTAGCCCTGTATTTAGCATTAGGCTAAAGCAGGACTGTTTCACAGAATAATAGCATGCTGCCGGAGCTTTTCGCCATTCTGACTGGGGCTATTTTGAGTGAAATCCCCAATTACAGCCTGCGACCAACAACAGAACAGGCGCCGACTGCCAAACGCTGTTTAACCGTGGCCTTTTCCTTCATTTCAAACCTCAGTGTCTGCCTTTTGTACAGGCACTGATCTGTTGTAGCAGGGTTATCAAGTAACAGATTTCTGAAGCCTGTATATGACTCAAGGGCTTCCTTGCCGAAACGCTTCGGCCCAGTAGACCATGAAGCTCTCGAAAATGCATGTATGTCCAAAAGTTAGCAGATGAAGGTAGCCGGGGAGAGGATCAGCTGGCCTGCGGTTTTCTTCTGCGTGCCAGACCGTGGGATTGGCTTCAGGGCTGCGGGGCCATCTTGACTGGCTGGCAGGCAAGAGGCTTGAACAGTTTGCTTGTGAAGAGCTGTGGAAAAAGAGGGAGAAGTGTGTGGGTGTTTATATGTGCAGATCTGCTGGACTGGCGAGCTGTAAAAAAAAAAAAAAAAAAAAGAGACAAAGCGAATGTTTGCATGTGTGCTTGATGGTGCTTATGATACTTTGAATTTGGAAATTAGATGAATTAAAGGATTATGATATATATATATGTGTGTGTGTGTGTGTGTGTGTGTGTGTGTGTGTGTGTGTGTGTGTGTGTGTGTGTGTGTGT
>CAIGQZ010000427.1:650938-671865 GCA_903798205.1 Danio tinwini
TGTGTGTGTGTGTGTGTGTGTGTGTGTGTGTGTGTGTGTGTGTGTGTATATATATACTGTGTGTGTATATATATATATATATATATATATATATATATGGGTCAAGATCTTATTTATAAGGGTGAACTGGACAAAAGGTCCGCATCACACGAATAAATAAAATGTAAAGATAATATAAAAAATACAGTTTAGCTATTTAGCTATACCACATTACAATATGTTAAAAACATTGAGAAGTTTATTATAAAGAATAGAGCGAAATTATTAAATTGGGATGAGCTCAGACATTTTAACTGGCCTTAATTAATATGTACTTAAACTGAACTTATTATTTTCTTACAATGTATTATTGTGTAAGTACTTGTTTTTACATTGTACTTATCTATGATTAAATATCTGTTTGTAACTACGTCTGTAATTAATTTCTGTAATTACATTTATAATTACACTGCTGACCATCCCTTACCCTTTAACTCACACTTAAACCTACCCATACCATCAAATCTGTCCCTAACCACCCGTATCCCAATTCAAGAGCACCAAAATTGTCCTGCAATACATTATGAACACAGTAAGTACAATGTATTTATTTTTTGATGCTAATACATAGTATTTAAGGACACATAATATAAAGTGGGAGCAAAATAAAGAGAAAAAAACAAGAAAAACAAAAAATATATCAAATCTTGTTGAAATTTTGTAGTATGTAATTTTTATTTTGCAATATTTTGCTTGAATTTAAAAGTAGGATCTTAATAATATTTGATATATTTTGATAATCTTAATTTGTATTATTTTATAAATGCATCCGTTTAATAAATCTGTTTTGGTCAAATGCACCAAATACCTATATGCATTTTCAAAATGGGGTGTTTATGTTGAACACTGTATATTTAGTATATTTAGCTTTTATTTACAGAATGTGGCAATAGTGTTTACTACAGAATAATGTTCTTCAGCATCTGATAATTAATTTTTGAGTATTTCATCCAGGTTTAATTTCTCATATTGTCCGCAGCAATTTTAACATTAAAGCTGAAAATTTGATGACAAATGTCAGTAAAATCACTACAATTTATACAATATCATCATGAGAAGTTTGTGTGTGTGTGTGTGTGTGTGTGTGTGTGTGTGTGTGTGTGTGTGTGTGTGTGTGTGTGTGTGTGTGTGTGTGTGTGTGTGTGTGTGTGTGTGTGTACCTCATATTCCTTAATTTGTTAAAATTAAATGTACCCATAAGTATGTCAAGACCAGTACATTTACACTACCAGTCATAAGTTTGGGGTCAGTAGGATTTGTAAATGTTTTAAAATAAGCTTCTCCTACTCACCAAGGCTGCATTTATTTCATCAAAATTACAGTACAATTAGTAAAAATGTGAAATGTTATTGCACTATAAAGTAACTGCTCAAAAGTAGTTTATCATTTAATTTAATACAGTGATTTTAAAGATGAATTTTCAGCTTCATTACTCTAGTCTTCAGAGTCACATAATCCTTCAAAAATCACTCTAATGTTAATAATATTAATAAATATAACAATAATTATTATTATTGTTGTTGTTGTTGTTGTTGTTGTTGTTGTTGTTATTAATGTAATAGTAATAAAAGCAATAATGACTGTAGTAATAATTTTATTTGAAACTACATACAAGAAAACAGTTAAAATGTATTATTTATTTATTCTGTGAATAAAAAATTTTGAATAAGTATTTAACATTTCTATTTACATATAATAAATACCGCCTTAATGAAAAGAATGATTTTATTTAAAAAAAGAATTATGAAAAAAACTGACCCCAAACTTTTGACTGGTGTATACGGGTACATTTTTTTGTTTGTTTTTAATCTAAACCTATAAGGAAAACGGCTCATAAATCACACAGAATGAAGTATTTTGAAAATGTAAAAATGCAGAAAGTTTCCTATGAGGATTGAGTTTAGGGGTAGGATTGGGGTGTAAAATATGCAGTCTGTACAGTATAAAAATAATTACTTCTATGGGAAGTTCCCATAAAGATAGCTGTACATGTGTGTTCGCGTGTGTGTGTGCATGTTTGTGTGCGCGCTAGTGAGATTGAGTCTCAGATGGTCAAGCACTGCCGGAGGAGAGATTGTCAGTCTGTGGACTAAAGCAGCTTGCCAGAATAGCAAGTGCAAGCTTTAGGCTGTAAGTGGGGACATGGCTTGGGCGAAATGTTAAACCAAGGTCTTTTGTGTTATTGCTGACACTGAATTTCATCCCTCCCCCTGGAGGTACAGACTATGATTGGTAAAACATGGTCTAAACATCCCAGCAATATGTAGCACAGACACTAAAGAAAGAGTCATTCTATTTAGCTTTGTGAAACAACCATTATATCACATCTTCTGTTTCACTTCTGAAGAGTTTTGTTCCTTGCTTTAAAGTGCTTTTACTTAATACATTGTTTTAGGCTTGACATATTAATGTGTAAAAGTGACATCACAGAATTTACTTTTTGGATGTGTGTGGATTATATGTTTTATTTCTAATTTATTTTATTAGGTATTTTACATGGAATATCAATTACAACATTCATTTTATAATTATCCTTCCATGTTGTTGTTAACACCAGTGTTGTGCAAGTTACTTCTAAACTGTATTACATTACAGATTACTTGTTACTGTTATTTAAAAGTAATCCCTTACATTACAATATTACGGTCTCAAAACTGTAATATGTTACATTACTCTTATATTACTTTTTAGTTACTTTCACCAAAATAACTACAGAATTAGAACTTAACATTCTAAAATGAACAAATGTACTGCAGAGCATTTTACATCCAGTTGAAAGTGATATGATGTAGCAGAATGACTGTGACCTATCCAAACTACTAACAATATAGTATATAATTGGCAACGTGAAGGCTCAAGATAATGCAAGAAAGGATGACAGTCAGAATCACAAATGATCTGTTAAAAGTATGGTAGAGGTAAAGTGATTATCTGGCAATATCTGTGAATAGCTTGACTATATTCATATTAGAAACAACAGGCTTATATGTAAACTCTAATGCCATGACAAAATGCAGATTTCTTTTCTCTTCTTATTGCTGTCATTATTGTATTCACTTTAAATTCAAATGGCTCACAACACAAAACTGTCATGCACAAAGTGAGCATGATGAACATAGCTTTCTCAATATAATGCTTGCGCACCCATTTCCTCTGTTTGTAGACAAAACTGCTTGCGAGCTCTCAAATATACACTGCTCGCACACAAATTTTCTCACGTTTTCTCAAATATGCCCTGCTCACGCACAAATTTTCTTGTGCGCTCTCAGTAGACTCGCTCAGTGAGATTATATGCAGACTCACAATTTGTGTCCTGTGTTCTCTCTTCCTTTCGTGCTTTTTGATATGATTTATATTGGTGCACTATTTATTACCAATAACTAAAATAGACTTATAATTTTTAATCTAATAAACCACAAAATTTTTGGCTGTATGTTATATGATGAGATATTTCCAGTTCCAAATACTTAAAGACACAGAGAACAGACGTTGGATGTAAAGAATACGTTTTATTTTTAAAAACATTTATTAAACATCTTAAAGGTGCAGCATACTAATCAAATCAAAAACATTTAAACTAAAATATAACGAACGCAAGCAGAAATGTAACTGTTATAGAAAATAGGGAAACACTTGATATGGTATTATAGCCTACTGTACTGTTCACTCTTCAAATAAATCTCATTTTATCATGGCAACTAAAATAAAGTGAACTAGTCTCTGCTGTCTTCCACATTGTTGATGAGATTGTGGAGGACATTTACCCTGTCATCCTCTTCATTTTGAGGAAAAGCTGTTCCACAGGGCCCCTGAACACACAGTACTCTTTTGAACAGTACTGTAGTAAAGTACTTCAATTAATCTGTTGTGGTAATACTATAGTTGCTATGGTAACACAACAAGTGTAATATAAACAAATGACCCAATGCTGTAGTTTTTTTTTTTTACAATATAGGGTATATTATACTACAATCACCACACTTTACTGTAGTAAAACTTTGTATTTCATTTTATGAGTTCACTATTCTTAATACTACAGTATGCTGAAGCATTCATTAACAAGTTGTAAATAATAATAGCCTAAAACATAGGCAGTATACCTAACACTCAAAAACACTAGTATTTATTATAGATTTTACCTTAACCTGTAGGTAAATAGTGTAGCAATATATAAACCATATCAACATTCTTGGGATAACAATTTAACAGGAGGATCTCTGGAGAGCAAAAGCACGAAAAGAGGAGGAAACACAAGGCACACATTGTGAGTTTGCATCATCTGACAGAGTAAGAGCAGATCATTCGCACGTGAGCAGCCCAGCCAGTGTTTTGAGTGCACGCGAGGAGTTTTGTCTACGAACAGAGGAAACCGGAGCGTTTGCTCGCTCGTATTACATGAATGCGCTCTCGACTTGTAATACTGCACTTACGATGAAATAACGCCATGTGCACGTACGTCCATCTTGCGAATGTACTGTCTTCTGCCATTTTCATCTATTTGCCACTTTTCCGCTGCGCGTTAGGGCTAAACGTTACTGCAAACCAGGCTGAGCCAATAGCCCCGGATCTCAAGCTCAGAGGCTGAAATCATTCCACGTTCAAAGTAAAGAGTTCCAATAGCCAGAGGGAGATTAATGACAACACACACGTATATTTACTCACCACAAACAGGAAATAGAACTGTGGTATTTTTTATTTGTTAATGTCTTGCAGGAGAAAAGTTTGTTGTAACGCACACGTTACTGAACATGTACCGAGTAAAATATTACTGAAAATGTATTAGTAATGCCTTACACTACTGCGTTACAGGAAAATGTAATGTGTTACTGTAATAGATTACTTTTGTAACTCATTACTCCCAACACTGGTTAACACCACCCCAAAT
Organism: Danio tinwini; assembly: GCA_903798205.1. NCBI lineage: Eukaryota > Metazoa > Chordata > Actinopteri > Cypriniformes > Danionidae > Danio > Danio tinwini. The sequence continues at coordinate 655,863 of CAIGQZ010000427.1, forward strand.
AAGCACTTCCCTCCCTCAACAGCCTCTAACTTCCCATTAAAGAACTAAATAACATAATTTATAACAAATTTTTTATTAAATTTAATTAAACAAAAAAAATTTAAATAAAAAAATGAATAATAAATATGTATTCATATATCATTGCTTAGCTTAAGAATTAAGAGAGTTAGCCAGCAGATAATCTAAAAAGAGGCACCACAACTTTTTTAAAGGGTCACAAAACTATTTTTTTTTTTAGATGTTGACAGTCATACAGTTGAAGTCAGAATTTTTTGCCCCCCTGAATTATTAGCCCCCCTGTTTATTTTCTCCCCAATTTCTGTTTAACAGAGAGAAGATTTTTTCAACACATTTCTAACCATAATAGTTTTAATAACTCATTTCTAATAACTGATTTATTTTATCTTTGTCATGATGACAGTAAATAATATTTGACTAGATATTTTTCAAGACACTTCTAAACAGCTTAAAGTGACATTTCATCTTGTATTCACCCCCAAGGCTTTGAGTCACTTTCCAAAAACTTTGTATTCAATGTTTTATGCTGGTGGAATGATCTTCCCATTTCCATTCTCAAAAAAAAAAAACCTCCTACTCTAGCACTAAATTCTCTGAGCACAAACAAGTTACTTTGAATAAATAGCACTTACAGTTGAAGTCAGAATGTAATAAAGTTACGGCCACCTGGCCGCCGGGAAGAAGGAGGCGGAGAACTGCCGTCTAAATCAAAACAAACGGAAAAGCAAACTGAAAGCAAAAGTAACATGTCTGGGCCCGGTCCTCTCTCTCTGTCCTCTGCCATCGTTCCTCCTCTTATAGTCCAGAGCTCTTTCCATGGGATTGAAGGCAGGTGCGCGCCACAGGTGCATCTCATCTGTGGCGGGCCTCGTTTCGCTCCCACGGCTCTCGGCCACGCCCCCTCGCCACACAGAATTATTGTGTGTGTGTGTGTGTGTGTGTGTGTGTGTGTGTGTGTGTGTTTACATTCATCAGCTGGGTTGTCACGTGTCTTGTTACCACTCATATCACTCAGCTGTTTTCTATCAGCCACATTATTCGCTTTACCGCGCACATATATATGTTCAGTGTTTTGTAGATAGCGTTATCAGTCCGTTGTTTGTTTACGCCTGTGTCTGCTTCCTGTTAGGTGCTCTCGCTCGATCCGGTGGTGGTGGTTCGCCATAAGTCTGTTATATTTGGACCTTATGCACGTTTCCGTTTCATTGATGTTGTTACAACTGCCTGCACTGATGACAACTATATCAGTGAGAGACTTCATCCCGAATCACTACTCTGATGAACTTTATCGCTGGTAAACGTGACAATTTCCTTGAGAGTTGCTCCATAGCGCTAACCTTGCCCTTCCCTCGATAATTGGTGAGATATCAGTGAGAGACTTCATTTCGGCTCTGTTTCTTGTATGAACTATTACCGCTGTTTTAGCGTGTTGAATTCCTGGTGTGAGTACCCTTGCTTCACACTACATCTGGTGAGATCTTTACCAGTTGTGACTCTTTAATAAATCATCTTGCATTAACTTGCATTTGGGTCTCCTGTGTATATCATTGTGACAATTATAGCACATTTAAAACTCAGCTGCACGTGTGCAGACACACACATCGTCACGCTGTCACATACCCCTGTACTTCAACAGCTACACTGGCTGCCGGTCAAGTCATGCATTGATTTTAAAACCCTGATTTTAACATATAAAGAGATTCATGGTTCTGCTCCTGGTTACATCTGTGATTTGATGACTGTTTCTTCTTCTCACTGTTTACGTTCTGCATTGGGTTTCACTTCCAGCCTTGTTGCAGACTCAGCACTATGTAAGGGAGGGCATTCTCCTACTGGGTGCCTAAATTATGGAATGCTTTACCTACAACCATCAGGTATGTGTTGTAAAAATTAATAAATGAATGATTGAAAGAGAACCCAGTCCAGGAGACTTGAAACAAAAAGAATTCCTTTATTGAGACGTGTTGGTTAATATGCAGTCATACAGCGTCTTTAAGAATTCCACCAGTCTGCAAAAGCTTTTCGGGAGTCTTTTACAGGTTTGCAATCTGCGAGTTTTATCACAAATCTGAAAGCAAGTTTAAATTGAGTCTATAATATGTTTTAGGAGGAGCGGAGTGGCTAGGTGGAGAAAAGCCAGGATTTAAATGAAGTATTGGAGTCAGCAAGATAACTGGCAAATGGGTTTTAGAAACCTGCCCAGCTACTGACCATACAAGTTAATCAACAAAAGGGTTTCTTTGGCCTGAAAGTATCACCCAAAGACAAAAGAAGAGCAAATGCTAGCCCGTAGCATTTGCATCACTTTGGCTCAACCAGTACTCAGGAAGACAAAGGTTTAATGTATAAAGGTTTAACAGCATAGCTGTGCTATTGCTTCAATAAAGTGAAGTTTATGTATAAACAAATTTTAAGAGGATCACGTGCTAATGATTGTTCTCAGCTGTTCCAGTATCAGCTCATGACTGATTATCCAATCAGATGATTCCTATCTCACTATAAATAACCATTTTTTAATCTCAATATCTTTGTTTTGAAGAACCCCTTCACTCACCCCTACTTTCCCTCCTTTTCAGATGGGCGACACGACAGCTAAGTGATTAGCACTGTTGCCTCATAGCAAGAAGGCTGCTGGTTTAAGTCCCTACTAAACCAGATGACATTTCTGTATGGAGTTTCTCTTGTATTCCTCATGCTTGCATGGAATTTCCCTGGGTTCCCCGGTTTCCTCCTACATTCCAAATAATACGGACCCTAAGTAAATTGAACACAAAATTTATACCATAGTCAAGCTCTTAGCGAGTACACCTCTCCTCAGTCATCCATATCCATTATTTGCTAAGCCAGGGGAGTTCATCGAGATTTACCTGAGCTTAAACTCCCCTCTCACCCTGCAAACGGGGGAGAGCCCAGGGCTCGAGGATCTCATTAGCTCAGGGCTCTCTCCCAGGACAGCATGCCAAACAAGCTTTATTATCAATCATCAGCTAGTGTAAACTCTTGAAATAATATTATTACAAACCAAAGAATATATATTTTCAGATATATATAGATTATTGTTATTTGGAACTAGATTATATAAATTTATATTTCCACAAATGCCAATCCCTGGACTGTTTTAATAAATTGCTTAAGACTTACCTTTTTAGTATTGGTTTTAATCTACAAGGATTCCTGTCATTTTTAACTATTTGTGCATTTTGGTATTTTATGCTTTTTAGTGATGTTCTATTGTTCTGTAGTGCTTAGAGTTTGAGAAAAGTGCCTTACTCATACAATTATTATTATTATTATTATTATTATTATTATTATTATTATTATTATTAAAAGCATATGCTAAATGACTAAATGTAAATCACCCAGTCAATCTAATGTGTTATTTTTTTAAATAAAGCTCATCTGTTAAAATCATTTTCATATCACAATATATATTGCAAAAACACAGTTATTATTTATTTCCACTGTCCTGCATCATAGTGCAAATTCACTATCCCTGTTAAAACAAAAGATGAGCAGAAGGTATTTCTTAAAAGCAGTTATTTACAAAAGTTTATATGCACCTTTTTATATGTGATCTGATGTCTGTTCTGTACATGTATGTTTTAAACATAACCATCTTCACAACCCCGTCTAAACTATGTACATCTTAACATTTACTAGAAGAACTTACTGAATGAGACAAATTGGTTTATGAATTTTTATATGTTAGATTCTTTGTCTAAAAGCCATTTATGCAGGGAAACCTCCTCTATGTGTGATTGTTCTTCTTGCCCTTGTGGAAGCTCTGCAGACTGATTTGCTACGAGCTGCTGGGGCCCAAGATGTTTTCAAATCTCCTCTGTTCATGTCTTGCTGAGGGTGGCCATCTGTTTTTTCATCTCCTGGTGAAACTGAATCTGTATGCTCCCTCACAGTGTATGTCTCACACTTTTTAATTTCTCTCTGTCTGTTAGGTTATGAGGCCATTTTTAGCACAAAACGTCTTGTTTTTTACAGCTATCACAGGTGAAAGTGTTCCCTTTTAAACACTTTGTCTTTCTGTTGTACGCTATTGATATAAGGCCAGAAAATCTAAAGTAAATAAATGTCTACTGAATGTGGAAAGCTAGAGGTTTTACTACAAAATGATGTTAGGGAAGCATATTGTAGTGATGTGAATGTTTCCATGGGCTTTTTAATTTGGCACTCCAGTCAAGTAAGCACCTAATACCATAGATTGCTTTAAAGCAAGCAGTTTTTTATTATCAAACATAAAAAGTAAGTGCTGCATTCGATTAGAATTACACCTCTAGTGCTGCTATAAAGCAGCTCTTATCATAGGTCATTGTTTATATTTTTACACACAGATGTGTGAATAACTGCGTAGAGAAAATGAACCAGAAAAGTCAAGGAAGGTGGAGCCTCAGAGCCACACTTACTAATGCAATTCATTACAAACCAATGGTTGTTCAAAGGTGTTTATGAGCTGAAGCAAAATATCTGGAAACACTGCATTTGGTTAGCTGTTTTAAACTCCAATCAAGCATCGTTTTTACTTAATTTTGTTTAAATGACATCACACCAGTTCCTTTTTCCATTTCACTAATATGGAAGTTGAAATTTTGTTCAATATAATTAGGGCTGGGCAATTAATTGAAGTTTCCAAGCACCTTTTTGTCAGTAAAGTAAGTTCTTGTAAACCTTCAGCTTGTGTTTTCAGATTGACTAGAATTTACTACACAGAGTCATAGTTCACTGCTATGCAAAATCTCTTTTAAAATTGAATTTGAATGAATCAATCTATAATGGCTTCTAATCATTCTGAAATAATGACAGCTTTTTGCTTCACTTCTCAATGACTCTCTGTGTAGTAAATGCTGCATTCGTAATTACCACATATAACAAGGTTTTTACTCACTTCGGTAGATTGTTTGAAATAAATCCTTCTATGAGATGATTCCATTGTTGTGTGTTTTTTAGTTCCACTGAATAAATGAAAGCTGTTACATATTCTCTTTAAAATGCAACATTATGGAATTTCCGCTTTTTGGATAAAATATACACCCCTACACCTCATTCTACCGTTGTTGGATCCATTTGTTTCTCCACTTAAAATTCAATCATAAAATTAGGTCTTTTATTTTTAGATTTTGTCATCTCAAATCCCTTCTATTTCTTATTGGAACAACCTTTTTCGATGATATTAAATGGTCGTATGTTTGGTCACTCCCTCATCATTTTTTTTAACAAATAAAATTAAGGAATTATCTTTTAAAATTATTCAGAGATCTTATCCAATTAAACAATTCTTACAGAAATTCAAAAATGACACTGATGTCTCTAGCTCTTTCTGTGATACCTTCTCTAAGTCTGTTGCTCACTTATTTTGGGAATGTCTCTTTGATAAATCTTTCTGGTCTGATGTGAATTCTGTAGTTGTCCAAAACGTTTGTGGTAATTTTTCTCTAAGCTATAGACATATTATTTTGGGGTTTTACATTAAAGAAAAACAATTCCTTGCTTCAAGTTTTTGTATAAACATAATATTATTTATTAGCAAGTTGTTGTTTTTTATACATAAATGTAAATATATTTTTTAAAGGAGAATTGGAACTGTACTTAAAAAAAAAACATTACAGCGTCTCAACAAGAAAGCAGTTAAAACTTATAAAACATGTGCTTTATTTAATATTCTGCATTAATTTGTATTATTTTTTTCATGTGACATTCATGTATTATTTTTTTAAATAATTTTATTTATTATTATTTTTCTTTACAGTTGACACATTTCTCTTGTTTCAAAAAGGTAATATCTGTATTGTTTGTACTGTATTTCTATTTGTATTTCTATCTGTTGTAATTGACTGTTGTTATAGCAAAAAAAAAAAAAATAAATAAATAAATAAATAAAAAATATGGGATTTCCTGGGTTTTTTCGTGGTAATTTAAAGATTCTGTTTACTGTAATTTTGCACTAAAGATGCCCTAAATGTTTATTTCATTTAATTTTCCTTCATTTTTGTCCCTTTGTTCATCAAGGGTTGCCACAGCGGAATGAACCGACAACTTATTCAGCATATGTTTTACACAGCGGATGCCCTTCCAGTGGCAACCCAGTACAGAGAAACATCCATACACACTCATTCACACGCACTTATCCACCACAGCCAATTTAGTTTATTCAATTCACCTATACAACATGTCTTTGGACTGTGGGGGAAACCGGAGCACCTGGAGGAAACTCACGTGAACACGAGGAGAACATGCAGACTCCACACAGAATTGCCAACTCACCCAGCGGGGACTCGAACCAGCGACCTTCTTGCTGTGCTAACCACTGAGCCACCGTGTCGCCCTACCCTAAATGTACCCCTAATATATATTTAAATGTATTCTAAATTTTGTTTTGTGACTTACTTTTTATTAAGTATTAAACCATTTTAAAATCTCTCTTTTATTTACTTGCAACCAAATCTTTTGTTTTAAAAATGTTTAAATAACTGTATTTTGGCATTCTGAGTTATATTATAATGACCTCTCATTTTCTGATGGGCTCATAAATCAGCATGTACACGATTTCTCATGAACCTGAGAACATTATGGGCTTGTCATCCCTCACAAAACAGCCTTTTCCACATGAGAAGATTAAGCATCAGGGGTTGTCCACTTGAAATGTCCGACCTGGAAAGTCAATTAATTACTATTCAAATTAATCAGGACATTAAAAAGCAAAAGCAGGGTCACAGTCAGGTGCTTCTTTCAGTAAATGTGCTGATTCCAATACTAATACATGAAAGGGTGACTTCAGCCATAGATCAAGGTAATTGCTGTATTAGGCAGCAAATTGGAGCTAGAATAACCAGATGCAAAGGAGATGGTCATATCCCACTTGTGTGATGGTTATTCTAAGTTCAAGGAGAGTTCAAGCATAGAGGAGATAATCACAGAGGGTCAAGTGCTTTGAGACACAGGAGAAATTATCTTCTGCAAATACACAATTTTCCAAAGGGAATCATTTTCTTTGTGCTTATGGCAGTTCATACCTCATTTAGTTTTCCATAAGTCTTTATTTTCCTTTCCCTATTACAGACGGCGTTCTATAGCGTGGGTTCAGAGATAATGTGTTTCCATTTCAGTGTGCGATGTCCATCGCATATGTGAGCTGTAATATAAATATATATGTAATGAGAGCATGCTTGTGTCTGCACGAAGGTTGGGTGGCACTTTACTAGAAACACATTAAGAATGATTTCTACCATTATGGTCAACAGTGCAAAAGTCTGAATATTGTCAAATGGAATAAGATACCCAAGTTATTACAATTCAAATATTTTAGCACTTGTGTATTAGTATAAGCACAAATAGTCATTCAGGAATTTTTTAATATGGCTCTTTCAGTTCAGTATACACATTTTACCAAACTTGATATGGAATGTTATTTAAAAGTAAATATATAAACATACACACACAGAATTACGTGTGCTGGCATTTGTGGTTTTGGTATAATAGGTGCAATATAGTTTATACAGTAAAAAAACAAACAAAACACTGTGGCACTACCCTACCCCTAGTACTAAACCCATCTCTCACAGGAAGCCTGTGGCAAAATGTGAATGTGGTAAGACCCTAAATATGATTTAAACATTTTGAATTATGATGACACAAGGCATGTCCTCGTAAACCATCTTAAAGCTGCAGTATGTAAATTTGACACCCAGTGGTTTAACTAGGTATTGCCTGGTTCAAAACACACGCAATCGCAGGTTGCCAGATTGATGACAGAAGTGAAATATCGAGCCTGAAGGCTGATTTAAGTCGTGTTCTAAGATGGCACATGATAGAAGGAATATTTTTAATATTAAAATGAGATTTTGTCGTAATCAACACCTGAAACTTATATTTTAGAAACGGCTTCTATTTATTTTTACATCTCGTGTGCTTTATTCAGTGTTAATTGCTAATAATGTGAGTTTGAATTCCATTTTACAAGACATTTATTACCATACTACTGAAAGCAGTAGCAGATAGTTCACCTCAGATCTTGAAAATAAAATAAACCGTTTGAAATTGAACTTTAGAACTGTGACTCAGTGAACGCCAATACATATCAATGATTCAGCATGTACATTTCATAATGTTAAAGATGTTTAATATGGATTAATTAGATTTTTAACCTTATCATTTCAGTAGAGTGCAGTGAGTGCACTATTCTGCTTCTGAAGGGCTGTATTTAAGTTTCGTCTGGTACAAACAGCCAAATTGCTCATCACTGCAAATCTCATCTTGTAGCATGTTGTTAGGACACAGGGTTACAATGTAATCTGCTTATCTAATGTTTATGTTTGTAATATTTATATTATTTTATAATTAATAACCTCATGTCGAACTCTGAATCTGCGTCTCATTTCGGAGTCTGCTTTTCAGTCGTGGACATATACTTTGAGAGCCTTCCTGACTAAATGAATGAAATATGCAGTTTTCCACCTAGGCAACTCGAGGTGCTGAAATACAATTGGCTAAACTGGCAGTGGGCGAATTAAAATAACCAAAACAAAGACAGCACATAACGCACATTTTAAAAGCAGAATATCTGACTTCAGCATTGTTTTTCAAGAATGCTCACTTGGCATGTTTCTTAAATATCTGCAAATATATTATGGTATATTCATGCTTTAAAAGAGTCAAAAACTTACATACAGCATCTTTAATGTAGTACAACTAGGTCAGACCTTATACAAATTTCTGTCCTTGTAATGCACCAAAACCAGTACACACATAAACTAATAACTTTCTTTTATTTTTTATTTTTTATAAAGTTCCACGTTCAGTAATTAATAGCATAAAATATTAGTTTGATCAGTTTATTTAGTTTATATAATACCTTTTCACACTACTTTGTATATACACTGTAAAAAAGTCTGGGTTCTACACAATTTGTTCATGTTGTCCCAACACAAATTGACTAAGTAAACTGAATTGCTTTTACAAATTTAAGTAGATTAAACATAAAACAATTAAGTTGTCCCAAAAAAATCTGTGTTGATGTAGCTCAGGGCGATGCAGTGGCGCAGTAGGTAGTGCTGTCGCCTCACAGCAAGAAGGTTGCTGGTTCGAGCCTTGGCTGGGTCAGTTGGTGTTTCTTTGTTTGTCCCGGTGTCCTCTGGGTGCTCCGGTTTTCCCCACAGTCCAAAGACATGGGTTACAGGTAAATTGGGTAGGCCAAGTTGTCCGTAGTGTATGAGTGTGAATGAGTGTGCATGGATGTTTCCCAGAGATGGGTTGCGGCTGGAAGGGCATCCGCTGCATAAAACAAATGCTGGATAAGTTGGCAGTCCATTCCATTGTGGCGACGCCAGCTTAATAAAGGAACTAAGCCGAAAAGAAAATGAATGAATGAATGATTCAGCTCATTTTAAAAAAATAAGTTTAAACAAGCAGCAAAAATCTATTTTAAAATGTGTAGTCAAGCCCAAAATTATTCATAACTATGACAAAATCTGACTTAAAGTTTTTGTTCAAATGCAAATAAAAGCTGAGAATCTTTTTCTTTTACAATGTACATCATTTTATTATATTTTGGGAGAAGCCATTTCCAATAAAAAAAAAAATACAAATAAAACGTTTTTTAAAAATTTAAAAAATTTCAGGCTTGACTACATAGTTTTTTTACAAATGACAAATGCAATGTCCTAATTTGGGCTCTGCGGTCAAGAAGTATTAATATGCTAGTGTTGTTTAAACATTCACCTCAGAAAATTGTTCCTGACCTTTTAGCTGTTACAGTGTGCTTATATTATGCTTTCTTCTATTACATGGAATATATAACTTCATTATAAATAAAGCACACACAGCAACAGCCATGCTTATGCTGAAATTATTAAATGAACTAGCTGAGATTTGCATGCAGGTACACCCTTTATTGTTCTTTAATGGAACCTTTCCATTACACAAGTCTCTTTACAGTGTAAAAGGCTTCATAGGTTATTATAATAAAAAAAATGGTTATTTGAAGAACCTTTCACCAAAAGGTTATTTTGGTAATAAAAACAGGCTACTCTACCATATGGCATCAGTGTGAAGCCCCCTTTTGTTTGTTCCTGGAACATTTATTTTTAAAAGTGTATTATGCTAATTCTGTGAATCAAAAGCATTTTAAAGGGCACCTTTTCTACCCCTTTTTTAAGATGTAATATTAATATAATGGTTCTTCTGAGTGCCAGTTTAGGTTCAGTTCAAAACACAATTCAGATTGTTTTATTATGATGTGTTAAAAAGTGTCATTTTGGAGGCGTGTTTTAGGGGCGTGTTGCTTCACATGAAAATTAGTTTTGACTTCCGGCCAAATTTAACAAGGGGGCGGAGCCAAGAGCTCCCCTCTTTGTGTATAGCAACAGACAGGCAGATAGAGAGAAGCAACCTGAGTGAGAGGACCAGCATTCAGCCATACATGTACGACTCTGACACAGACCAAGCAGAGACTACAAAATCATTTGTGTCTTTGTATAGTTTTACAGCCAACTGTGTGCTATTTTAAAGCTCCAAGCTTGTAGCCTACAACGAGACTAATAACCAAGCACAGTGAATTAACTTTGACTGAAGGGCGTCATCAGGCCCGGCGTCATCAGGCCCGGATTAAGAATTGTATGTCTTGTAGGGCCCCCTATAGTTGAATTAAAAAATAAGATTAATATAATATTTTTTTCAATAATCTATAATATTTTGCCCACATTTTTTTAAATAAATGACATAGTACATATTTATAGTCAACCAAGGTTTACCTGATTTTAAAAGCATTTAAAGCACACTTTGATAAAAAAAAAAAATAGTAATATAACTAGTGAAAATTAATGGTTTTTAATATACTTTTAAATAAATAAATAAAAAATTATATTTGGAGGTATTTTTAATGTATAACTTCTACAAACTTATAATGCATATGATTTGGATATAACACCTCTCTAGTCCAGTTCTATGAATTTTGAGTCCTCCATAATTCACACACTGATTAATGATTCCTACTGTCTCCCTCGTGATGAAGAAGATTAGGCAAAAAGCACTTGATTATACGTAAAGCTGAAAGTATCTGAAATCACACACACTGTACCAGTTCTCTCCTTTCTCTCTCCTCTTCAGGGGCTTTTTCTGACTCTCCCTCTCTCTGTCTCTCTCTCCATGAGGTTGGAGAATATGGGTGAAGCAGGGCGACTAACATTGTAAATACAGATTAAATATATTAAGATGTCACTAACATTTAACACCAGGTGGAAAATAACTGTTTATAAAATATTTATTATTATTATTATTATCCTTATTAAATACCTTGTGACTTATTTTATATATTTTATATACTTTATTTAAATTTTTAACAAAAAGATTTCATTTCTATTGAAAATAAATGTATTTCCAATCTGATATGTAATGGGGGAAAAAAGAAGAACGTGTTCATCGGACACTGGATTCTAACCGAGTTCATGATCGATCGCCTCAAAACATGTTACCATGCTCCGCCACACCCACCTGCAGTCTTCTGCGCTCTTTAGTTATGTTGTCTCTTTCGATCAAATGGCGCTGGTGGGAAGCATTTAACTAGCTTATTCCGACAAGGTGCGCTATTTGCACTTAGCCTAAATAGACACTCCAAAATCAGCACCCCCTCATCGCAGGGGCCTCAAGTGCGCAGGGGCCCCTGGGCCTGTGCCCATAATGCCCATTGGTTAATCCGGCCCTGGGCGTCATACACCGGATGCGCCGCTCAGCGCCGCGACACGGCACACCAGACGCTCACATTCGCATGTTATTTAAAATGAAACTATTCAGATAACTCTCTCTGGCGCGGCAGAAATATGAACAGTGTCCTGAGTCGTGGCTGGGCGACGTGGACAGCCGGCAACTTGCGTCACCGTTGTGTGCACCCTGATAGAAATCTATGTTTAGAATTCTGAAATGCATGGCGCGACGTGGCGCGGCGCTTCTGGTGTGCGACCTGCTTAAGGCAAGTTCGTTATTTCCAATGGAGAGACAAGCACGTGAGGCAATGCGCTCGCACTTTCCAGCTGCACCTAGTTAAGATGACAGGGAGCTTCGGTGACCGCGGGAAATGCAAACGGCTGAAGTTTAAGGAAGACGCAATGAAAAGTACACATGTATGCAAACCCACCTAAAGTTACAAACACTGGTGGCGAGGAGAGCGATAACGTGGTGAATGTTGATCTTGTGTTGAGCCTTACATCTAAAAATAGAGCAAGGGTGTTTCATTGGTGACATCGCACTGACTCACAGGCTGAAAATGGCGGACGTGTAAACAAACTGAGCATAATGGTCAGCTGTCAATCAATATTGGTGGGCGGGGTTTGGCCGCACTCCTACATCAAGTTGCGGTCGATCTCAAAACCGATCTAATTGGTCCAGCGTTTTTATGTTGTAAATTGAAAAAAAAAAAGGACTGAGTGTGTTTATATCACCCCAATATGACGGCCTATATACTACACCTACACTAATGTCTGTCCAAACCGCTTAAAAATGTATTTTTCACCATAGGTGCCCTTTAATATATTAATTAACAGTTAAAGCTGGTACATTTTGCAAACCGATACACTTAAAATTAAATATTACATAAGGGCAGTTTCACAGCAACCCTCAAAAAATCTTTTTGTTTAGTGTGAAGAATATTTTAATAGCTATAACCACATTTTTCCATTATAAAGAACCTTTTTTTTTTGCAATGGAAAGGTTATGTGAAAGCCAGATGTTCATGGTGGAACCATACCAGTAAAGAACCTGTATTTTTAATAAATAAAATTGGATTGCGCAAAAAATAAAGGAATTGTATGCAAACACTCTTTGAACTTTAGCAACTTACACAATATCTACATTATGAAATCTCTCTGACAGGATTATTTTTCATTAGTGTATAAATTACATTTTGACAAATGCAGCCTCAATAGATCAGATCACTTCACCTTGTAGCCAGAGAGCAAGTCAAGCTTGACGAAAGCCACTTGGAGGAGAAATTCATGCTGTGAGGTGCGACTAAACACAATCCCGCTCTCCGCATCATCCCACATCAGCATGGCCTTAAGTCTCCTGCTAATTAAAATCATACAGCATCTCACAGGCCACTGCACACATCTAATGGTCTGCGTGACACACTCAAGCCCCTCTTCCTCACATCCACAAATTCTTTATTTCGTTTTCTTCAATTAGTGCTTGTTTAGGGCATTAACATGAAGTTCCCTTAGAACGGCTATAAAATAGAAAAATTTTTAAATACAGCATTACGTTAAAGATATAATGTTAGTTATATGCCTAAATAGCAAATTGGTAGTGAATTTAATTTAGTTAGTTTTATATTAATAACTGTATTATTAATTGTAGACCAAAATTAGGCTGTCAATATCTTTAATTATTGTTTATAATTCAAATTTTAATTAAATTCCTAATTTGAATTCTTAAATTTTTTTTTTTATTCATTTTCTTTCAGCTTAGTCCCTAATTTATTAGTAGTCGCCACTACGGAATGAATCGCCAACTATTCTGGCATATGTTTTACAAACTGGTTGCTCTTCCATCCTCAACCTAGTACTGGGAAACACCCATATGCACTAACATTTACAGACACACACACACACACTTATACACCATAGCCAATTTAGTTCATCCAATTCACTTATAGCGCATGTCTTTGGACTGTGAGGTAAACCGAAGCACCCAGAGAAAACCCACGTAAATAGGGAGAACATGCAAACTCCACACATATATCCCAACTATGCCCAGCCAGGACTCGAACCAGCGACCTTCTTAATATTTTTAATTAACTACTTTTAATAAAAAAAAAATGTATTTGATCAATTTAAATATCATATGCCACATTTGGGTAGCAAAGTTGCACATATATATATTTCATATATCATGTAAAATTAACGTTTAACTGTATATCATTTAGACCTTTACGTGAGTGAAGTTTATTTATAAACTAATTTTGAGAGATCACCTGCTTATGATTGCTTGCAGCTGGCCCCGCATTATTCAATTTATGATTCACTAATCAGACGATTCCTAAGCCACGATAAATACCCTAAGTTCCATATCACTATCTGTTCATTAGGTACTACAGCTGGGGAGTTCTTGAGATCTACCTGAGCTCAAACTCCCCTCTCGTCTTGCAAATGGGAGAGAGTCCTGTGCTGGAGGATCTTATGAGCTCAGGGCCCTCTCCCAGGACAGCATGCCAAACAAGCTTTATGATCAATCATCAGCTAAATGTGAACTCTTAAATTAACATTTGCTGAATGTTGAAAGGTTGGTTCTCCGAAAAATGAAAAGTTTGTCCTCATTTACTCAACCTCGACTTGTTTCAAACCTATGTGATTTTCTGTAATCTGTTGAACACAAAATGAAGATATTTTAAAGTCAATTAAATTTTCTATTGTTTTCGTCAGAAAAAAAGTATTAAAGGGTCACAAAACACCAAAACACATGTTTTGAGCTGTTGACAGTCATATATGTGTCCCACGCGACTATAAACTCTATTAGGACATATCTATTGCACTAAAAAGTGAAAATTAGTTGTTTTGCGTTATTTTAAGCAAATTCGTTCTTCCGGTTTGAAACAAATTTTTGAAGCTGCGTCACGGCGATTAAATACTTGCGTGTATTCCAGCGTGGAGACTGGATGTCTGTACCTGCATACATCGTGACGTCTCTGAGGGTGTGGCATTAATTCATGAGAAAGACTTTGTTCAAACCAATCAGCACGCTCTGTTGTGTATGCGGCGCAACTTCATTAATATGCATGTTAGCTTCGAAGACTGTTTACCTGTGTTCAGACGACAGAGAGACGCCACGTTGTGTTGCCAAAACAAGTGAAAGAACGAGAATTGGGAGACATGGGTCGTCAGTGTTGCATTTATTAGTGTGCTGCAACAAAGGTTTTGTTTGCATTTTTCCGCTATGAGAGCACTGCTGGACTCACATGTGGATTACAGAGCACACGACACGCGACAGAATGTGTTTGTAAGGAAACATTTTTTACCAGAGAGCTTTTCGCATCTGGAAATGATGAAATCCGGATTTGCCGCTCGTCTCCTTTTAAGAAAAGACACAGTTCCAGTTTGTTTGTCTTGTCGCTACAGATTTGGTAAGTGTGTGTGTGAGAGCAGTGCCCTATGTTTGATCATTCAGATTAGTTAGTTTGTTTCGTCAGCAGTGCTCTTTCAGTTTTTAAAGACATACTATTGTCAAAATGAGTTACTAAGTTTACAGTATGTTAATATCACTGCATTAATATAGTACAATATTATAGACTGAAAGATCCGCTGTAAATGCTGCTCTCCAAATGTAAACACCTTAATCAAACTATTCCCGTCGTGCAGGATTTTCGACGCATTTTGTGACAGGATAGTCTAGACACACACACGGCTTTCTGATGCAACCTACGGCGTGCATCTAAGTTACCGAGAAATGTGGAGGATTTTTTTTTTCTCCCATTCATTGTGCGGTATCAAACACACCATTAAAACTCCACTCTTCCAGCAGTTTCTCGCTTTCAATATCTCGTTTGTCACGGGTGACATGCAGGAAATGTTCCTGAATAAAAAAATGAAAGTGCCAAACTGCAGTTAAAGTCGACAAATTAATAATTTGGCAAATAATTTGATTACTGATGTCCATGTAAACACAGTCACTGTCTTTTTTTCTGTCTGCGTGCCCAAACAGAAACTCCCATATTTGCAAATCCTTCCCTCTTTCCCTCCCTCGACACTCCCACCTAAACAGAGTTGAACACGCTCACTTTCCTGACTTTTTCCAAACTAGGGGTGTGAAATCACCCTGCTGAGACAGGGGGGGGGGGTTCATTGCCCTTTAAGTAAATTTTTATTTGTGGGTCAACTATCCTTTTTAAGCTTGTTTATTGTCTGTTTATAAGAGAGCAAATATGCAACTAAATATGCAAACAAAACACTCAAATAAATAAATAAATACTACATAAGACATAGAAAGAAAGAAA
>CAIGQZ010000427.1:675264-687830 GCA_903798205.1 Danio tinwini
TACACTACCTGACAAAAGTCTTGTCGCCTATCCAAGTTTTAGGAACAACAAATAATAACTTAAAATCTAGTTGATCATTTGGTATCAGAAGTGGCTTATATGAAAGGCCAAGGCCTCTAGATTACGCTTATTTTACCAAAATAAAATATGATCATGCCTTGTTTTTAAATTTTTTAATTAGGACAGTAAGGTCTGACTTTGTTAAGACAAAAGTCTTGTCACCTAACAGAAATAATGTACAAAATAGAATATAAAGTCATGGTGCAGTGGGAAAATAATTAATATTGTGCATGACTCTTGGAGCTTGGAGGACTGCATCCATACATCTCTGCAATGACTCAAATAACATTAATAAAGTCATCTGGAATGGCAAAGAAAGCGTTCTTGCAGGACTGCCAGAGTTCATCAAGATTCTTTGCATTCATCTTCAATGTCTCCTCCTCCACCTTACCCCAGACATGCTCAATAATGTTCATGTCTGGTGACTGGGCTGGGCAACCCTGTAGCACCTTGACCTTCTTTGCTTTCAGAAACTTTGATGTGGAGCCGTATGAGAATAAGAAGGAGCGCTATTCTGCTGAAGAATTTGCCCTCTCCTGTGGTTTGTAATGTAATGGGCAGCACAAATGTCTTGATACCTCAGGCTGTTGATGTTGCCATCCACTTTGTAGATCTCTCGCATATATACCCATACTGAATGCAACCCCAAACCATGATTTTTTTCTTCACCAAATTGACTTGTCTTCTGCGGTATTTGGGATGATTGGGATGCAGTTTAACAGTTAATTCATTGGAAAAATCTACCTTCTGCCACTTTTCCAAATGATCAACTAGAAGTCAAGTTATTATTTCTTTCACTTGCAATTGGGATCGACAACAAGACTTTTGTCAGGTAGTGTATACAGTTTCAATGTAAAAAAGCACATAAACAATAAATAAAATGCATTTTGACAGACCTTCTTTCCATTTTATTAATCTGAAATGTAATCAAATTGTGTGTAGAGCTGTGTCTACTTTTAGCTTAATAATCTGCTTAGTTGCAAAATGTGTTTTTTGAAATGACATTGAATCTATACCTGGAATCATTCACAGACAGTACACATGTGCAGCTAAAAAAAGATCTTTGCTGGCAAAGAATATGATGCATTTGCAGATTTGTTTCAATCATGTTCACTTCATCCACCGCTTTTCATGTTCTCAGTGTTATTAAATGTCCTGTTACAATTCAGAGTTGGGAAATCTCATGGCATTTCATAACTATTTTATGTTTTGGCAAATCAGTGATTATTTTGTATTTATACAATGTCGTTTCTAAGGATTCATATGATAAATACATAAAATATTTTCTTGTGGGATTTGGTTAAAGAAGCTTTGTGTGATTTAATACATGCATGCAGGGAACTGCATAAATAATCCAAACTATATATTTATGTATATATACAGTATATATTTATTTGTGTATTTTTTTTAAAGTAACAAGGGTAATGAAGTAAAAATGCAGTTTTGTCTAAATGTTCCCAAGTTAAAGTATACCTACTTTTAAAACTTCATTTACAAGTGTAATTTTTCCAATAATCTATGTAATAGGGATGTCCAGACCCGATCACATGATCAGAAATCGGGCTCGATCATGCGGTTTCGCTACCTCCTGATCAGGACTCAAATATTCCTTCATTCATTTTCTTTTCGGCTTAGTCCCTTTATTAATCCGGGATCACCACAGCGGAATGAACCGCCAACACAGAAACATGTTTGAACACAGAAACAGCAGCACGTGTGGTATGACATTACTTTGTTGCAGAGACACTATTGGTTAAATGCCGGCAAAGTGAGAAAAAACAAAATAAAACATGGAAGCAGCTTGAAGCGAAAAGTGCAAGTATGTCTGCAGTCTGGAGGTATTATAAAGTTGATGACGACAACATTGCCATAGCAAACTGTGAGATATGTGAAATTGGGATTGCAAGAGGAGGAAAGGAAAAGGCTACATTTAACACAACAAACCTGATAAGGCACTGCAAAAACAAACACCTGACACAATATAGCGAGTTTACCTTGGGACCCAAACCAAAGACAAATCAGCTTATGCCGAGTTCAGACTGCATGATTTTAAACCTGATTTTGACTCGCCGACAGGTTTTGAGAAGTCGTCGACAAATGCCTGAAATCACAGGCAAATCGATGCTCGTGCACGCGAGTGACAATCACACAGTATGAACTATCAAGGACGCGTTATGAGAGAATCGCAGATGAGTCGCCGATGCCCGTGAGATATTTGGCATGCGGTCACACTGGACTTTTCTCCCCATAGACTTTTATTCATATGCACGTGAATGCGTCAGACCGGAAATGCAGGGTCATGCGTCAGGTTTCGCATTTCGCTGAGGTGCAAAGTTCAAGCTTGGTGAACTCTGACCTGCGAAATCGCATCACTTGACTGCGTGAGACCAATCCAGGATCAAAACATGACCTCTCTGAACAGAAATTTAAAACATGGAGCAATCGCTGGCTTTCTTTAATTTCTAACCATCTTGTTTAATCCCGCCCCTTTTCACAGTGCCGTACGACAGAATTTCGCATGCACAAACTCAAGTGTGACCTCAGCTTAAATGTGTTCTGAGTGAAAATAACATCCGTGATCACCTACAACCAATGGGACAGCAGCATTCACTAGCGTGGTTACCTGCAGGCCAGCGGGAGGCTGGGGGAGAAGCTAAAAGTGCTAATTTTCAATTGATTTGGACCCAAGAAATGGAAGAAAAACGAGTGTAAAATTGGCACGAGCACTGTGTCTGTTTGACGTGTTTGATAAATATTACAATCAGGTCGAAAAGTAAAAAAAAAAGTTGAGGAGAGATTGTTAATTCTCTCAAAAGCCAGGTGAACAACAGAAGTTTCTAAAGCTAAAGCCTTCTTTTTCCATTATGTAGTTAATAATGAAATATATACTATGTGATATATATTAATTGACCTCGCGTTGTTTCCATGTCACTTCTCGCATTTGTTTGGCTGTGAGACGTAGTTTGGACAAAGTTGTCTGTGATTAAGTCATGCAGTATGAACTCTCCTGTCGCCGATCCATCCTACAGTGTAAACACAGCGCAGACAGAACACTAGCCCAGATAGTCATGCAGTGAAAACATCCGTGACATGACTACTTTGAAAATCATGCAGTCTTAACTGAAGAAGAGTGAAAAAATGCCTCGTAACAAGGCACAGAACATCACAGCCAAGATAGCGCAAATGATTTCAATGAGTGGCCTGCCATTCGTCTCTTGTAGAGAACCCTGGACTTCTTATTAGATTTTTTTTTATATTTACTGTTGCACTAAAGTCCAAAAGTGAAGAATTTATGTTTATTACTTGATTGTTCAAGCTACCTCACAGAGGGTGCTCTGTTTGTTGAATGTTAAAATAAAAAAAAATTATGTAAAAAAAAAAAAAAAAAAACAAGGAACATCCTAGACCTGTTTCTTCAATCTTCTTTATTCTTTTTTATATATTATAAAGTGTCAGATCGTGTTTCGATATCAGTAGATTCTCAAAATCAAATGACTTGGACTTGTACTCAAGGGCAAAAAACCTGATCTGGACATCCCTACCACGTAATTTAAGTATTTGTACTATAGCCCATTACTACCCACTTTGTTTATGAAAAAAAATAGTATTCATTACCTATATTAGTATTCATTAACTATAAAAACGAGCTGCGCAGTTGGTAGTGCTGTCACCTCACAGCGAGAAGGTCGCTGTTTCGAGCCTCGGCTGGGTCAGTTGCTATTTCTGTGTGGAGTTTGCATGTTCTCCCTGTGTTCGCGTGGGTTTCCTTCGGTATTCCGGTTTCCTCAACAGTCCAAAGACATGGTATAGGTGAATTGGGTAGGCTAAATTGTCTGTAGTGTATGAGTGTGAATGAGTGTGTATGGATGTTTCCCAGAGATGGGTTGCGGCTGGAAGGGAATCCGCTGCGTTAAACATGTGCTAGATAAGTTGGCAGTTCATTTCACTGTGGTGACCCTGGATTAATAAAGGGAATAAGCCGAAAAGAAAATGAATAAATGAATGAATCAATAAAAAACGAGCTGACAAAATATCGGTTGGATGGTTTTCTAATACGAATAGAAAAGTATTAAAGGTTTCTGCAACACACAATTGGATCTAAAACTAGATAGTCCTGCCTCTAATTCACACCATTGGTTGATGCTAGTGTCATGGTGGTCACAGTCACAGTGTTCAAAGTGGGTTATTACATAATATTGACTGATTTTACTTTGTGTGCTATGCTGTGGTAAATTCGTTTTTTACGGAACTAGATCAATTCATTAGAGACTTGCACTCAAAAAAATTCATGAAATACAGCGAACACAAAATTTGGAAAATCTATATAGGAAAGTCTTAGACTGAAACAGACCAGAAAGAATGGCACTCATTAGGTGCTGTTCAGATAGCCCGCTTAGCATTACTGTTATCATTTGAGAAGATGTAATGGCACGGCACAGCTTTCAGTCAAAATCAGCGGCTCACCAGGGAGAGGAGCAGTGACGCGAGATCATTTACCTTGGAAATAGATTAAATAAACCTTTCATCTCTTTTCATGGCTCTATCCTCAAGGACGTCTCCCTCGCCCCTCAGATTAAATGCATTCTGTCTCCTTTTCTATCATTTGCACAGATGAATGTCAAGAAGCCTTTGAGAAGAGCCATTATTTGTCTGTTGTAATGTTGCAGTATATTTATTCAGCTGTCAGGCGCCAAGTCAGACGATGAGCCCGTTTTAAAGGATGTGCTGATAATCAAAGTGCATTTTTTTTAACTATGTATGTACTTCATGGCAAGTTGCATTCCAACATGATTTCAGACATGCACAGGAGTCCACAATGTAAACCAATGCACATCAATTCAGAAAAAGCTAATTGTTTTATAGAAATACCTTTTGAAAAACATCTTGCATACAATCAGAATAAAACTAATAAAAAAACTAATGTTTAGATACCTTTATGAATGTTTTTTTGTGTGTGTGTGAGAAGTTGGAAAATACATTCCATAATATTCTGTCTCCAATGCTAGTAAAGTGTAAATAAAGCCAAGAGCGAATGCAGTGGGAGCGGATCAAATAAATGAACATATTTGCAATACCAAGGGTATCAACAACTTGCCACAAA
The DNA here is from genome assembly GCA_903798205.1 of Danio tinwini. Classification (NCBI taxonomy): domain Eukaryota; kingdom Metazoa; phylum Chordata; class Actinopteri; order Cypriniformes; family Danionidae; genus Danio; species Danio tinwini. Next base: position 680,426 of record CAIGQZ010000427.1, read on the forward strand.
AAACAAATCCAAACAAACAAAAAACATTTCCATATACAGTATAATTTTCACTTACACTTGTCCGACTGCTCCAGAATGCGTTCAGGCATGTAGACATGGTGAAGACAATCTGCTGCAGTTCAAACCGAGCATCAGAATGGGGAAGAAAGGTTATTTAAGTGACTTTGAAAGTGGCATGGTTGTTGGTGCCAGACGAGCTGGTCTGAGTATTTCAGAAACTGCTGATCTACTGGGATTTTCATGCACAACCAGCTCTAGGGTTTACAGAGAATAGTGCAAAAGAGAGAAAATTTCCAGTAAACGGCAGTTCTGTGAGCGCAAATGCCTTGTTGATGCCAAAGGTCAGAGGAGAATGGCCAGACTGGTTCCAGCTGATAGAAAGGCAACAACATGAAAACATGGATCCATCCTGACTTGTATGAATGGTTCAGGCTGCTGCTGGTGGTGTAATGATGTGGGGGATATTTTCTTGGCACACTTTGGGCCCATTAGTACCAATTGAGCATTGTGTCAACGTCACAGCCTACCTGAGTATTGTTGCTGACCAGGTCCATCCCTTTATGACCACAGTGTACCCATCTTCTGATGGCTACTTCCAGCAGAATAACGCACCATGTCATAAAGTGCAAATCAACTCAGACTGGTTTCTTGAACATGACAATTAGTTCACTGTACTCAAATGGCTTCAACAGTCACCATATCTAAGTCCAATAGAGCACCTTTGGTATGTGGTGGTTTCGCATTATGGATGTGCAGCCGACAAATCTGCAGCAACTGCTTGATGCTATCATGTCAATATGGACCAAAATCTCTGAGGAATATTTCCAGTACCTTGTTGAATCTATGCCATGAAGGATTAAGGCAGTTCTGAAGGCAAAAGGGGGGTCTAACCCGGTACTAGGAAGGTGTACCTAATAAAGTGGCCGGTGAGTGTATAATAGAATACACCTATAAAGATCAATGGGATCCCAAATTTCCCAAATGCATTGCACTGTAACCACACATTCCCGTTCTGTATGTAGCCAGAATAACATAAAAGCACAAGTGAATGCTCATCCGGCCTGGGTGTTCGTATTTGAAAAAGAGCCACTTAATGAGATTTATTGCAGACCTTGCCACGGTTGTAGTGGGTGAGGTGTCAGAATTAGTCATTGCCCTACAAGGTTAATTAGGTGATCATGTCTTTAAATAGCAAGATCACATTGCTCCTTGTCATAGCTCACCCTTCTCCTTCTCTTGTCCCCTCACCGATGCCAGAGCTCGGGGAGAAGCTGTCAGCCACTTTAAGAATGCCTGGCGTCCAGTGCAGGGCAAGCGGGTAAGTTGGTGTGAAAGTGAAGTTGTCACTCAGCGACAGCAGAGGTGCAGTGTGGGACGGAGGAGCTAACGGCTCCTGCGCTGCTCTGAATCCAGACCATCTGTGGCCCCAGCTGGAGCTCCGGCAATGGTCTGGCACTTGTTCCGTGCCATATTTACAGATCTAAACACAAATGGCTACTGCCTGATTGTTTCACGATTCATTAGTCAGACAAGCTCCAGTCTCTCGCCAGCCCAGCTGTTACAGAGTGAACCTTTGTCACTTAATAGGGCTGATTATAACTTTCCATCAAAAGTATTGATCTGTCGCTACAGACCTTGATGATATCTCATAGGAATTGTCAAGTGGAGGAAACATGTAAATGATATAGAAGTGGGTATATAATTATTATGTAAGTTCATGTAAAAAAAAATTTCAAGCACATTTTACCAAATACCAATCTAACCAAATACAAATTCTGTATGTAATTATAATTAATTACTGATGTAATTAATTGGTTATGTATATTTATTTAATAGTGAAAAGTCTGTTATAATACAGCCTAAAAATCTAATCACACTTAAAAAGATGCAGTACCATAGAAAATGTAAAATTAAGATGTAACCATAGGACTGTAACAAGGGATTTTTGTTTTGCTGTTGATTGTTTGTGAATAGATAGACTTTATTGTTTTCAAAATTGAGTGAATAACAAACTATTTGAAATGTACAATTGACTAGAAAACAGTTGATTCACTTTGTGAAATTAAACAGTTGTATGTTTTCATTTCTTTCCTTCTTTTTATCTTCTCAATACAATTTACTATAGTTATGTTTGTGTTTATGTTTTGAGGTTATTTTTGTGTGTAATTGTAATACTTTCTATTATTGTAATTGGTAAACTAAAAGCTACCTGGCGCCCGAACATTTCAGTTAACAAAACTTATTTCAGTCGCTGCCACTGTTACATTTGCAATGACAATTATGCACTATTTAGTAGTCTTTTAATATGTCATCAAATGATTGTTGTTCTAGGGGAGAGCGGGGCACAAACTAACACTTTGTAACAAGTAATGAGGCTAGACAAACCATATTTTTTTTTACCAACAACACACAAGCCTTTCCTACAAATGAGCACTGGTTGTATGATGGCCAGACTTATGGTTTCTGTGCAGTATTGCCAAAAGTGCCTGGAGTAAAAATGTAACTATTTACCCCACCTGCGAGGCAAGTTGTAACAGACAGCGGGTTAGTTGTAACACATGCTTCAAAAGGCAGAGTTCATACAATTCATTTAAATCCACTTTACTTTTAAAAAGTAGCTATATTTCCTCAGTATTTAGCTCAATTTTCTTTTATTCTGCATAGCACAGTATGTTTATTTATTTATCTATTGGACAAACACATTTGAATTTACTTGGATTATTATACAGCATCTATTTGCATTGTTACCAATAAAATATTTTTTTCTATAAAAAAATATAGAAAGTTTTGTATTAAAAAAACTTTTATTTTAAAACTTTTCAACATTACACACAAAATTCTAAATTTATTTTGTTAGCTTAACTGGTGTCCAACAGTGTGTGGATTTTTATAACACCCTGTTACAACTAACCCTGCTTTGTCGTGTTTTCCTCAAAACTGGCTAGCAGTCACTGTGTGTTTTTTATATCTTTTAAAATGGTTCCATCTTTTAGCCTAGAAGATGGTAATCACAACAAAATAAGATTTGACATACATACTTTCACAGATTTTATATATATACAGTTAAAGTCAGAATTAAGGTTAACTAGGCAGGATAAAGTAATTAGGCAAGTTTTTGTATAACGACGGTTTGTTCTGTAGACTAGCGATAAAATAGTAGCTGAAAGGGGCTAATAATTTTGACCTTAAAATGGTGTTTAAAAAATTACAAACTGCTTTTATTGTAGCCGAAATAAAACAAATAAGACTTTCTCCAGAAGAAAAAATATTATCAGACATACTGTGAAAATTTCTTTGCTCTGTTAAACATCATTTGGGAAATATTTAAAAAAGGAAAAAAAATCAAAGGGGGCTAATAATTCTGACTTTAACTGTATATATATATATATATATATATATATATACACACAGAGGGAAAGAGAGAGACAGTATAATAAAAATACTTTTATGCTGCAAAAATGGTTTCTCCTGTGTTTCTCATCCAAATTTCATTGAAGTTTTTCAATAATTGGCAGGAAGACATCTGCCGACAGTGTGGTGAAAACCTCTTAAGCATGCCATGGTTAACCTTGAGCAAATACCTTAAAACACTGTGTTACATTTTACCCCGCGTTACTTTGTTCCCCGCGCTCCCCTAAATAAGCCTAGCAGTATATATAACATACAAACTATTCTTACACTGAATAATATTTTAGCAGGTGTCTTCATGTAAATCATAGTAAAAATGTATCATAGTTATCATATTTTTTTCTCAGGAAAATATTGATTAAACAGCCCACATTCTAATGTATGCAGATAAAATACACTGAAAGCTGTATTCTTTGTTTTATATCTCATTTTAGGAAACAATACAAAAAGGCTTTAGTGATTAACTTGTAACTTACCAAACGGCCTGTGGCTTACGAAGCTCTTCCACCTAAAACAGCGAAGGGAAAAAGAAAGCATATCTTCAGGTCAAGCGTTTTATTCCATGGGGGCCTATTGATTTCACATAAAGGAACAATAATGGCCCACGGTAAAATAACTCACTGATCTGGGACTCCAGACATGAGTTTGTATTGGCTTTCTGCCATTCTTGATCCTGCTCAACACTATGTGTTTAGATCTCTGTGTCAGAAAGGAGCAGGAAGCATATGGTGGTTTAAATGCCCATCTGCAGGACTGATCAAATCTTCATTTATTACCACTTTGCTTTGCTAACACACCATGATTGATCAGAGCCGAGGAAATTAAGCGACACACTTCAGAGGAAGAAACAGAGTGTTAGCATTAGGGGAGTAAATGAAAGGAAAAAAATACTTCAAACAATCTCCCACTCTCTATCATATTGTACTTAAAGAGCAGCAAGAATGGCTTTCCGCTGCATGAAGACTGAGGCTTGAACGCTAGACTAAGCATTTCATGCCTCGGAACTTTAAATAAGAGATTTAATTAACATGTTATCAGCTAAGTAGTTCATATTGATTAATGCACTATTAATTTTCTAGAGACCAAATGAGTCTTTAATGACTACTGGACATCAAATTACCGGTTGTATAATTAGTGACACAAGTTTTTTTTTTTTCTTCAGTCGTTCAGATTGTGTTGGACATAAAATAGCATTAAATCTTAGTTACATTTAAGGAAAAAAAAATAGGAAAATTTATAATTTTTTGTGTTCTGAAACTGTGGTTAAGTCAAAAAATGATATAGTTATTAATAATTAATTAATATTTAATATAAATTTTTATAATTAAGGAATATTTTATTTCTTATTATATGTAGTAGTAGTTGTTGTTGTAGTATTATATATACTATATGCAGTGTTGAGGGTAACGTGAGTTGCGTAATAATATTACTTTTCTAAGTAACATTAAAAGTAACGCATTTTAAAAAATAAGTAACAATATTTGAGTTACTTTTTTGAAAATGTAATGCGAGTTACTTTTAAATAGCTTTTTAAACAAATTTATTGCTGAATTAAAATTAGTCACAATGAATCACGCAGTCAATGAGAAAATGTGTTTATTATTTTGAACGCATCGAAGAAAAGGAAAAGGGGATTGTCTCCTTGGACAGTGATCTTACAAATAGTACAAAAGTAGCAAACACTTTGCTTTAAACTTTCAATAATCTGTATACGGCATGTAGAGCTCTGGGGTCAGGAAGTTCTCTACAATGTAGGTGTAGGTTCTAGTGTGTTGTTAATCGCAGCGCTTCTCTATTTAAAGAAAGAAAGAAAGAAAAAAATAGTTCTGAAAGAAATCAACCCTCAGGCAGATGATAAAAAGTAACTTAAAAGTAACATATCGCATTACCATAAAAAGTAACTAAGTAACGCAACTACTTACTTTTTTGTGAAGTAACTCAATATTGTAATGCATTACTTTCAAAAGTTACGTCCTCCAACACTGACTAAAATTAATTTTATGTTTCTAATCTCTGCCAACCCAGAGTTCTGATTCAATACTTGGTTGATGCAAGTTATTAAAATAAATCCAGCATGTTTACAAATATGCACATGTACTTGTAAAAAGTTCAGTTGTATCTGTAAATGAATTGAGTTCAGATGCAAAAACTTCTAAATGCCATCTGAAATTTTCATTGTTCAGTAATATCACTTTTATGGCAAAGAATGTCATTTTCATGGTCTTTAAAGTGAGATAACTCAACATAAACAAAAGAGGCTGAGAAAAATGTTCGTTTTCGATGGAAATTTTAGAAGGCACTTAGAGCTTTTTGCAACTGAACTCTTCAAATAGTATTTAGAGTATAACAATTGCTATAGTAATCATAAATATGCCTATATTATTAAACAGTATATCAAATATGATTATTATTTTATTACTTAATAACAATCTGTTAAGTAAACACAGTCCTAAGCAATGCATTCCGGTTTACACTTTACAACTAGATGTCCTTGTTACACTGTAACTCATTTAACTACTGAGTAATATTAATTAATGTGATTACTGCTTACTATATAGTTAGGGTTAGAATGTTGGTTAGGTTTAAGCAGTGGTGGAAAAATCATACTCAAGTAAAAGTACCATTACTTGCCTAAAAATGTAGTGCAAGTAGAGTAAAAGTATATGTTGTAAATATTGCTCAAGGTATGAGTAAAAAGTAGCCCTTTTAAAAGTACTCAAGAGTAGTGAGTATTATGCTGTCAAAAGCTGACATGTTTACATATAATTTGTGCCTGTGTGTGTAAACGTAACATTCTGTAGTGCATTTAGTTATTGCCCAGAAGGCACACAACATCATGAGACCATAATATTAGGTTAGATTTAGGTTGTAATGTCAGGTGACCAAAATTAATTGTCAAGCCAGCAGCTAAGGACAAAGTTAATTTGATGTCCAATAATGATGTCAAATGACGTTGAAGGTTGTTAGAGTGACCAAAATCCAACGTTGAGCCAACATCTTAAACCAACGTCATATATGACGTCAAATACTGACATTTATTCGTCAGGTACGGCAACCAAAATCTGATAGATGTCATAGGGGTAACGTTCACACAACGTCAAGCTGTAACATCATTAGACGTTGATATTTGATTGGTTTTAGGTTGGACATTGGATATTGATGTTGGCCTGACGTCAAGTTCTGATGTCTACCCGATTTGCATTTCCAAACAAAATGCAAAGTCCCCATGACGTTAGGGTTCAATCAGACAACATGTTAACGTCCTGTGCCTGCTGGGTGTTTAAGGCCATTTCGGTCATCATACAGTAAACATCTGTCATCTTCTCATCAGTGACATCTAAACAATGTGGTCAATATGGTCAATGCGCCTAAAGATTTTGAACATCTTTAAAGACACTTTTAATACTTCCAAACAGTTTGCTGCAATTATAAAGGGCACACGTCTTGAGGTAGTTCATTATGATGTGATTTACCTTCTACGGTATGTGTGATTTGATTGGACAGGAATCTCAGGACTGACTTTTCTAATCTCCATGGGCAAGAAAAATAAAGTTACTGCAGGTTGAAAGAAAGTAGTGGAGTAAAAGTACAGATATTGCACTAGAACTGTACTCAAGGGAAAGTAAAAGTACACATTTTTAAAACTACTCAGTAAATTACAATTCCTGAGAAAAACTACTTAATTACAATAATCGGAGTATTTGTAATTAGTTACTTTACACCACTGGATTTAAGGTTAGTTGAAATTATAATTCGTTCCAACTACTATGTTAAGTACATGGAACTAGTGTAACAAGGACACCTTATAAAAATGTTACTTATTCTGGTAATGACATCTTATGTAGTCTAGCAAATAATATAAAAGTGAGAGAGAAAGAGAGAGTCAAATATCAGAAAACATGAAAGCTCAAATGTATAGAAGGTTATCAGAGATAAAAGTCTTGGTTACTCTTTATTTTGATGGTCCGTTTGTTGAATTCAAATTACATTGCAACTA
>CAIGQZ010000427.1:697830-740487 GCA_903798205.1 Danio tinwini
TTTTTTCTTCAAAAACTCAAATACTAGCCTATACTCAAGTAATTTTTCCATGTTTTAAATAGAACTACCACTTTTTTCAAAATGGCATAAATATAAACATGTTAAAAATGTACAGGCTCATTTACATATTTCACTATAATAATATGAGTCATAATAGTAAATAAATTTTTAACAAAGATACAACCAATATTTCACTCTGATCTCACTCTGATATGCAGTTTAAATGAGGACATTCACTGAGTGGTTCTGTCACTGTTTAATCCTGTGCATGAATGTATGATATATAATGCCACATGCACTGTAATGTGTTTATAATCATAGTTATTTAATAATAAATGTTCGTTAAGAGTCGCATTTTTGTTGAAGGAACAAGCTGTAATGATGAGGGCAGCGCCGAGGAAACAGTAGATGGGGAAACCCGATTGGTACATGTGATACAAGTGTTTCTATAGCAAAGAACTGCAAATATGCAGATATTATAACAATCTATAGATAAACACACCTTCTGCTCTCACTCTGCAAAGCTGTGGTTTGCTGATTAAACGAAAAACGAGTATCAAATTCATATCAAATTTAAAGGGGACTGAGGTGATCATTTAGTAGTGTACAGTTCATGAGGAAATCGCAAAACATTTAGAGGCACTGAATAGAAATATGTGGGGCTAAAGCGATGCCCATGATTTTTAAACATAATTTTACCTCAGTGTTTCAGCGAGATATCATTTGGTTGACTTGTCGTCGTTATCAAAAAACTTCTGAAATTTTCTCCCAGCTGCTGCGGTCGTCAGGGGGCGGGGAATGGCGCAAATTAAACAAAAATGTACTAATTGCAACAAATAAGATGCAAGTAAAAAAACAAAAAAACATTTGGTATACAGTTAAAGGGGACGCGAATACACGTAAATTAGGGAAGTCTAATCAGAAAAACAAATGAGTATACCGAGGGTATACGCAATTATTGATCCTTAGAAGTCGTAATACCCAAACAGCTCATGGAAAAAAGTAGGCATACTGAGTATACGTGCGTATAGCCCCGACTACACCACTGTGTAAAATATTTCACATCACAACTATAATGGTAATGGGACAGAGGAGCTGAGGTTTTGTTAGAATTGTTTTTTTGTGACAGACATCAACAGCAATCAGAATCCATCCTGCTTTATTTTGCTTACAGTGCTAACTGCAGTGCAAGCTTATAATATGGACACCAGGCACTGCATGCAGTGTTGCCAGATTGGGCAGTTTTGAATTTGAATGTGCCATTGGCGGGTTGACAAAATTTTGAAATGTAAATTTTATATTTAACAAAACATAACTGTGTGCTACTCCATTCAGTTAGTATTAGTGACAAGTGCATAGTGCAAATCACGTGGGTCCAGCCGCAAAAGGTGGTGAAGGAAAGTTGTATCAAAATCTGACTCCCCGGACAAATCTGACTCCCCTTCACATGCTCGCGCATCACGTAGCGACTGCAGTTAAACTCACAACAGTTTATCATGACACTTTTACCGATCATTTTTTCTCGCAATTGACAGCAAGAACAAACATAGAAGTGTTGTTTGCTTGACAAGCAGCCCCTAATTATGTTCAAAAACAATTTAAAACAAATTTATACCCCATTTCAAAAGTAAAACATACTCTACTGTAATCTACAAAACATGAAGTGCAGTGTGTGGGTGGGAGAGGGCAAGGTTTCAATGTGATCTGGTTATGTTTTGGTTCTGTGACTCCTGGTGTTGGTTGTTGTATGGTTAAAAATTATAACAGTTAAAGTAACCAGGTTAATTTTGATTTAAATGAATTAAAATTAAATAAAATATAAATCTAATATTTTGGGCTTTTATGTGCATTTGGGCGAGTTTTGGACAGCTTTTGGTCTGGAAAAAAGTCACCTACATATAGCAACACTGACTGCATGTTGGCAACTGTTAAATGAGCAATCAGAAAATATAATTCTAAGATGATTTCTTGGATTTACTAAAAAAAAAATAATAAGTTAAATTATTTCAGCAAAATTGTTGTAAACTAATTATTTGGGCTGAATTTTAACAATCAAATTAGGTTAAACATTACTAAATTTTATTTGTTTGTTTAAATTTAGCCCATATAAATATTGTTTGCAACATTTTTGCAGAAATATTTTTTTCAGTGTAGATACAGTGTGTGTGTGTGTGTGTGTTCAGGTTTATGTTGTTTACAGACATACAAAGTTGTCTAATGACATGGATATGACTTAGTTGTACTGTATGAAGTTGGTTTGCTGGAAATTCAATGCTTTAAAATCATACTTAACATACAAGGTCTTTTGACATTCAAATTTTGCCACAGATTTCCTGTGAGGGTTGGCTTTTAGGAGTATGGGTGGTGTATAATAATATATATAATATAATATAATATAATAAGTGTTTATTTTTTTACAGTTGTTTTACAGTTTCATTGTGTGTGTGTGTGTGTGTGTGTGTGTGTGTGTGTCAAAGAGAGAGAGAGAGAGAGAGAGAGAGAGAGAGAGAGAGAGAGAGAGAGATTTTGTTTATGCAACTAAAAAAATACCATAATGTATCATGGAGTGAATATATCTTAAGGCAAAGAAAATATTATATTTGCCAACATTCTTCAAATAATCTGCTTTTGAATTCAACAGAAAAATAACCTTTTAAAGGGTTTTCACTCTCTTTTTAGGCAATTTATCCCTTTAACTGCAGTTTATCTTGAGAACAGTGCTGCATACTTTCTGTACTGTATATAATACTAAAAGTAGGTCCTCTCTGTGTGTGTTTAATAAATGGCCTTGCTCAGCTCTTAGTGCCGCGATAGTTCAAAGTTACTGAACGTTTAACCTGCTGGGTGGGATTTTATGTCCCAGAAAAGCTTAATTAGCTAATTAAAGCTCTTCTTCATTAAACAAAATGAGGAAAAGAGATGGAGTGGTTGGTGTTACACAGATGTCCACCGACCTTATTAACTACCAGTAAATCCCACATGTACGTACATACTGTAGAAGGAACATTCTGGGATGCAGCAGCCTCCGTTGCCTTATAAAAGGCTCATACTCAGTGCATGTAGAGGACAAGCGAAGTGAAGATTTCTGTCCAACAGATCAGCTCTTTAAAATCCTATTCAGCTGCCAGGTCCAGCATATAAATTTCCTCTCCATCTCATCCCAGAGCTGTGCGGCACAGCCTCGTCTGACTCATATTAGCTCATCATACTTAATCTTGAGTAAAATTTCCTAGTCTGTGCTAAATGACTTGCAGCCTTCATAGAGAAGAGATATTTATTTTTCTCAGGGCTAATGACCTGTCCCTTGGACCCACCCTCTGATGGTTATTTACTAGGGCCCAGATGCTTGGGCTCAAAATGAGTGGTTATGTCAGCAGGGGCCATCCGTCATGGCTGCTTCCTGATTGAATCTGAGAGATCCCATTGACATTGACTCTGTGACTTTTAAGGCCATTACCTAGCGCCACTGCAAAATGATCGCCTCATCATCACTTGTGAGCTGACAGCTGATTAGCAACAAATTACCATCAGGACGGCGCTCTGACATCCAGGGGGGAACGAGGCAGACGAGGACTAAACAGTCTGAAGTAATAGGCCGCGTCTGGGCTTCAGCAGTCGCTGTTGTACTGTATGCGTCATGAATCTTATGATGATGTCGTTTGTTTGCAGAAATAGCAATGCTGATCTGGTTGAAGTGATTTGGTATGTATACTGGGTTACCGAAGAGATGGTACACCGTTAATATTAGATGTGATTTTTATGAGGGGGAATTTAATCTGTAAAAATGCTAGAGAAAATGTGCCTTCCCTGGTTTACAGTAAGTTTCCATAAGTAGTAGTTAACCGTAAATTGACATTCCCAGAAATCCCAGCATGACACTTCACTGTTTTATGTTTGCGTCATTTTTTGTTGTCTTATGACAAGGGTCAGACAAAATCTGCAGACATTTTTTGATATTTCTGCACAGAATTTTGTAATAAAAAATATGTGGAATGATTTTGGGAGTATCATAACTAATAATGTAAAATATAAAATGCAACCTATTGCTTTTTAAACATTTATTTACTGTTTACAATGCAAACCCACCTGCATCCACTTATTTGGTAAACAAAGCAAGTCTCTCATGTAATATATCTACTAAAAGACAGAAAATATTACTTTACAAACTATTGTAAAACTAAATAAATATAAATTTACACACATTTACAAACGTAGATAAATACTAAACTTAATGATGGGCTAAAAATCTGCGGAAATCTGATGATTTCTGTGTGCGCAGATTTAGTGTGGGCCTACTTATGACTTATTTCAGTGTTGTTAAATGACAGTTTATTGCATAACTTCAGTGTTCTGTGTTAACATGGTGTTTAGTAGCTGTGCGAATGACACTAAGTGCCTTCAACATATTAGTACTCTATGCTTTTCATCTTGAAGAAAAGTAATTTATGATGAGCTTTGGTTCGTCTTGTGATTCTTTCATCACCATCTGCTTTCAGTGGTGTGTTTGTCTGTGTGTTGCGTTTTAGTACTTACCGTAAATAGGGTGATGTTATTACATTGTATTAGTTAACGAAATGTGGTCAGTCATTGTACAAATGTTGCTATCATATTTTAAGTTACATTTTTTAAATCACAGCTGTCCTTTTTTAACAGTAAATTTTATGTATTTTTGGTAATAACTGTCACAAATTCTTACTATTTATTTATTTAAAGGGCACCTATGATGAAAATCATCTTTTGTAAACTGTTTGGACAGAACTGTGTGTATGTATAGTGTGTCCCCAGTCATATTGGGGTGATATAAAGAGAATAAGTCTCTTTTTTTATTTCCTGATGATAAAATAGGATCCAAATACTTCCCATTTTGAGGCCCACTGCAATGTGCCGTAGAAGTGCAGTTTCCCAGCCCACCGAATTGATTGACAGCTGCGTATCAACATGTCTCCGTAGTAATGAGCATAATCTTATCAACAAGACAGGACGTGCGCAAAGCAAATGGGATTAAAAGATCTGTTCAGCTCTCTGTGATCATCAATCATCATGTGATCAAGAATGAGTTTAAAAGTTTAAAACGTTTTTAAAACAGTGCATGTTTGTAATGAATAACAGCGATTTTACCGTCTTCATCAGCACAGCCACACACGCATGTCAGTACAATTATAAAAGAAGACACTTCAATCCCTGTTTGTGGACGTTAAATCAGGTGTATTTTGTACATTTACAAACATTCTGTACATTCTGTCTGTGTGTGAACTTTGTAACAACATTGTGTGCGACTCATCATTCTCATCGACTTATTAGCTCCACAACAAATACATCAAATAATCATTGGAAAAGTTTTTACTGTAGTATTTCTCACAAACGTTACGCGAGATCTGCTTCTTTCATGTCTGTCACTGTGCTGTTTATCTGACGCAGCCAAGGCAGAGATTGAGGCACACTCTGACAGACATGTGGAGGGAGAGATAGCATTAAAGGCACAAGCAACAAAAACAGCTACATAGTGTTCAGAGCTAAAAATTCCGATATCCTGAATGGTCAAATAAATAATCTGATGGGTATTTTGAGTTGAAACTTTACAGAAACATTCTGGAGAAACAAAAGACTTATCTTAAATCTTAAAAAATAGGTAAAATAGGTGCCCTTTATAAGATATACTACAGTATAGATACTAGATCTTAATACCTGCCTAGTATTATATACAGTACATATTCAGCATGATCTTATTCACTTCCCTAATCCCACCCAATACCTAAACCTATTACTACCATAATATCTGTTAATAAGCAGCAAATGAGGAGTTTAGTGAGGCAAAAGTCATAGTTAACGGTTTGTTAATAACAAGAATTGTACTTTAAGATAAAGTGTGTTTTACAGTGTACAGTGAATTAAATAATAGAGAAAAAGTTAATACTTGTCAGTGTTTTGTATCGCAGTTTGATGACTCATCAGGGCATCAAGAGAAAACTTTTTGAAATGCGTGCAATTCCACATGCAGTAAGACAGAAGCACTCCTGCATTTATATGCTTGTGTATGTAGATATGCACAAGAATATAAGTGAAGTCTTTTCTTAACAGCTGTCACAGTTTTCCAGTAGGAGCTGTATGATCTTTGATGAGTGCAGGGGACAGTCCATTTAGTGTCTGAGATTCATTTTTAATGTCCCTGGTGATCTAAAACTCTTTTAATTGCACAAAGCTCCCATTGCACCTAAAGTGGAGAAGTGCAACTCGCTTTTCATCTTTCTTTCAGAATCTGAGCTGAAGGGATGGAAGTAACTTGATGGATGGTGTTTTTTGTCCTATTTGAAACCCATGTAGACACTGTTTTTGCATACTTACCAACCAACTGCTTCAAAGTCCAAAACAAAACTACACTACCTGACAAAAGTCTTGGTGCCTATGCCTAAGTTTTAGGAACAACAAATAATAACTTGACTTCTAGTTGATCTTTTGGTATCAGAAGTGGCTTATATGAAAGGCAAATGCCTCTAGATTACGCTTGTTTTAGCAAAATAAAATATGATCATGCCTTGGTTTGTAATTATTTAAATAGGACAGTAAGGTCTGACATTGCTTGGAAAAAAATCTTGTCACTTAACAGAAATAATGTACAGTATAGGATATAAAGTCATGGTGCAGTGGAAAAAGAAGTAATATTGTGTATGACTCCCATGAGCTTGGAGGACTGCATCCATACATCTCTGCAATGACTCAAATAACTTATTAATAAAGTCATCTGGAATGGCAAAGAAAGCCTTCTTGCAGGACTCCCAGTTCATCAAGATTCTTTGGATTCATCTTCAATGCCTCCTCCTTCATCTTACCCCAGACATGCTCAATAATGTTCATGTCTGGTAACTGGGCTGGCCAATCCTGGACCTTCTTTGCTTTCAGGAACTTTGATGTGGAGGCTGAAGTATAAGAAGGAATGGTATCCTGCTGAAGAATTTGCCCTCTCCTGTGGTTTGTAATGTAATGGGCAACACAAATGTCTTGATACCTCAGGCTGTTGATGTCGCCATCCACTCTGCAGATCTCTTGCACGCCACCATACTGAATGTAACCCCAAATCATGATTTTTGTAAAAAAAAAAAAAAAAAAAGTAAATAAAAAATGTAAAATAAAAATGTAATGTTGAAAAACTGGTTGACACTGCTTGAAATTCTTATTTTAAAATATTTTTAAAATGCAGTTTGTATATAATTCTATTTGTTTTGGTTTGTTACATGTAGGGGGAAAAACATTTTACAAGTCGTTTACAAGTTTTTTAAATCTCAAGGCATTGTCAAACCTCTATGCTTCAGTTATCAAAATATGCATGCATTATAAAGTACATCAAAACTAACAAATTACTGCCAAATATACAGTATATATCTGTTATGATTTTTTTACTTGCAGCAAAAAGGTTTAGGCCACATTTAATGAGTTGTTTTTTCATTGAATTTACTTCATCATTTTTTTGGCATAAGTCACATTGGATCTTACTTTTGTGGAAAAAATATAAACAATGGTAAAATATCATTAAGGTCTAATGCAGAGCTCATGCAGCAAATTTGTAAAGAGCCCCTATTATGCATTATAAAAGGTCATATTTTGGTTTTGGGGGTCTCCAACAACATGCTGATATGCATGCAAAGTCAAAAAACACTTTCATTTTCTTTTGTACCTAATTTTACAAAAGAATAAAATTTATACCTAATTATCCCAACGACTCCCATATGATTTGTTCAGTGATTCATTTGTTCCCAAACACCTCCTTTGTGTAAGGCTAATCTGTGCTGATTGGCCAGTCTGATGTGATTGGTCCACAGGTTTCAGCATGAAACTGAGAGAAACGTCCATCACGGTTATAAAGTCAAGTTGAGTTATAAAGTTGAGTTAGAGTACAGTGCATATGTGTGAGCCCAGTGCAGTAGTGCATTAAAGCAATGCAGTTAAACACCAGCATATACTCTATTTTTTACCCCCAATTAATAAAAACGACACACATTCAGTATTAATCCACACAGTGGCAAAAGTTGAACTCTTTATAAAATTGACCACGCCACACGTGTGTAGGAACCGCTGATGGTGGCCAACGACAAACAGCAGAAGATCATTTAAATCGGTAAAGGAAGAAGCTTGCGCCATTTTTTTTTAAATATGGGTTTGGATGCAATTTGTGAATAGCCCCATAAAGATTTAACCTGAGAGAGTTATTACAAGCATTGATCTACAATAGATATGTAATATACATGCAGAGCGATTACAAGTTACAACACATAATTGAATACATATTTTGCAAACTACAGAAAAGAGGCAACCATTTCAATCACACTTCAAGTTTTGTAGGAACAAGAAAAACTTACAGGATCTAGGGGAAGGAGAAACTGGTCCATATAAACTGTGTAATAGTTACTGACAAAGTCCTATACGTTAGAAGTCTTTGCTGCTCCTTTTATTTAATAACAAACGACCAGCAAATCCCACGCTGCAGGGTAGTTACTGTATGAATCATCAGAAAAATGACAGGAACCAACACAGCACATGTGGTATTGTTGTGAAAACGAACTTTAGCCCTTTATTCCCCACAGCCGCATGTCTGGCCATCTCTCAGTGATAGTAATATTTGCGTCATGATTAATCCCATGATCCCACGCACTCCGCTAGTGTCTGAGGGAAAAGGCACGTTCACTTTTTACTGGATCACTTCACATTGGCGATGTCCCATATTGACGTAGATGCATGAAGGCAAAAGATCCAAACAAAGGACGAATCATTCATTTGAGTAAACTCAATAGAATCAATCATTTTAAACATGGTGCACGGTGCACTTTTATTTTTAAACCTCAGCTGGATGTTTCCATTTACTTCAAAAACCCATAATACCCATAAATATATAAAAACCCATAATGGGCTCTTTGAATTGTGTAAACATTAAGACTTTTTAGACCTGAAGAAAGCTGGAGGATTATCCATTGTTTAGTCAGTTTGATGTCAATCGCATTTGATGATTAGGTGATCTGGCAAAAAAATAAATCACCAATTGATCAATCAATCAGTCAATCAATTTTAAAAACTCAATCTCTCAAAAAAACTCACAGTCTAGACAAGCACAGAACGCATTCCAGTTGATTTCTTGCTCTTCTCAAGCGCTGCTCTGCATCTGTTGGCTGTTCAATAATTGCTGGCCCATCGTGGATGGCTTTAGCGTGGCTCTGGGACGAGGGTCTGTCTCAGGGCCCCTTGACACCAGTCAGCGGCTGGAGCAGTGATGGAGTTCCCCATAGCTTATACAGTACACTGGCATGTCTGACACTCCATCAGGCCTGCACTTGCCTTAGTAAAGCTGACAATGTGGCTGTCTTGGGACTAGCCACACACATGCTAATTTTCCATTTGTCTCTCTCAGTGGAGATCCTGGGCTGTATTTCAAAACATTGCATCGCTGTCATGCTGAGATGCTACCAACAACACGAGGCCCCTCATAAAACATCATATCTGAAAGATCGCCACAGATGTGGCCGAGGAGGCCTTGTCAATCCAAACGGCCTTCTTTTAAGTGACTACTATGTCAGAGACTGGACAGCCACCACATAAACACATTTCACAGGGAAATGATAGGTTGCCCTGTTGAAAACACAGCGTAGGCCATGATGCAAGGCGCACAGAGGGTAATAGAGCTGTAAATGCAATCTTACGTTATGGGTGATTTCAAGCCGTCCTTGTGGCCAAAGGCCATTACTAAACATTTCAAATGTGTCGAGAGATATGTGAGGACTGAGGTCACGTTGTCAATTCAAACTGTGCAGAGCATAAACATATTTGGTTGTCTGATTGTGTAAAAGTACAGTAGGCATGTCTTTGTACAAATGCCATCAGAATTTTAATGATGTTCGTGGATTAATCATGCATAGTAAACACTGTAATATTCCATTTGTAAAAAATAGTCTTTTTTTGGGGGGTTAAATTAAGGCGGTTTATTTCACTGTGGCGACCCAGGACTTTTGTCCTATTTAATCTGTTGTGTTACAAAGCAAATGGTAAGGGTTTTTGCAAAAGTAAATTTTCGTATTTTGATGTCAATTTATGTCACTGCTTATAAACCCTCTGCATTTGCTTGAAATAGAATCTTTTAAAATGGCTATTGCTGTTCATTAAATGTTGTTTAATGTAGTGTTTGGTATATTAATGTAATAGTCTGTGTGTAGTAGCAGTCATTTAGACTTTAGTTCTAATTACAATACTAAGCCATTGAATTATGAATGAATCAATAGCAGAGACTTGTATAAAGGGACCAAAACAAGGTAATAAACAAAGCACTTTTTTTACTTTTAGAAAGATGCAGCTAAGAAACACATTTACAATCATTTTTATGTAAGCAAAAATCTGCCAATGTTTATTAATGGTATTAAGCTGGGATTTGCCACAGTGGAATTAACTGTCAACTTATCCAGCATGTTTTTTTTTTTTTTTACGCAGTGGATGCCCTTCCAGCTGCAATCCAACACTTGGAAACATCCATACACACTCATACACTACGGACAATTTAGCTTACCCAATTCACCTATACCGCATGTCTTTGGACTTGTGGGGGAAACCAGAGCACCCGGAAGAAACCCACACAAACACAGGGAGAACATGCAAACTCCACACAGAACTGACCCAGATGAGGCTTGAACCAGCAACCTTCATGCTGTGAGGCGATCATGCTACCCACTGCACCACGGTGCAGCCAAAAGTTATGTGAACAAATATAATAATAATGGAAAGAGAATAAAAAAACTCTCTTTATCATAATACTCAACATATCACATAAAGCTATTAACTTAATTGAAGCAACTGTGAGTTAATTTGTTAGTTCTAGTTAAAAATATCAAGTTGATATCAAGTTAGGAAATAGTTCCTAACACAAAACACTGTTAAAGACACTGCTTTTTTATTTTTTATTAAAAAACTTGTGCTCTCGAACTGTTGTATAAATACAATGTCACACTTGTAGCTGTACGATATATGTTTGTATTATCATGGTTTCGATAACCTGGAGCACTCGGACTGACTTCCACATGTGGCCAAATCACAGTCATGCTGCTATAGAGCCATACTGGATGGCTACTCGTGTGATATTGCTCATATATTTAAGAACCTCCAACCCCCACTTTGAATTTTGAAGACCAAAATGATTATAAAATCCTATTTAGATAATATATTTTATTTTTAGCAGTAATGCATTATCTAGAGTTCATATATTATCTCAAGTCATTGTGTGAGTGTTTTTTTTCCCTTAATATGTAAATGAAGATCTCTAATTCGAATGCCTAGTGAGGTCTGGGACAGACTTCACATCATTTCAACTGCAGGCAGCAGAGAAAGAGAGAGAGAGAGGGAGAGAGAGAGAGACAGTGCTCTGTGTGCGTTATGTCCACATTGACGTGTCAAGTGTTAGATTAACTGCCCTCTCAAGCTCCTTTTATTTCCCTGTTCCAGGGCAACGCTCATTTACATAAACAGATAATCCCTGATAAAAATTTCCATTAGACAAAGGTGAAATGGATCAATTTTGTCTGCCAAGATAAATCTTACATTTTACACCGACAGGGTCATTACCCAGGCCACATTTCAGAAATAATGTATTTAAAAATCAGCCGATAGCAGCCATTTCCAGGTTTCCAATTACCTTTAAGAAAAGCTTATTCTGTGGACAATAAAGCACATTACGGCACAATATGATACAGTCCATAAAGATCACACTGTTTGATGAGAGGTGAGAGAAAGCTCAGCATATTTAGGGGGAATGTCACAACCCCGCAGACGGCTCTCTGCAGGTGCCAGGCAAATGTTCTATTACCCCAGTCCAAATAGATTAACAGTCCTGTTAAAAAACAAACAGTATTTTTCCTCCATTTTTTCCGCCTACACCCCTCTGTCCTTCTCAGCTGATGAAAGGTGGTAGATTGACAGGGGGTTGCAAGGTGATGCCACCAGCGCCGGAGAGAAAGAGAGAATGAAAATCTCATTAGTCTCTCCTTCCACCCCAATTCCCAGACCCCCCTAACTGACCTTGAGACACCCCCACCTACCCGGCCGTCCCTCCCCTCCCCGGCTGAGGTGAATCCCTTGCATTGCCTTGGGTCTTCTCGGAGTTCGGAACGCCGCTGCTGCTGAGGTCAGACACTGGCATTGCTGAATTAGTGCCAATCCTGCAAACAAGCCTGGGCGTGGGGCAGTCCTGTGGCGGGAGGAGATTTGGGGCCTTGGAGGGCAGACGGCCCTCCATATCAGGGAAAGCAGCAGGTCCTAGACAATCTACCTCACAGCACTAACGGAATCAGACCTGTGAGGATGCATCAAGAATATGCAAGAGAAGGCTGTAATTTTCATTGGCATCTGTCATTTATGCCTTGTAATGTGAATGTGAGAATTGCTAGTCAATGCTAATCTGTACAATGAACTGACCCCTAGAATAAAAACAAAAAATTCAGCCATGGTGTTGGAGGCCAAAATGACAATACTGTGATAAGGGTAACGCTCTCAAATAAGAAAAGTATTTCTTATAATTTCTTTTTATTAGTATTAAATGCCAGCAAATGTGGTTGACAATCGACCCATTCATTGAGCTACTCTTTAATTTGGGGTTTATCGAACTAATGGGCCTACAAACTAATTAATATAGTTTTAGATTCCCAGTAGCCTACTGTTTAATAATGTTTCCGCAGTTTTTTATTGTGTGTAATAATCTATTTAAATATTTTAGGCCATTTGAATAGTCGAGACGACCTGTGACGGAAGTTAGAAACAAAATGAGTTACCACAGTACCATCTAGTGGATTTAAGCGGTTATAGCCACTGTACACTTCAAGACTCCAAACAAGACAAGAGAATAGTGATTTCTTACACTCATTCATTCATCATTCGTTTCTTTTCGGCTTAGTCCCTTTTTTAATCAGGGGTCGCCATATTGGAATGAACCGCCAACTTATCTAGCATGTTTTACGCAGCGGATGCCCTTCCAGCTGCAACTCGTAACTGGGAAGATTTCATAGACTTTTATTTTAATTTGTTGTGTTGCTTCTCTCCACAAAATAGTGTTAAATGTATTAAACGATTTGAAATTATTACATTTATGGTTATTAAATGATCTGTCAAATGTCTGCTATTAAAGAGCTCATGAACACAGTAACCTTTATTGGGGTAAATGTTTAGCACTTTTAACAGTTTATGTCCTCCATTAATCTATTTAAAAAATCCAAAATAAAGACTGAGTAGCACTTTAGATAATGGATTAGTCCTAATGTAAAAACAGTAGTCTTCTGCGTGACATAAAATAGCTATAGGGTGACATCTACAGGAGGAAAGATTATTTATTTTAGCAGTCTCTTGGAATTCTGTATTTGTTATCACTGTCAGTACATATTTTAAGCTTTAAAATGTCTAGTAAACAAATAAATCAGCACATTTTTAAGCAATTTAGTAATATTATGGTGCTATCTTTGCATAATGTGACATATATTTTTCTTTCAGCTTCACAGTCCATGCTATCTATCAAAATAAATTACAAAACAAAACATGCAGACCCAAACGAACTTTATGTAAAACAACAATTCACCATCAACAGCTGCTGTTTAAATCCCTGAATATACCATTTTATTTAGGCTTGATAACCAAGAAAAATGGGGCTTTGTAAAGTCAGTTTTATAACAAAGTGCATATTTGGCAATAGGTTAAAAATTAATAATAAGTAACCAGTGCCAAAAAGCTTAGCGTCTCTACTTGAGTCCCCATAAATAAGGATTTAAAGTACTTTATGCTGACAACAGAAGTGACACACAGAAAACATTAATATCACAATCATTAATCTCGTTGGAATGAATGCTAAATGCTGAAGAACAGTTGCATTGTCTGGTCTAATCTCTTGCTTATTGTGGAAATTGTTTTCTATTTCTTTTGGACTCTGGGGACTTATAGTCTTGAGGCCAGATGTACATCTTATTGAAAAGATAATTGTAAGTGGAAAAAAGAAAATGCCTTTATATTAAAGCTCAATTCCTCCCAATATTGTTATGCAGATGGAACTTTCACTAAGCTGAAATCTCCAAATCATTGCCTCATTTGAACTTATGTTGAGCTGAAAAACATGGTAAGCACAGCAAAGACAGCAAAATGTATGTGGTAACATCTAAATGATAAACCAGTTTTAAATGAAAACATAATTAAATATAATAAAAATATTAATAACTATTTACGAGAATGTTATATGTTATAATAAATTTTGAACATTTTAAGAAAAAATTGTTACAGGGTTACAGTCAGACAGTGAATGTATTAGCATTACATGCATTGCTTTAATATGTTTGTTTGAGATCAGACAGTGTAGAACTAACAGGAATTACATTTTTAATCTTATTTAATTAAATCACAACTTTATGAAATTTTTTCACTCCAATCACATACTCTTAAACTGTTGGAATGTTATGCTGCATTGAGTCCGATATGGGGAAACAGTACTTTTTTTCATCCACTTGGATGATGCGACGGCAGCCACAGTGCGCTCACCACACACCAGCTATTGGTGGAGTGAGCGACCATGATGGAAGCAATTCGATGGATGGGGATGATTGGGAGAAATGATCGGTAAGGGCGGATGGAGAGAATTTGGCCGGGACACTGGGGTTACACCTCTCTTGACGAGAAGTGCCATGGGATTTTTAATGACAACAGAGAGTCAGGACCTCAGTTTAACATCTCATCTGAAAGACGGAGCTCACTGACAGTATAGTGTCCCCATCATTGTACTGGGGCATTAGGACTCACACAGACTGCAGGTTGAGCACCCCTTACTGGCCACACTAACACCACTTGTAGCTGCCATCAGATGCAATCCTCATATATTACACACTATAACATGCACTTTACAGTTAAAAGGTCAATAAATAGTTTAAATTGTTTAGACTAATCATTAGAATAATCAAGTAATGTATATTTGTTGTTAATATATGTTAATTCATTTAAAATTATTCACCTAAAACTATAAAGAGGGGGGGAACCTATTTCCTTTTATGTTTAGCTTGGGAATTATTTCATTGTTGCAATCAAGATATTCTTCCAATGCACTACAAGTAGTACAGCCACAAGGTGCTGTGCTAATAACACGTTTGTAAGGATTACAGTTGTAAGAAGTACAAAGAAGTTATAGTTTGTTAAAGAGAAACTGTAACCCTTCAAGTTTATTCCTCTTGAGTTAGAGAGGCCAATGAGGTCTGTCGTAAAGTGTTAAAGTATGTGAACATGTATGAGTATGTGTCCGTATGTTAATGTATTATTAGCCAATTAAGTGTATTTCCTTACATGTTGAATGTGCACTTTATTTATTGGTTGTATGTATTTTGTTCATTACGTGCAACATCACCTTTAAAGGGTTAAATTAAGTTTATGTATTTCTTTTCGTAGTTCTGACGGCATTGTTGGGACATAAAGGAATGCAAGGCTATGTACAAGACTACAGACTCGTGTCCGAATAAATGTCAGTTAAAATCAAGAACAACTTGAGCCTTTGTTTCATCTTGAGGGGAGTAACACCACTTCCAACGAAAGGGGTCTGGATGCAGACCTGGTGCAGTGCAATAGCAATAGCTCACTAGCTCCATTAAGTACATTGTGTTTGACATTGCATCACTGAGTGATGCAATCTCAGCTTGCATCTTAAAGGCTGCATCCAGATACTACTGACCATTTTTAGGGATGTAAACAAAACAATGATCCCAATGTATTTCCTGTTTTACATTTTTTGTTTCTTTAGCTTCCGAGAGTCCAAAAAGAGCCACATATTGATAATGTTATAATAGCTGTTTTACCAGCTAAGTTATGATTGAATTTCTTCTTGTTACAGTTATGAAATAGTTTGATGACATGCTGGAAATGTTCATGGAGCAATGACATGACATCACCACATTAAAATGGTCTACTTTCCCATGGGGTCTCCCATCCAGGTACTGACCAGGCTTAGCCCTGTTAGCTGCAGTAAGTAACCTCTCTTGGGCTGCAGGATGGATATTACTGTGGACATATAAAAAAAATATCTAATATAAAAAACCCTAATGCTTGCGTTTCCATATTTGTCCATATCTGACATAATGGTAAAGGGATGGTGCACCCAAAATACTTTTTAAAAAATATAATAACAGAAGATTTTTTTAAATGTAACCATTGACATCCACAGTGGAAAAAAAATGCTGAAGAAATCACTAGCTGTTTCCATCCACCTATTTTTATGTGCCTTCTGGAATATCACGTCTAATATCACATATCTTTATGTTTCATCTTTGTCTTTTGTGCAAATATTTTATTAACTAAGAAAAAAAAATAATAATATACAGTTGAAGTCAGAACTATTAGCCCCCTTTTTATTTATTATTTTTTAAATATTTCCCAAATGATGTTTAACAGAGCAAAGAAAATTTTCACAGTATGTCTGATAATATTTTTTCTTCTGGAGAAAGTCTTATTTCTTTTTTTTCGGCTAGAACAAAAGCAGTTTTTATTGTTTAAGAACCATTTTAAGGTCAAACTTATTAGCCCCTTTAAGCAAATTTTATTTTGCGATAGTCTACATAACAAACCATTGTTATACAATAGTTTGCCTAATTACCCTAACTTGCCTAGTTAACCTAAAGAACCTAGTTAAGCCTTTAAATGTCCCTTTAAGCTGTATAGAAGTGTCTTGAAAAATATATAGTCAAATATTATGTACTGTCATCATGGCTAATAAAAGATAAAATAAATCAGTTATAGAGATACGTTATTAAAACTATTGTGCTTAGAAATCTGTTGAAAAAATCTTCTCTCTGTTAAGCAGATATTGGGGAAAAAATAAATAGGGGGGCTAATAATTCAGGGTGGCTAACAATTCTGACTTCAATTGTATATATATTTGACAGCAGTTTATCAGGAATTGTTTTATCAGGGTTTTGAATCCTTGGATGAAAGACATTGATGAGACATTGGATGAAAACTGCTTTATTCCTCAACTTTTATGCAGTATTCCATTTTTTTTTTTACATTCTTGGATAGAAACATATAGTGGCCACCGGTTTCAACATTTTCTACATATCTTCATTTGTGAACAGAAGAAAGAAGCTCAAACAAGTGAAAGGTTTTATACTGTATTTATACAGCATTTATACTGTACGTAGTTGAAGGACATTCTAGATTCCAATTTAGCTTATTCATAGCACGTCTTTGGATTGTGGGGGAAAACGGGGCACCCGAAGGAAACCCACGAGAACACGGGGAAAGCATGCAAACGCCACACACAGAAATGCCAACTGAGCTAGGGCTCGAACCAGTGACCTTCTTGCTCTGAAGCGATCATGCTACCAACAAGTGAAAGGTTTTATACTGTATTTATACAGCATTTATACTGTACGTAGTTGCAGGACATTCTAGATGGAGTGTACTTTAGTTATTCTTTTGAGGAAAAGCGTAGCTGGTGACATTTGAAACTGCATGTGGTCTATTTTTTGCTCAAAAACACACAACTGCCTGTGCCATTTTATGTCAAGGCCGCTGCGGTGGCCTGCTTGACTTCCCACTGTTCAGGAACTGGCGGTAAGCTAGGCCTCGTCTGATGGCTCCAGAGCTCTCTCGAAGTGTCAGTTCCCCAAAATAGTCTTGTGACCAGACTACAGACACCAAACAAACAAAGGGACTCCGATCGTGTAAGTATCAGTCTGAGTGCTTGCGAAGCTTCCCTCCGTCCCCTGTATCGTGCTAATCAGTCTCCAGGGAGTGCGATCAGACACGACACACATCCTATTGGAGCAAAGTGTGGTGTCTCTCCCGCCTGCCAGCTGGACTTCGGTGCGGGTTGCAGTGGAAACGTTGATGTGCACCCTCTGTGTGGACGGCGAGGACAGAGGCACGGCGGCAGCAGATGTCTCGTGGCGGAGATTATAAATAAAAGCGACCAGAGCAGCGGAGCACTGACGGGCCTTAGCGAGGCCGCTGTCAGGGTGGCAATGTCTTTTACTCACTGGATAGTTTCTCAGCAAGACACTTGGCCAACCTCTTCTAACAATGACTGTGTCCTTGTTATTGGACTTGATGCCTGCTCTTGGTTGGGGGCCATATCATGGGCACCAGTGGAGAACCGTGTATGGCAGTTGGCTTACCACAAGAAATATGGGCTTGAGAGGGTGAATGGTACAGTAATAGAAAAATGAATGAATGTGGTCCAGGTGCAGTTGCGTCTCTTTAGACACAGGCCATGTTCATTATAAATCCAGTCGCTTGGGGCACAACAGATAGGCAAATCAAATTCTGAACTGCACTGAGAGACAAACTGTTATCAAGGATGCTGTCATTTTGTAGTCTACAAATATTTGAGAGTCATTCTATGTACAGTAAATAATGCTCATAAATCTATATGAGGACAGCTAAAAATCCTACCATTTCAGGCTATTTTTATTCATTCATTTTCTTTTCAGCTCAGTCCCTTTATTAATCTGGGGTTGCCACAGCGGAATGAACCACCAACTTATCCAGCATTCAGCAACACTGAACACTAGTATTCATTCATTAATTCATTAATTTTCCTTTAATAATCAGGCGTCGCCACAGCAGAATTCACACATACACTATGGCCAAATTAGCTTATTCATAGCACGTCTTTGGATTGTGGGGGAAAACGGGGCACCCGAAGGAAACCCAAGAGAACACGGGGAGAACATGCAAACGCCACACACAGAAATGCCAACTGACCCAGCTCGAACTAGTGACCTTCTTGCTCTGAAGCGATCGTGCTACTGACTGCGCAACCGTGACGCCCTTAACACTAGTATACTATAGTTTAATTAGAACTGTTCTAATTTTCACAAGTATGAGCGGATTAAGTCCTGTATTCAGTATGAGTGATCGGTAGGTGGGTGGGTTTCTATGTCTATGTCTGGTTACACTCCTATTATACCTATTGTTACACTCCTATTCATTAGTATGGTGCAGGGCCTCCTTTTGCAGTCAATACAGCATCAATTTGTCTTGGGTATGACAGATACAAGTCCTGCACAGTGGCCAGAGGAATTTTGAGCCATTCATCTTGCAGAATAGTGGCCAGGTGAAAACTTTCTTGACTCGCTCCTCCAAAACACCCCAAAGTGGCTCAATAATATTTGGTTCTGGTGACTGTGCAGGCCATAGGAGATGTTCAACTTCACTTTCATATTTTTCAAACCACTCTGTGTGTGTTGGTGCATTATTATACTGATACATATGCTTACATGCAGTGCTTAATTTGTGAATTGCAAGGTCCCAGGAACAGATTGGGGTAACAGATCCGGCATGTTACCCGAGGATGGAGAGGCGAAAGTAAAAAAAAGTGCGGGGGCGATGGATGCGGTGGATGGTGAAGAGGTGTTGCGGACGAAAGTAAGCGGGACGGGAGTGTTGCGGACAAAAGTGAAGAGGTGAAAAGGGTTGGGGAGTCGCAGAAGAAAGTGAAAGTAAACATCGGACGGGGGTGGAGGGCCGTTGAGGAGGGGGATCGGTAAAATGAGGTGCTGGATCAGATTTCAGAGGCGCTGGATCCGGATCCGGCATGTTCCAGCACAAATTAAGCTCTACTTACATGGCATCACCTTCAGGATAAATTTTTTTCTCATTGGGTGCACATGGTCCTTCAGGATGGTTCGGTAGTCCTTGGCAGTGACGCACCCATCTATCACAAGTATTGGGCCTAGGGAATGCCATGATATTGCAGCCCAAACCATCACTGATCCACCCCCATGCTTTACTCTGAGCATGTATCAGTCTGAATGTTACGCTTCTTTGGGGCTTCTCCTCACCATAACTCTCCTGTGTATACTGACCCTATGTAGCTCCCAAAGAACAGTTTTGGTGGAAACAGAAGAGTTGAGGTGCATGTTTTTTGGATACAATCTGGGTTAACACCCAGCCAGCCGCAACCCAGCACTGGGAAACTCCCACACACCCTTGCATTCACACATATACACTATATGGCCAATTTACCCAATTCACCTATAGTGCATGCCTTTGGACTGTGAGGGAAACCGGAGCACCCGGAGGAAACCCATGCAAACACAGGAAAACACAGAAATGCCAACTGACCCAGCCGGGCTCGAACCAGCGGCCTTCTTGCTGTGAGGCAACAACGCTACCTACTGCGCCACCATGTCACCCCTGTATATATATATATATATATATATATTTCCCAGAGATGGGTTGCGGCTGGAAGGGCATCCGCTGCGTAAAATCGTGCTGGATAAGTTGGCAGTTCATTCCGCTGCCGCTGTGGCGACCCCGGATTAATAAAGGGACTAAGCTGACAAGAAAATGAATGAATGAATGAATATATATATACATATATATATATATATATATATATATACGTAGACACACATCCACAATTTATATTAAATTAATGAGCTGTAAATTAATGTCAAAATATGAAAATAAACTGGCTGACAGTAGCAGCTGGTTTAACAAATTCAAACACAACAGGTCACAAAAACATGTTGAATAATATTTGTTGCTATGCTGATTATTTGTTATATTTGTTATCAATCTGATTATTTCTTAGGGACACAAAAAAGACTAAAGTAAAGACTATAGAATTCCATTTACCCTAAAGGGTCTTTGATAAAAGACACTAGAACCAAAAAAAATGTAATGGCACTCTTTCGCTGACATGGTGGATTTGCTGCAGTCAGGCAAATTGCCTTGGCAGTGCTGATGACAGCCTGTTGAAGAGTGAAGTGCTGAAAGGTGAATTAGGAGTGCTAATGAAGAACACACTCCTACTTGAGAAGGTAATTATCTTGGGTGTAATAGCTAAGGAAAGATTAAGTGTGATTCTAGCCCCAGAGGAGTATCACACAAGATTACACCTGAGATGTTTATGAAAGAAGAATGTCTTTTTCAAACGTGCTGACAGCAGCTTGCCAGAAGTTGCCACCTACAGGTCTCCAGACAGTCCATGAAATGAACGCTATGAAAAATGCATGGAGGCTAGCTGGTATTTCCAAGCACTTACAGTAAATATATTTAGCAAATAATATAAAATAAATTAATATATAAGAAACTGTATAGCAAACCCATTTCTAGTTCCATATAAATAATAATAATTAGATATTTTAATACATTTAAATTATTATTAAATAATATTTAATATCAAATTAAAATGTGAGAAGACTTATAAAGTAATCGATTCAGAGCAGGCAGAAGGATTAATGCCTCAGGTTACATGTGACATCAAGTAATCTCTCGATTAGCCTGTTAGCAGCTAGTAACAGCACAACAACTTCCTGCTGCTCACACCGGGCTAGAATATTGTCTATTGAAAACAAAGACACAAACGCGGATTCTTCAATGAAGACCTTTATCTGATCAATAGTAAGTGTAAAATTAGGGTTAAGCGAACATTTTAATCCGTTTCTGGGAAAAAAACAACTAACGTTACATTGACGTGCTTAGCATTTAGCTGTTAGATACATCGCTACAGTGACAGCGATTTTCTTGTGATAAAGGCTAATCGGGAAAGCTATTAGGTTATTGCTTTTATTTTAGTAAAGAGTTTGGTAACGTTAGTTTAGCAGGTTAATACGTTGTGTGTTTGTGTATTTTGCCTAAAGGTTTAGTAACTTGTTGGACCGTATCAGATAGGACGTCGGTTTATGTTATTGTATTACAGTTTTTGGTCTAAATAACGTTAAGGCGAACTTTGTGTTACTGTATGATGTCCTATGTTTTGTTTTCCATAACAAGCTAACCCTTTAGCTTGCGTTAATACTACAATCACTCACGAGCAAGACATGCACCAAATGCTTAACGTTGCCATTGATGTTTATACAGTACATATAAATTAATCAGAAATAACGTAACTAACTGTTAGGAGGCTCTTTGTACCAATGTACTTTTGTAGTTCGATTTTTACAACTATTATGCAGTGTTATTTTAGTAATAGTAATAATAGTTTTTTATGTTGTATTATTATTATTTTTTTAATATTACGAATTTGGTCGAATTTTAATTTTTTATTTGTTTTTTTTTGTTTTGTAAGTGTCAGATTTTTCTTTT
Source organism: Danio tinwini (assembly GCA_903798205.1). Classification (NCBI taxonomy): domain Eukaryota; kingdom Metazoa; phylum Chordata; class Actinopteri; order Cypriniformes; family Danionidae; genus Danio; species Danio tinwini. Next base: position 719,899 of record CAIGQZ010000427.1, read on the forward strand.
CTTTTACGATTTTTATTTAACCTTTTAATTATTAAGGTATTTTTTAGTAATTTACATCTCTGAAAAAAAATTAAAGAACACTTCAGTTATTGTTGATTCTTTGGCCATTATGGGTACAAATGTACGTTTAAAGTTAAAAGCTCTTAAGTGTTTTATTTTCTAAACTACTACTAACTATGGAGGATGAAACCTGCAAAAACAAAAAATAAATGAGTAAATAAATCCATTAATCCCTGCATAAATAAAACAATAAATAAATGACTACGCAAATAAATAAGTACATAAATCCCTGCATAAATAAAATGATAAATAAATAAACTAATATAAAAATCCACAAATTCCTGCATAAAGAAATGCATAATTAATTAATAGACAGCCTCTCATTAGCATGTTGAGCTGAGGAAAAGTAAACATTAAACTACATTCAAAAATGAATAAATGTTTGAAAGAGGGCAGAAAAATACATTTTCACTTTAGCAATTTCTTATTACCACTACATTTGTGTAATTTATTTAATTATTTATCTACCCGCACTATAAATTATTTATTTATGCAGGAATTTGTGAATTTTACATATGTATTTGTGTATTTATGTATTGTTTTATTTATGCAGGAATTTGTGGATTTATTTATTTATTTATTTGCATATTTATTGTTTTTGCAGGTTTCGTCCTCCATAGCTAACATGCTTGTAAATGTCTAAGTATAATTGTTTTGATCAATTAACAAAAAATAACCAGTTTCTAATAGTTTTCTGATTTTGTTTATTATGAAAAGGGGAATATGCACACCAAACCAAAGTTTTTTTGGAAAAATCTGCTTATAAAAAATTTATCTGTTCACACGCACAAAAGAAAGCAATCAGTACTATTTTTAGTACTGAAAAATATTTATGAAATCATTCATCCATAAAACTGTGTGTCTGCAGGTCTCTGGGTGTGAGACTGTGTGACATTATCATCATGCCATCAGCGAAGGTGCTGAAGAACACCCAGTACATTGAGTTGGGCAGTTACCAGTATTGGCCAGTTTTAGTGCCCAGAGGAATCCGCCTGTACACTTATGAGCAGGTGCCAGGATTCCTGCGTGAAAACCCTTATATTACTGATGGCTACAGGGCCTATCTGACCTCTAGACTGTGCATTAAAAGGTAAGTCGCGATCCTATTCTCATAACCACCTTCAAACGGAGATCAAATATTTTGGCATAATGTTATCTGATGTGGATTTATTGCCAAGTTTAACAGAAGAATAAGGGTCACATAAGTATAGCTATTGTGAGAAATGTTTATTTAAACACCTGATGTAATCTTTTCTTCTTTTTTTAGCATTTTCATTCTTTCCAATGAGACTGTAAGTATCTGGAGTCATCTATTAGGGTTCTTCCTGTTCTTCACGCTGGGAGTTTATGACTTGTTGGCGGTGCTGCCTATGTTGGGAGCATCCAGAGAGGATTATGTCATCTACTCCATAGGCCTCTTCTGCTTCCAGGTATATCTTTGCTTTCCTCATGCCCCCACAGTGTATGGTTCACGTTTAGGTAGAAAATGTGAGCAGTTAAGTGGCAGAAGTACATAAACTTTGTAGTTAATAAAGTAGTTAAACGTGGGTAAAGATTTTGGCACAACAAACAAATCTCTAACCATGTTTGCTTGCTTGGATCAGCTCCATCTGTTTAGAAAAAAAAAACAGATTTTAGATCAACACACTTAATCAAAAGTCTCTATATGATCCTTTGACTGTTGAAGGCCTTTGATAGCAGGCTTTCCACATCAACTGTTGCCAGGGATTAGAGTTGAAACTTATGATTTTATCACCTAAACTCAGGCCCATCTAATTCTAGATCTGTTATCGGCTGCTCTTGTGCCATCGGTAATAGACAAAAATGGCAGCTTCTCTCCTTGGCAGCCATTCTCTAAAGCATCAGGATTAGGCAAAGTGCCTTTACCACCACGCTCGCTTATTCTCTCATAAAGACGTAATTATAGCATCATTGTTTGGCTGCATACGTTTGTCATGTAAGCATTGGTATTGTATAGTGAAAACTCTGCATATGTGAATATGTGCATATGATTTTCTTGTATTTGGCTTCATTGTAGTTGTGTGGCTCACCAATATATTCGATTGCTCTTATACATACAGTAGATTATGTACAATAGATTGCTTGAAAACATAAAAGGCACATCGGATAAAGGTTGTGTGGTCAGCTCAGTGTTTCTGAACCTAAAGAAGGCCTTTGACACTGTTAATCACAGTATTTTACTAATTAAATCAAGTAGGTTTTAAATTTCAGCAGAAGCCTTACAGTGCTTTGGGTCTCATTTGGGCAGGAGAAATGTGTGAGGATTAAGGGGTTGAAGTCATCTCATCCGTGTGTCTTAACAGTATGGGAGTACCTTAGGTATGTGTACTTGGCCCACCCAACAATGTACATTAACAACCTTCAAGATTGCGGTTTAGGGGTCCTTTCATCGTACCTGGATTATTCAGTTAGCTGGATTTGGTTATTGACGATTTGACATGATCCAGGATCGTTTCGTTCTTCAAACTCATTCGAAAGTTGTTGTCATAGCAACAGTTCTGGTAGCTCAAACCTGCTCAGGAGCAGCAGCTTATTTCATATAAACAGGATTAGGTCAGGTCATTTTGAGCAAAGGTAATACTGAAAGTATTTACCGAATTCTGATATTTTCTTGCAGTAGTAGTTATATAGTATGTCAAGGGGTGGTTCTCCCCAAGAGATTCAAAGAGAACATTTAATAATATAGACCTTTTAGATACAAATGCGTACAATTTTAGGGTACCAGCTTTAGTACAGTGTATGTGTATGGTAGACATGCACAATAATCGACTGTTTTTTTGTTTTTTTTTAAGAAATAATTTATGCAGTCATACACACTTTAACAGCTAATATGACAGTGATTTGATGCTTCACAAAATGCTTTTTTAATGCTAAATTTAAACTGCCAGTTATTTCTTACACGATTAAGAAACTTGAATAGGCCTAGGCTACTATTATAAAGAAAATGTAAATATAAAACTAAATAAATTGCTAAATACTCCTGACACATGAATGTGTAAAGCCTGCAGCCCACAACAAAGGTGGAAAGTTATTGCGTATCATATTTAACAAACCATTTACTACGGATTTTATGTAATTTTGCTCACATTGATAATTGAATATTAATCAGATGATGTCATTACACTGCTGTGCTGTCATTCAATCGTTGCATTGCTGATCATGATTTCGAGCATCGATAGATCTGTCCTTCACAACACAAGAACCAAATTAGCCAGAGATCAGTTATCAAGACTGAAAGATCCAAGATCTGCCAAATCATCTTAGATCATTTAAGCGAGGTATGAAGAACCGACCCCAGTTGTTAACTACCAGGTATTAGGGGTGTAACGGATCTTGTTTGGATCACGGATCAAACGTATCACAACTCACAGTTCGGAGCACAAGTGACCTGTGGATTAACAACTTTCTTGAACTTTTAGGTTAATCCAACATTTATAACAATTGCAAAAAGATCATCTCCCACATCATTCAAATCAAGAGTATTAAAACAAATTGGCCTCCTTGTAAAATGATGACAGATAAAGTTGTGGTGGGACATACCTAAATGCTTTCTTAGGTTATCTATTAAAGGTGTTTTCTGTCAATGTTTGTTTTGCCTACATTATTGCATTCTGTGTAAAGCTGCACAATTAAACATTAAAAGTTTGTGATTTCAATTCAAACCCGCGCAACATGAACGATAATTGATAATGATTTGCATATGTTTATTAATCCTTCGAAACACAGCATTCAAATCTGCATTTGATTTGCATTTGAGAGAGATTCAGTTTTTACAGTTTGTTACAAACAGTTAAATAACACAGAAGTACTGAGAGAAGAGTTTATAGTTCAAATTTAAACACTGATGTTTATGGTAAAGAATAAAATCATGCTTTAATGGAACTTGACGCTGGTGAATGTTGTAGCAATTACGTTGTGGAACCAATGGGTGGCGACAAACAACCATCAAAACTATGTCACTGAATAGGTTTTTCAAAAATGATCTATCCATAATGAAACATGAAGTTTTATGTGTAAATTGAAGTTTATGTGTCATTGAAAATAAATATATGTTGTACAAGATGTTTAATTTCTATATTTAGCATTATCAGCAACAGTAGCAAAGATCATTTCTCGTATTGAATATTTTCCTTTTTTTCAGCTGGTTCTTTCTTGATTTTTATTTTTATTTAAATTACAGGTTCTAAGTTTTGTTTGTTAAAACCAATGGTTTTTGCAGTAATATTTTTGTATAAATGAAAAGCAAATTACATTTGTCTCCCCCTTTTTTGCTGATCCGATAAATGGTCCAATCCGGGACTCAAAGACTGTAGCGTGATCCGAACCTTGAGATTTGTGATCCGTTACACCACTACCAGGTATATTCAGATGACACAGACATCTATGTGTCCGCTAAAACACCTAGCCTGGCAGGTGAGAAACTGACTCAGGCATTAAAGCATATTTCAAGATGGGTTGAGTTGTAACATTTAACTAAATGTTAAGAAAACAGTTTCTGTGTGCTTTTCCATACAAAATAGGCCTGAAAGGAGTAAATTTGAGGTGCAGTTTAAGAATAAAGTTATCGGTATAGTAAACAAAGCTACATTAATGTATTGATGTATCTGAGCTAATCAGTAGGTGTCAGACCTCTCACAGAGTAAACACACGAGCAACTATTAATGGTGTCTTGTTCCAAAGTGTAAGACCTCATTTGGTCAACCTGTCTTCTCTGTGAAATGAACAAAACTGTGGGATGCCTGCTACCCTAAAATAGGAAAATAATTTAAATGTTTTCTTTTTGGGTACTTAAAAAGGGGTTTAAAACAAAACAGCAGTGTTTACATAAATAGTATATTGTTAGTTTATTGTTTAGCTTAGTTTATTGTTAATTAGCTTTTGTATGTGATGAATTATGATTGGATGCTTTGTTTTGTAGTTTTTAGTTCATTTATTTATTAAAACAACAAGAATCTCTTAGACGGGTATTAAAAGTGCTATAACACTAAAACAATTACATGTGGCTTGTAAAAAAAATAAATAAAATAAAGTAAGCTGATCAAAGTTTTTGTCTCCAACATACACAGAATTGATCACATCTGAAGCTTATTTAATGTAAATGCAGCTGAACTAAAATGCACATGTATCTCAACACTTCACATCTTCTGCTCAGGTGTGCATGCTGTGTTCTGTGGGTTTTCACCTGTTCTGCTGCCATCGCTCTGAGAAAACCAGCCGCCGCTGGATGGCACTGGACTATGCCGGGATCTCCATTGGAATCATAGGCTGTTATGTTCCAGGAGTGTTCTACGCCTTTTACTGCAATAATGTACGTGCAAGAGATGCTGCTTCAGTCACATATTATCACATCCATCACACCACTGGCATTTATAACACAAGTTGCTAGGGATTTAATTGATTTAAGAATTTTTCAACAAACCCCATTGTTCCAATTTACCTACCAGAATTCGGAATATTTAAGTGTAAGAAATTAGGATAGTTTTTGTTTTCTGAGCTTGCATGGTGTAATATAGCAAGCTCATAAAATGATAAAAGTACATTTGCACTCTGTAAATAACCCATTTTTAGCAAAGGCTCAGCTCAGACAATTAATAATTGAAAACAGATTGGAGTTTGAATCTGCCTCTTTCTGATCTCATCTTTCTCCGTTGCGTTCAAGCTTGGAAAGAAATTCTTCACAAAAATAAAATAAAATTTAACTTTAGATTATTTGGCCTGTAATTGAAATTTGATGTGGTGTGCTTCCTTTACCTGGATGGACTGGTACACACCCTACAAATGTGCAAGGATGTCACGCTTATGTCGGACAAATTTTGAATATATGAAGCAGGGCTGCAGAATATTTAAAAAAATAATAATCGTGATAATAGTATATGCAATATCCATATTGCAGAGAAGTGCATAGGTTGTTTATCCAAATCTGACCAATCAGATGGGGCCTTTGCAATCTTCTGCTGTTAGGTGACCCTAGAGCTGAAAATAAATAGAAATCTTTGGTAGACAAGAGGAAATGGACCACAGACAATAAGAATCAAAATTTCTGCTGTGATTTTCAGTCATTCATGGTGTTTGAAAGTTTGTTTTAAAAATGTGTTTTGTTTGTTTGTTTAGATTTAAACAATAGAATAGATTTAGAATTTTTTTTTTATTACATGTTTATTTTTAGTGTGATCATTACATGAATAAACAAAGTTATTTTTAAATTGCTGATAAAATATATAATGTTTTAAAATTAGATATATTGTAAGAAATATTTTTATCACAACACTCAACAACAATATTGTTAATATGTTTCGCTATTATCCTCCGGGTGCTCCGGTTTCCCCCACAAGTCCAAAACCATGCGCTATAGGTGAATTGGGTAAGCTAAATTGTCCGTAGTGTGTGTGTGTGTGAAAGGGTGTGTATGGATGTTTCCCAGTGATGGGTTGCAACTGGAAGGGCATCCGCTGTGTAAAACATATGCTGGATAAGTTGGCAGTTCATTCCGCTGTGGCGACCCCAGATTAATAAAGGGACTAAGCGAAAAGAAAATGAATGAATGACTCGCTATTAACACCAAAGTATAAAACAAAGCAGCACAAGTATTGTTAATAGTAGCATTTAACCTGAAGCTTATCAGTAGTCTGGTATTGACAAAAAAAACTGGTTCTCAGTACATAATTAGTAACAAATGCTGAAATGAGATGTATGAAACATTAGTCCTACACATGAGAGCAGTTTAAGGAGAAAAGGCTGAAAAACAATTTTCTTAGTACACCATATAAACAACATCCAATAAGCAGAGTCATTGACTTTGGGTCATTGAATTATTAGTAAACTAAAGCATACCCAAGGTGGGGATTTGCCCACAACTGGCTCCTTTCCCAGATCTTCAAGGACACCTTTCCTGATCAGCAGGTTCAATATGGTTAGTTTAGGGCTTTGGGGATATGGACAGGTAATGTCTCAATAAGCCAGCTTTCATTTCTGATTTTAATAAATGGCATAATATTTCTTATTGTGTACAGTGAATGCAAACAAATAGCATTACACTTATTTCTTATTGCACTGTAATTGAGTTACTACATTATATATTATGCATTTACTGTTGGAAACGTCATTGAGTACCAGCAATTGTGCATATATTGTTGTGAAATGGAAATGACTGGTCAGTGTGTATGTGAGGAACATTAGTATGAAAAGGTGTGTTTTAATTTGGGCACGGTAATGAATCCTGAATTAAACCCCTCTGGCTCATTAGAGGTACAGGTGTGAGTGATGCTAAGGATACACTTCCTACAACTTAATAAGTGAGGTAATAAATGTTTATGGGTAGAGTTTGAGCCAAGTAGGACACATAGGGTTTCATAAGAATGACACGAAGGAGCTCTTCACTGTGAGTGATAGACGATTATGGCCAATGTGGACAGGGGTAGATTAATTAGGTGGCTTGAGGTGCATCGTCCCTCAGTGGTCTCTAGCAGCAGATGGTTGGCCTGCTTTTGTTGTGGGCATATGTTACCTGTGCAACAGATACAGACCAAGAGTTCACCTATTCCCTGGGAAAACAGTCTGGTGTGTGTGTGTGCACTGTGAATGCCACACGGAGAGACTGTGCATTTAGTAAAGAGACTAAGGAGATTGTACATTTCTAAATTAATCATTCATTCCTATCACATGGATTTTTGGGATTGGAAGATATCAGTCACTTAGATAAAGCACTTCTGTCTTCCAGAAAAAGAAAACATTTTTAACAACCTAAGGAGGTTCTTAACAATATTAGAGCCTTCTGACATTCGTTGTGTTTAGAAAAACATTTTCTGTTTTTAAAATTATCATTAAGAATGGATGCCAAGGTGTTTTGCAATGCATGAAGGGATTTTTCAGGTTTAATGGATAAAAATACACCGACAAGATCTTAATTATAACTAATTGTGATTTGCATTTGTTTAAAGTGAACATTTGTTTACACGTGACGTCTTTAAGTTAGTTATTGAATCTTTCATTAAAAATTTTTATATTTGGTTGAACTGAACTGTCCCTTTAAAAATGAGGAAGAGTATAAACATGAGAAAGTTGTAAGTGCGCACACTGAAAGCTGTTGCGAGTTGACGTTCCCCGTGAGATTACTGTAACACAGTGCGAGAGCATCCTCCATAATGTTGTACGACAGTTTATTCCTCCTTTCCTGTTAGTTTGCACAACGGACCCCTGTGGAGCAGCTTTGTACTGCCTGTTTAAAAACGGCGAGGTGCCGCTTGGCGCGGAATCTTCTTTGTTTCAAGATTGTGGTGCAGTTTTTTTTGGAGCTTGGATATCCTGAGCAAGCTGTTTGCTCTCGTCCCCTCCACTCCCACTTGCTGTTTTCTGAGCACCAGCGCTTTTGGCCACACGGCTCCGCATGGTTCTCCCCACATATTGGAAGTGCTGGCTTATTGTGCCCCAGAATGCGGCAGAAATCTGCTCCAGCCCAAAGCAGATGGCTGTGTTCGTGGACCCACTCCGTCACTCCTGTTCCCCACCATATGACATTCACACGTGGGTGAGCCATCGCCACTCTCCCCCTGCCAAGTGTTTAGCTTTGCTTTTTGGATGACTACTCAATCAGCCAAGCGCCCCAAGAGAAAGAGAGAGACCGCTTTCTCCACTGATTTTTTTTGTTTTGTTTGTTTTTTGGTGTGAGTGATTTACTTTGTGTGTGTGTTGTGCACATTGTGATGACTTGTGTGTGTGCTTAATGTTGTTCTGTGTCTGGTGTTTGCAGTACTGGCGACAGGTGTATCTGGTAACCGTTTTGGCCATGATGTTGGCAGTTTTCTTCGCACAGATTCACCCTCATTACTTGAGCAAGAAGTGGCAGAAGCTGCGCTCTCTTCTCTTCTGTGCTGTAGCAGGATACGGCCTAATCCCCACCTTTCACTGGATCTGGATCAGCGGTGGCTTCGGTTCACACATAGTCCAGGTAACTCTACACTAATGCTCAGTTTATTTAGTTTTTATAATTCAAAATAAATCTTCCTCTCTGTCTATATGTCTGTTTATATGTATCTCTGTCTGTCTGTCTGTCTGTCTGTCTGTCTGTCTGTCTTTCTTTCTTTCTTTCTTTCTTTCTTTCTATCGGCCTGTCTATCTGTGTGTCCACCTTTATGTCTATCTATCTATTGGTCGGTCAGTCTGTCTCTGCTTGCTTGCCTGCCTGCCTGCCTGCCTGTCTGTCTGCCTGTCTGTCTGCCTGTCTGTCTGTCTGTCTGTCTGTCTGTCTGTCTGTCTGTCTATACAGTATGTCTATCTATCGTTCTATCTTTCTGTTTGTCTGTCTATACATTATGTCTATCTGTTGGTCTATTGGTCTCTCTGTCTGTCTGTCTGTCTGTCTTTCCATTGGCCTGTCTATCTGTGTGTTCACCTGTCTGTCTGTCTATCTGTTGGTCGGTTTGTCAGTCTGTCTGTCTATAATTGTCTATCTATTTTTCTGTCTGTCTGTCTATATGGTATGTCTGTCCATGGGTCTGCCTTTCTGTCTGTATGTCTATCTATTGGTCTGTCTGTCTATCCATTGGTCTGTCTATCTGTCTGTCTATATGCCTAACTATTGGTCTGTCTCTTTGTCTATGTCTATCTATTGGTCTATTGGCCTCCCTGTCTATTGGTCTATTTATCTGTCGATCGGTCTGTCTGTCTATACAGTATGTCTATCCACTGGTCTGTCTTTCTGTACATCTATCTGTTGGTCTATTTGTCTGTCTGTCTATTTGTCTGACTGTCTCTCGGTCTATATGTTTATCTATTGGTCTATCTGTTGATCTATTTGATTATTTTATTATGTATAATTGTTAGTTTATTTATTTAGAACAAACAAATAAAGATTTTCATAGTATTGTGATATTTTTATAGTCTAGTAAAATGTGGTAAATTAATATTACTGATTGCATGCTAATAAACAGATACTGTAAAATAAACACTTAATAAATACAAGTATAGAAAAAAATGACATTGGTGAGTATGTGAAACAGTGTTATTTGCCAGCTTTCAATAATTCGAAAAAGGCCTGAGAACATGTATATATTTGGTGCAGGCCCTGGGAATATTTGTTTTGTTTTTATATGTTTTTTATGTTATTTATTTTCATGTACAATCATAAGTAACATCTATAGTGATAATATAATACAAATAACTATAACATAATTGTCATTATTATTAACTGTATCTTTGCCCATTTTAACAGAAACAGTGGTAGTAGTGCTAGTATTGTTTATATGTGTAACATTTTGGAGAAATACATTTTTTTAAGTAACTTATTTCTTTTTCTTTTGTAGGAGTTTCTTCCTAAAGTGCTGATCATGTATTTGCTTGCTGTAGCTGCTATTGTCTTCTACATCTCAAAAGTTCCAGAGCGGTATTTTCCAGGTAAATAAAATGCATTCCTACACTTTAATAAGAAGCTCTATTTAATATTTGTAGAGTGTGGCATCCAAAACAGCTGTTTACAATAATGACTACTCTAAAAAGACTTTCTATACAGTACCGGAAAAAAGTCTTGTCATCGATCCCAGTTGTAGGAGCAACAAATAAAACTTGACTTCTAGTTGATCATTTGAAAAGTGGCAAAGGGTAGATTTTTCCGATCTGTTGAACTGCATCCCAATCATCACAAATACTGCAGAAGACCTATTGGAACCCGCATGGTTGCATTCAGTATGGGGGCGTGTGAGAGATCTGCAGAGGGGATGGCAACATCAATCAAGACATTTGTGCTGCCCATTACATTACAAACCACAGGACTGGACAAATTCTTCAGTAGGATAGTGCTCCTTCTCGTACTTCAGCCTCCACATCAAAGTTCCTGAAAGCAAAGAAGGTCAAGGTGCTCCAGGATTGGCCAGCCCAGTCACCAGACATGAACATTATTGAGCATGTCTGGGGTAAGATGGAAGAGACATTGAACATGAATCCAAAGAATCGTGATGAACTCTGGGAGTCCTGCAAGAACACTTTCTTTGCCATTCCAGATGACTTATTAATAAAGTTATTTGAGTCATTGCAGAGATGTATGGATGCAGTCCTCCAAGCTCATGGGAGTCATACACAATATTCATTCTTTGTCCACTGCACCATGACTTTATATTCTATACTCTGCATTATTTCTGTGACAAGACTTTTGTTTAAGCAAAGTCAGACCTTACTTTCCTAATTAAATAATTAATAATCAAGGCATGATCATATTTTATTTTGGCAAAATAAGCGTAATCTAGAGGCTTTTGGCTTTCATATAAGCCACTTCTGACATTAAATGATCAACTAGAAGTCAAGTTATTATTTGTTGTTCTTAAAACTTGAATAGGCGACAAGACTTTTGTCAGGGAGTGTATGTTTAGTTATTTAATATTCACAGTATTTTTAAAGTGCTGACAAAATAAGTATCATTGATACCCATCATGTAAGGGATAATGTACATATTGCTGGCTATACAGTAATTGGTAGTGATGCACATTACTCTGTCTATTACAGGCCATGACTACCTGCCACAAAAGTAAACCATTACATTACACACAAAACATTGGTCTGAGCTGTAATAATTAGCTAACTCTTAAATTAAACGTGAAGCGTAACAAAATGGATCCAGCCTACACTAACCTAGTTGTATTATTATTCATTTACAAGTAGGGATGCAACGATTATAGATTTTGGTTGTACGATTATAGTCTGAGAAATAATCACGGTTTCACGGTTATCACAATTATTATGCAATTATTAATTTCAAAATACTACTAATTTATAAAATCACATGAAAACTCCTTATATTTTAAAGTGTTATGTATTGCTGCTCAGTAACCAATTGATACAGCATATAATAATATTAAAAAACAAACAATAGTCCATTTCTCTCTTTGTGCTTAAAAATAAGTAACATTTTTGACATTTAAACATACATAATTTTTACACTGTAAATAAATGACAGAACAATTAATAAAAAAAATAGCCTTTGTCTAATGCAGGGCTTGAAATTAACTTTTTTACTTTGTAGCACTGGTGCTCCCAACTTCAAAAATTTTAGGAGCACCAGAAAATTTTTTTAGCAGCGCCCATAAAAAATGAATGAGCACCACTGCAAATTGTACATGAACAGATTTATGGTCTTTGAAAAAAACATCAATTAGGACTAACAATAACCAGAAAAAACTATCTAATTTTGTTATGAATTCTGTATGATTATTGATATTTGTGCAATAATTCCAATATTAATGATGTCGATGATGACAATAATATAAACAATGAATTACAATTATCATGCTGCCTTGAATGTGCTTGAATGTAAGTTATCTGCTATAAAAAGCCCTACTGTTACTTTTTGAGAAAAAAAAATCTATGGTTTGCATCAAACAAAAATGGAGCATTACAGTTAGAAATATGCATTTTGCACTATTGTTTTTATACACACATGTCAATATAATAACCAGAAAGATCGGACAAAAGAAAAGAAGAAAATTCTCACTACCACTACTCTTTAAAGGTTTTGGTTTGGGTTTTTGTTATTTTAAATGCTCAGTCTTGTTATGCGCTGATTAACATTCTGTGTTTGTGGAAAAAAGCAGGCGAGTCAGCCGACCCAATATAATATAATGTGCCTAATGCCTTAGTTAATGTTCTGTGTAGTTCTGTGCAGAAATGCGGTGTTGATAAGCCTTTACGATTAATTAACTGTGACGAATTAATTATATTAATATTAAAGTGCGATTAATAGTGAAACCGGTGAATCGTTGCATCCCTATTTACAAAATTAGGCAATTTACAAGACAGACAAATCGTCGCCTTTGGAATTATAAGGTTCTATCTGCGTTCTAAATGATTTTGAGATATTGAGCTTCAAAGTTTTTGCATTCCATATAGCAAGCAATGTGTCTAACCGTTGCTAAAAATTAAGTCATCCGGTTTTGCTAATAATCTACAGTATGTAATAATGTAAAATTAATTTGTTTTTGTGTATTTTATTATTTTCACTAATGGTCAAGATGATTTGAATTACCTGGATGAGATTGTGATATTAGTCTTACCTTATCAGTAGCTATGTTTCCATCCTCCTATTTTTATGTGCAATTTGTATATGCGCATAAAAAAATAGGTTGATGGATACCCCAAGAAAAAAAAAAAAAAAAAAGTATGCGCATAACTAAGTAGGATTAAACTTTTTATTCGATAAGATGCGCATAAACTGCGATGGAAACACTTTTGCCGATTAAATTCCAGTGTGTGCATTAAAAAAGGTCATGTGATTTTGTTATAAGAGATCATGTGATGATAAAAATGTGTATGAATAGACAAACCAGCATGCTGAGCACACTGTAAAACATCCAAAATGTTGTTTTGGTCACTCTAAAACGCCTTAACTGTTTCAGTATTAGTGTTATTATATTATTAATGACCTCCAGACCCGTCAAGAGCATTTGCGCTCTGCGTCTCATGGCTTCAAAACGCCACCACGAGTTCATTGTGTGTTGGCATCGTCTTCTGAGGCGCAAGTCCTTAATTAATTAAAGAAAAGATTGACACAGCTTCTCCTACTGCAGCAAATTCAGTTTTTACAGTTGATATTTGGCGCCAGTTAATCAGGAAGTGACGATTTTGTTCTTTGACTCGTTGGATGGGAACGCTGCTTTATTTGCACGTCTTTTATGCAATATTCTAGTTTTGCGCATAAATTTAATTAGCATTTTTGGATGGAAACAGCTACAGTTATTTGCGAATAACAGACCTTGGAATGTTGTGATTGACCCATCAGAATCAAGTATTTTAGAGAGCCATGAAACGACACTATATTGCTTTACTGAACATCTACTTGCACTCCTGACTGAGAAAATGTTTGTCAGAGAAATTATCTCAACCCTTTCATGCTGTTCTTATAATCTCAGGTCAGCTGAATTATCTGGGCTCTAGTCATCAGGTCTGGCACATACTGGTGGTATTGATGTTCTACTGGTGGCATCAGGCTGCTCTTTTCATTACCAGCTACCGGCACACTCACCCCTGCCCAGACCACCCTCTTCATTCGTAGAGTAACAGACACGCCACTGAAGACTCCGGAACAGTCAGTGTTTATCAATATCATAGCGAGGTATAAAGATTTTTTAAATCGTCAGCCATTTTTACTTTTTTTTTTATATTTATATATCTGTACGTTTTGTATAAGTGCCTAGATGTTTAAAGTCAAAATACACAAACATGTAAATCATAGGTCTCAAACTGGATTCCTGGAGGGCCGCAGCTCTGCACAGTTTTGCTTCAAACCTAATCAAACACCGCTGATCCAACTAATCAAGGTGTTCAAGACTACTAGAGACTATTAAGCAGGTGTGAGTTGGAGGTGGTTGGAGCTAAACACTGCAGAGCTGCGGCCCTCCAGGAATTGAGTTTGAGCCCACTGATTTAAAGGCACCTGAGAAGAGAAGCAGTGTTAGGCTTTAAAAAAACAATTCTTAAATCATTTTACACTATCAGCTTGTGCGGGTTTTTCTATCTGCACAAATGCACAAAGTCCTATTAGTAGTTAAGCATTCAGTGTTTTATTGTGTTACTGTTTACTTTTGGTACCTACAATTCTCAAGCTTCTTAATTATGTGTTTTATCAATTTTTTGTGATCATGAGTTTTGAAGTAAATGTACACTACGTGTTAGTCATATTATTGACAACATTGAATGAACCAAAGAGATTTGTTAGGGCTTGTTCAGAATTTGAAATGACATTTTGTAGGTTATCACACATACTGTAGCGCTGCCGTGTTTCAAATACAGACGCAGGATTATGTACTGACTTTTTGTATACAGTTTGCTGGGTACTGACCTTTTACTATTTAAAAATAATAATATTAACCCTTCTGTTTAGTCTAATTTAACCTCTAATGTCACAAAGTTCAGACTGTAATGTGTTAGGGCAGGTCTCATTTTGTCTTACAGCAGTGAACTGTACAGCGGTGTTAATAGTATTATTTTTTTTTATTAATAATGGCAATCGGTTTGTTACGCATAATTGTAGGGTGATGTGCATTTGTTTTGTAAGCTGTTCATGATGTTGCTTACCGTTTTTATTTATTTGTACTGTATATTGGGATATGTTCTTGAGTATAGCTGAATAAACATTCACTTTGTCCTTTTTAACTACAGTCGTCATGACAATTCCTTTATGCTGAGTTCAGACTGCATGATTTTCAGAGTAGTCATGTCACAGATGTTTTCACGCTGCATATCTGTGGTGGCATTCTGTCGGCGCTGTTTACACTGCAAGATGGATTCGGCGACAGGGTTTCACAGTGTATGACTTTACAATAGGAGAATCGACGACAACTTTTGTCTCAGCCTGCAAACTACGTCTCACAACCAAACACACGCGAGAAGTGACATGGAAACAACACCAGGTCACGTAGTACAGTATATCTTTTGTTATTAAAGAAGAAAGAAGCCTTTAGTGGGGTGGAAAATATATATATTTTTCTCACCTGGCAAAGGGAATTTGCAATTTCTTCTCAATGTTTTTTTTCTTTTTTGACTCAGTTTTGGTATTGCTCACATGACACGTCAAAAAAAGTTTTTCCTCCATTTCTTGGGTCCAAATAAACCAAAAATGAGCACTTGGACTTCTCCCCCAACCTCTCGCTGGCCTGCAGATACCCATACTAGTGGATACTGCTCTCTTATTGGCTGTAGGTGATCGCTGATGCTATTTCTGTCGGAACATTTCACACAGCATGATTTGAATCACCGACAGATCCAGATATTTAGCGTGCCAAATATCTCAAGGGTGTCAGCAACTAATCAGCGATTCTCTCAGATTGCGTCTTTGATAGTTCACACTGTGTGATTGTTACTCATGTAAGAGAACACCAATTTGCCTGCGATTTCAGACATTTGTCTGCGATTTCTTAAATCCTGTCGACGAGTTAAAATCTGGGCTAAAATCAGGCAGTCTGAACTTGGCATTAGTAACTATGTCATGGACACCAATAATACAATTAAGACAATTCTCTGATTCTACCAACTAAAGTCACAATCGGATTAAACAGAATTCGAATGAAGACATGTGGAGTATGCCGATTTTAGTTGCATTATTGAAGTGCGGTATGTTATACAGTATTTCGCATCCAATATCTCGTTTGTCATGAGGGTCATGCATGAAACGTTCCTGAATGAAAGTGAAAGTGCCAAACTGCAGTTAAAGTGGACAATTAAAAATGAACACCCAAAATTACTTGAAAATCTGGAGGAAATGTGTATAGCATGGTGACGATGTTATTAGAATTATGTGCTATAACATATAAAAGGGGATTATGAAAGACACATTCAAAAAGCAACTCATTTAAAAACCTTCATATTATTGTCATTCCGATTAAGGCAAATTACTGGTGTCCATGTAAACGTAGTCATTGACTAACAAAAAAAAACACAAACGGCATTCTCACAAAAATGATTTTATTGCATTGTTAGAATGTAGTATTACATAATAATAATAAAAAGCATTGCAATGTTTGAAAGGAGTGGGGGATTAAAAAAAAAAAAAAAAGCATTTTTGGTCTTAAATGTTCCAACTGCAAATATTCAGTGATATAAATGTATCCCCAGATGGCCCTTTGTGCTTAGTTTAAAACTTGTTTTAAAAATGGACGTCATATAAATATGCAAACTTAATTTTTCTTAAAGCACTATTTATTTCCCTTTCTAAAAGAGCTCTAATTAATCATGCCTAATGTACAGACAGATCTTGTGAAACATCTATCGATAACAACAGATGCTTCATTCAGCGTGGGACATTGCAAATATCGACTTGCGTTTAAATTCTCTAGTGTGATCAGTTTTCCAAAACTCCCTTTTCATGTATGACATAAGGACATAGTCAAAAACAAAACACAAGGATTTTAAACATTGAATGAGCATAAAAGTGTAAAAATGTGAATAAAACCATCTATGTGAATGACGAAAGGCCTACACTCAGATGATTCCACTGACACGTGCGCTTCTACAGCCATTGTGTGTTTGAGGTACAGTTAAGCAGGGTGAGGAAAACCCAGATAAGGCTTCACGGTGTTTCGTCATGTTGGTAGGCGAGTTTTACCAACTCAGTGGTCAACGATGAAGTATAAAACTTAACTAAAATGCTCAACTACATTGGTATTTTTGCTTGTAATTCTATTAAAATGAAGGATTATAAACGCATCTCCACTGTGTTTTTAACAAGCACAGAGCGCTTACTAAAATGCAGCATAGAAGGTTTCTAGCAAGTAAAAGGCTAAAGAAAATGCTTATTCAAAAGCATCCATAAACCACAGGTTTAAGTCACCAAATGAAAACAAAAACGGTTACTGCTGTCCAGTTAGGTATTAAAATACTTTAAAAAACCTACAAAAGTTGAACATCTAATTAAAAGGCCTACATCCCGGTGGGCAGCACAGACAGAGATCACAGCACAAAGCTGCCATCCTTTAAAGGCTGCTCGGACTTTGCATAATGTAGCAATGCATGTGTAGGTGTGTGTTTGTGTTCAGTCTCTTGTGTGTCGGAAGACGAGACATTCACTGCTTTGAGGGGAAAGGTGCAGCTCCGAATGGGTCGAGATCTATTTGAGGGGTTTGCGGAGCTCCGCTTTGAACCACCATTTCTGTGAAAGGCACAGCTCCAAAGTCATCCATCTTGTTTCCATCAAAGACACTGTGCAGTGAGCTGGTCCTCGGCCTGCCGTTACTCGAGTTGATCTCACTTTTTCCATCTCCCAAGCTCTGGTGTCGACTGCCGTCTTGCGGATGGAAAGGCTTGGCTCCAAAAGGATCCAGCAAAACCTCTTCGGAGGGCAGAGCAGCTGCTTTCTCCATCACCTCGCCCAGGGAAATACTGATGTTCTCTTTGGAGTCGGATGTGCTGAGGAACTCGTTGCTGCTTTGAGAGTCCCGTCTGCCGACTTTCTTGTGCCTTCGTACTCGCTCAGGAGTCCGGAAGCTAGGCTTGTTGGTCTTTCTGCCACCAGTTGGCGTCCCATGGTGTCGCTTTCCGTTGGTGCCACTGGCCTCCTGTTTGGTGCGCCTCTGCCGCGAGGAGAGTTTCTGAAGGCTGCGCTGCTTCTGCCTCTGCTGCTGAGGACTCGCTGCTTCGTCCAAAGAGGCTTGGTCAAAAACGTCCTCCTGGGTCCCAGAGGTGGGTACGACGTGGAAAGGCGAGAATCCAAATACATCCACGATGTCAGGGGAAATGGGTGGTGTCTGACCGCCGGGTCCATCACCGCTCCTGCTGGATCTGGAGAGGTTTCTGCTGAAAGGAGCTTTTGTGAAAACGTCAGTCTCTTCTATGGCGTTCTCCTGGCTAGCCTGCCTGAAAGGGGCTTTGGCAAAAATATCGGAGCTCTCCGGTGCCTGACCACTGCCAACGAAAGGAACAGCACCAAACACATCCACTAGGTTTTTGGCAGTCATGGAGACGCTTGGTGAAACGGGGGGAGTGATCACGCTGGCTCCAGATTCAGCTTCAGGACAAACAGCAGGCGGGACCTCTGAGAGTTTCGCTTTTCTAGAGTCACAGTCGGAGTCTGAGCTGTGTTTGTCCTCCTCTTCTTCTATCTCATCTTCAGAGTCCATAAGCAGAGGCCTCTGTCCCAGGTTTTCAGGCTCGGTGTCTTCGTGTTCGCTGTTGAGAGCTTCCTCTTCTTCCACCTCCTCATCTTCACTGCTTTTGGGAGAGGGAGGGTCAGACTCAAAATCACTGTCTGAGTCCTCGCCAGCTTTCTGAGGCAGGTAACCAGTGGAGCTGCTTTTCTTTGCAGGTTTGCGCTCTTTGGCCAGCGGCGGGGTGGTGTCTTGAACAGAAACACTGGGGTCCTCCACTGGATTCTCTGCTGTCAGCACACCGGCTCCTGCTAAATGAACAGCAAAAATTAATGTCTGATGTACGTAAGATTTGACTTTAAATGAATAAAGTGCTGTTTAGGGCTGCCTAAACTCTAGTTCAGAGATGCCCAAACTAGGGGTTGAGGGCCATAGTTGGCCCATAATAACTTAGATTTGGCCTGACATCCCATCTGAGAAGACAGTAAAAATGAAAGAGAGAGTCGGGGTCAATCCCTTTAATAGAGATTGTCATTTCTAATTGAGCATAACCTTTTGTTTGTTTGTTTGTATTTTTGAGCTACAGAAAAGCAAGTTGAATGAAATGCTTTAAATTATGTCAATGGATCAGATTCATTTAAAAGTGCAATGAACTCATTTGTAACATGTACAAAATTTGAATGCATATGTTAGCCTCATACGATTAAAGTCAAGCTTTCTATTTATTTTTAAATATTATTTAAAAATGTAGAAAATTACCCATGGCAACTTTGTAACATTAATTAATTATGTTTGGTTTTTGGCCAAACATTTAGGCCATATTTTAGATATGGGTTTAAGCAAAAAATATATATAAAAATGTTTGTTTGTTTGTTTGTTTTTTCTTTAAAATTTCAAATAAAAACATTGTCATTTCAAACTAATTAAAAAATGTATTTACTTGAGAGAATGACAACTGGTCAGAATAACTAAATAAAGTTTTTATTTATGATTTATAATTGGTTACATCAAAAATTTATTTCATAACCCTTCTGAAGTTAAAACATTGGTAAAATTATACATTTTTATTATTTTGACAATTTGTCTTTAAATAACAACATTTCATTTGAAATGTGGAGGAAATGTCATCAGTAATTTACTAAATGAAACCAAACTGATGTTTTACTTCAATACATATAAACAGCAAATGTTAACTAACAAACTGTTTTTGTTTAATTGTTTTTTATTGGTCACTTTATATTTAAGGTGCAATTCCTGCTATTATTAAACCATTAATTATGACTTTGACTCAATAAATTCATAATTTGCTGCTTATTAGTTATATTAAAAAAATGCTGCTTGTTCAAACTACTTATTTTAAATGAGCTAAATTAACACATTTCTTGAGTTTTTTTTTTTTTATGGGGACAACTTCATTGTTTTATGTTCAATCCCCTTAACTTTGTAACAATTGAGTTAACAATCAGTTTAAGTTGGGACAATATTTAGGAATTGTGTGGCACCCTGCATTTTTACAGTGTTGGGTTTAGGTATTGGGTAGAATTAGGGATGTAGAATACGATCATGCAGAATAGGCATTTGGCCCTAGTTTGGGCATCTCTGTTCTAGACATTTTTGATTTATTTTATATTATTATTTTAGAGAAAGGAAATTTAAATTTTAAGAGGCACTGAAAACGTAAGGACAATTATTTATCAATTTCTCCCCACACAGTTAGTTTAAGCAAGGCTGTCTTTGCTACAGAAAAACTACAATATTTGTCAACATGTATAATTATTGAGATATTTGTCTAATATTTGAAAAGGCTGAATTTTTCAACATGGTTCTCCATCGCCATCCTCCCCCTGCTGAGCAGACAGAGCTGTGGATCTGTTCTCATCACATCCGTCCAAACTGGCAGAGCGATACTTGGGATTAGCCAAACCTACTCCCATATATATATAAATATAAA
>CAIGQZ010000427.1:740887-751756 GCA_903798205.1 Danio tinwini
ATATATATATATATATATATATATATGAGCAGACTGTTTAGGCCGTCCGGGTTACAACACATCTAATCACGCCTTCCTCCCGGAATACAACAATCCACAGAACGTCCTTAATCATATAAGATCTTGACCAGAAGAAGAATATTGAGTGCTCTTTTCCAGACCCATCCGATTACAACAGCTCTATAAAGTCAGCTGCTGTATGAAGGCTCCAAGACTTGTCCTGAATAAGTAACATAATGGGAAGGTCATATTGGTCTGAGATTGTTGTGGATCTTGTGGATTAACCAGAACTCTCTTCACCCAGTTCAGCAGATGCTAAGCCGATTGTCTTTTTTTTTTTTTTTGTCCTTATGTATGCAAATGGCTTTACAGACATTGTGTTTATTTGATTGTTTAAGGGCTGCTCCATTGTTTTCTCGTTTAAACACTCACTTTAACAATAGGGCGAAGCATTTCAATGTATAATACATCTTTTAATTGTATCGTTCGAATATAGTAGACATGATGATTTATTGAAAACTACAATAACAAAACAATCATTGTTCAAATCTGAAACCGATCCAGTGCTTTGAAGGGGATTATTCAGTGCTCAAAGTGCAGTGTTATTTACCATTGCACTGCTACATTTTCAGGCAAATTCCATTATTATCTGAAAAATTGAAATCCTTGTGATCTGCAGTTTTGTGTGACTGAAATATTTCGTCATGTATATTTCACACGTTCCCTGCACTGATCAACATTTTCATTATGTCCAAAAAAATGCTCCAAATGACTATTTTACTTGAAATGTGGAAGAAATGTCATCAGTACAAAATAAAACCAAAATGATGTTTCATTCAAAAAATCGTAATCCCTAACAAACTATACATTTTGGTTAAAAAAATGTGTTAAAAGGGAGCTTTTTTGATCACTATTTTAAAGTAAAGTAAAATTCCCGCTATTAATTATTAGTTGTTGTTATTTTTTTTTTTTTACAAATTTAAGTGTATTTAGTTCCCCCCCCCCCCAAAAAAAAAAACCTCAAAAATTGTGTTGCTTCAGCTTATTTTGGACTGAGGTTAAACTACATTTTAGACAAGTAGTTTAAACAAATAGCAAACATTCTTTTTCCTTTGGAATAGTCCCCTATTTATCAGGGGTTGCCACAACAGAATGAACCGCCAACTATTTTGGCATGTTTTACACAATGAATGCCCTTCCAGTTGCAACTGAGTACTGGGAAACCCATACACACACTTATACACTATGGACAATTCAATTTACCTATCCCACGTCTTTGGACTGTGGGGGAAACTGGAGCAACTGGAGTAAATTAGAACCAGCGACCTTCTTGCTGTGAGGCAACAGCGCTACCCACTGCGCCACCATGCCACTCTAAGAGCAAACATATGTAAATCTTTTTGAGTTCAAAAATACTAATTTGCTTACGATTTACTTACCCTCAACTGGTTCCAAACTAGGGCTGCACAATATTAGAAAAATCTAACATTGCAATATTTTTTTTATTTTTAACTTGCAAAACATTTACTTAATACTGATTGCAAGAAACGAATGCTAAACTAAAACTGTATTTATATACTGAATAACAATGTTAATCCAGCAAGTGGCGCCTTTACAGCAGCAGGAATAACTGCTGTGTTTCTCTGGTTACTGCAGTAAACAAAGCAGCTTGATGTCAAATCTAGCAGGGGTTTTTATTTTATTTCATAACCTACACATCATCCCAATATTCAAAGATTAAATTCAGGCAAACTTTAGCATACTGATACAAAATGTAACACCTTGTAAAATAGCATTTAAGACGTTTTAATACTTTTTTAGGGCCTTCAATTTCTCTAAATTGATTTATCAATTTTTAATACTTTTTAAGACCCCGCGAAGACCCTGATGTTGAACAAAAAAAATTAATCTTTTAAAGGATGTTGGAAACTGATAATTACCGACTTCTATTGCAGATTGAAAATTTACTGTAGATGTATAAATGGCTACCGGTTTCCAACATTCTTCAAAATATCTTAAAAAAAAGGAAAAGAATGATGAACGTTCTGTTTAATGGAAAATATTAAAAAAATTGATTTAGGCAAAAAATATATATTTTAAATATAAACACTGTTATGCTGTTGTCCATGTAGGTATTCTGCATACTCTTTTTGAATGTTATATGAATTCTATGAATGTGCATTTAATGTTAGCATAAAAGTAGAATTTAACCTGTGACTAGCTTTGGATTTATTTATTCCTTATGCTTTCCCAAACTAAAAACACAACAATCTCGAATAAAATAGGTAGACAAAGACAGCCATGCTATATATGCCATGCTTATAATAATAACTATAAGAGAAACATCTTGGTCTTGTGGTATAAAGGTGGAAAACATCAGCACTTCATATAATCATCAGTCAAACCCTCCTGATAACAGAAATCAACAAAGTATAGCACTGCTTTTAAATAAGCTTTATTAATAATTAGCATTGTATAAAGAAACATTCAGTTATACATTATGATACATGGGTATTTACATCAGTTTGTTAATCGCAGACATTAACAGCTTATGCAACTGATGCTATATGCATGTATGTACAGATGAGAGCAGTCACTGAGGATGGTGAAGCCATGAACATGAACTTCGGTCATCTACAGGAACAAACAAGCTAAGACTTTGACACCCGCACTGTAGTCTACAGGGCAACACCAGTCTTAAAATAAAAGATGTTACAGGAGGCACCTGTGCACTTAGTATTTAGCACTAATAATAACAAAGGAACACTAAAAATAACAGTAACCTACCGCTCCAATTTATATGCAAGATGTAGAACAAATCTTCAGATTAGACTTGCGCAATATGGCTCAACATATATTTAAAATAAAAGCGTTGTGTTCAGTTTTAACTGTCCACCGATATCCCACTCCATCAAGATGTCTCTAAATAAATGGCTGTCTTTATCTAATACAAAACAAAATGGTAACAAACGCATTAAACTTTATAAATAAAACATAAAATGTCACCAGATAAAGCAAAGTAACTTGAGTGGGTGATGAGATGACTGAGCACATTAAAATCGTTTACTTTACGATAAACTTACCGTTGAGGATAAACATAAAGGTTCGGTAAACATTATGGTAAGCCCTTATGTAAACTATTAATAAATGCTCTGAGCAAGTACCTCTAAATGCACATGCAGACAGGGAAAACATTTGCCATTACTTAAGGCTCACTGCTGCCATTATAAATGAGACGGCAGCCATTGACGTGATATGTCGGTGTTGTGGTTACTAACATGTAAAAAGGCTCATACATTCATAGACATAGCGTTTTCTATGGAAAACATCATCTGCCACCAGAAAAAGAGTTCTAGCGCAGGCTACATAATAATAAGACATCAAATTATGCAAAAAAAAAAGAGAGGGGGGGGGATTCTGCCAACTCTTAGTTGCTTCTGTAGATGCAACAGTTTCTGATTATTCGGCTAACCTCACTTCCAAGTTAACCTGCCAATGTTTCCTAAATTGGCAACTTAAAGTATCTTCACAGTAATTTACAGAAAGGAAAAACAAGTCTCAATGAGGAATTTAAAGCCAACTCAACACTGGAGGAGAGAGAGACTTGTGTTCAACTCCATGAAAAATTGGCATGTTTACAAGTAAACAAAGTGAATATGAGGATCGCTGGAGTTTTTCTGTGGTTTGAGGTCCATAGAAATTGTACCTGAGAACTTTTGGCACTCACTGATGCTGTCAAGCACAAAATGTAGTTAAGTAGGTCTGAAGAAAAACTAAATCTAGTAAGAGGAAAAAAAGGTTGCTCAAGAATCTGAAAATCTATTCTATCATGCCAACCTGATGGCTTTAACAAAACATGTAAATGCTAAAGGAAAGAAAGAAAAATCCCTTAAACTTGCTTTTTCCTTTCCCAAATAAAAGTTGAAAACTTCAAAAGGAAAACGTTAGTCCTGAGAAAATAAAAGTAAATAATTCACACTGATATATGAGATTAGACATAGACAAATATCACTATAAAAGAGTTAGCCCAAAGTATTAAAAGTAAACCTATTAAATTGTTATTTAAAAATCTCAGACGTAAAAAGAAAGAGCACAGCACACATTTACTATTGCAGGTGCAAAGACAAACAAAAGATAAAGCTATAAAACAAAAAAAACTTACAAGGCACCAGCAAGAAGCATAGAGGTGATATAAAGCTGTGGTTTCATGAACCATTAATCCCTAAGACAAACATAAACGCTTAAAACAACATATCATGTGCATCTATAACTCTTATTATCGCTTATAGTTCTAACTGATAAATATGCTTTATTTCTATACTTGCGTTTTACTATCTACTATTTCCAGCCTTTGGGGGAAGATGCCATCTCTATCTAAATCTACGCATGTACCAGATCTATAGAAAGTCTTATTAAAGTCTTACACCTTATGAATAGTGAGAAATAGTTTTCTAAGACAAAGCGTCTGCTGAAATGACGACTATACTGTAGTCATCTGCTTTAAATGGTTAAAGGAATAAATGGTAACGTTGATTTAGTTAGTCTCCGGGCTCCAGATGTGATATGTGTTGCAGAGCAGCCACATCCGGCAGCACAGAGACAGAGAGGGGGTTCGGGGAGAGCAGGAATAAAGGGAGCACATGGAGGAGAGAGGAAGAGGACGATAAACAGGGAACTTTGGTGAGGGTCCTTTGAGAGCCGGCTGCTAGAACTTGCCTGCGTTGGCCAGGAAGGGCACAGAGCCAAATGGATCCTCGGGGAGTGAGGGCTGCAGGACCGGCTGCTGTCTGTCTATGCTGCTGGCCTCCATGCTGACTGATCGCTCCACTGGCTTTTCTGTGGGCAAGATGAAAATGTTAGTGTAGGAATAAAGCAGGCCGCGTATGCCCTCTGCTGGAGAGGGTGAAGATTACTAGTAGAGAAGAGAGAGCGGGTCAGGTTGTGCAGAAATAAACAGAGACACTTGCTTGCTCTTAGAAGGTCAAATTCTCGATCGAGAAGCTCCTCTTCGGTGAGTTTAGAGAAATTGTCTTCTCCAAATGGGTTCCAGCTTGACATATCTGGAGGGTTGCTGACGGTCTGTGGAGGGGGGCTCATGACATCCACAGCAGACACTGGATTTCTACAGCAGAACAGAAAAAGGAGAAACAGCAGAGATTTAAATAGATTTACTTTAATGGGTAAATAATAGTGCTTTTCATTAAATATAATCAAGACTTTAACACTTGTGCAGTTAACAAGGTTAATAGTTAAGTATTATTACCAAAATTGTGAGTGATGTTTTCCAGAAAATCTGCATTTGATTATTTGATAAGGACTTGTGGAGCTGCGCATCGATGGATTTGCTCTTTAGTGTTTGGACTTTCAGCAGTGAAAGTTAAACCACACTGATCTGAACAAAACTGAACTTCAACTCTGAAAACTGGACTGACACAGTTTCAATTTACTAGAACCTCTATGTTAAGCTGCTTTGACACAATCTACACTGTAAAAGCGTTATAGAAATAAAGATGAATTGAAAACCAGGAATTTTCTTCATATTTTAAGGTAATATTGAGCATACATTTTAGAATAAATATTGCGTTTTGTTTTGCCAAGAAAAGAACGTTACAGACAAAGCTACAGCCATGTTATTTCATTATGGAATTGATCATTTGAGTCAGTGATTCTATTATCTGTTCAAAGACAATCACCTGATTCATTACTAAACGAATCAGTCATTTTGAACTTTAACAGAATTGTTCAATTAATGACATTAAAATGGGTACTTGCTGTAACCTACTGGCAAATATTAGTGCTGTATTTATCCATAAAAGACCTAAACCAGCCAGTGTCAGCAAAAGTATATATAAAAAAAGGTTAATTATCATTGTAAAACATATTCATTGTAGGATATTATTTTTGTTAAGATCACAAAAATATCTCAGGACTAATGCAATTTCTGCCTAAAATTCAAGTTATTTAAAGTTTATTAATACTTTAACAAGGTTTTTTAACAAACTGTTGACCAAAATAAATGAATCGTGTGCAATACTTTAACATTTACAAAAAAACACTACTAACAAAACAAACGACTGTAAGACCCTAAAACACATTTTACTGACACAGGTTTTCTGCAGGTTTCCGCTAATTAAATTTAGGACTTTAAGACCATTCTGAATGACATTTTAGACTAATAAAGGGCTAAACGTTATGGCGTTTTTTCGAATGGCCCAGTTGGGAAAGATTTTAATTTGCCCTATTAAACTTTTTAAAAACTATTTAAGAAATGTAATAATTCAATAATAATAATTTAATAATTAAAAAATTATAATATTTTTGTTAGTTCTGATATATTTTAAATATTGTGTCAAAACAGCAATCTCTAGTTGTATACATACACTTTTTTTTAACATAACCTTTCTTAAAAAAAAAGAAAATTAAAATTGAAAAATGTTTTAAAACTACCTAAAGTAGCTAAGGTTTTACCTTTTAATCAAATGTTATTGTAAGTAAAAATAATTAAACCAAAATGGTAAATAGAGTTAAAAATTACATTCTTAAATAAAAGATAAAGGTTTTATTGAGTTTTTTTAATTTTGTCCAGATTGGGTAGCTATACGTGAACAAAAGAAAATTAAGACCCGTTTAAAAAAGATTTAAGACCTAAAACACAATATTTCAGTAAATGTAAGACTTTAAGGCATAAAACTTTGTTTCTAAGATTTAAGACATTTTAAGAATTCTTAAGACCCAGTGGACACCCTGTGACAGCTCCAAAACTAAGCTTCATGTCGTATGACATTAAACTGGAGAAGGACATGAGTGCTTGCCTCATGTTGGTGAAGGGAGTCTCTACTGGAGAAGGTCCGGCAGGATTATAGGAGCCCAACGAGGTCTGGAACTCCAGAGGGGAGATATAGGACACCTGGTGGACTGGAGCACACTGCTGCTGCTGCTGAACAAAAGCCTGCTGGTACTGCTGCATCTGTAAGGAGACAAGAATAAAAGCACTCAATTCAGTCAACCTAGTGAAGCGTTCAGCAGGTTTAACCCATGTCTGCTGTAATGTTACAATGTAATGTAATAATGCTCATTCAGAATTAAACTTTGATATTATATTGGTGTTAAGAGTACTTCCAGGTCTCTAACATCACTTTAGTTATAATATTGTTGCAGAATTAGAGTTATATATAATGATCAAATGTAAAGTATTTCTTTTTGACATTTTAAAGTATATACTAAATTTACACATTCATTTGTGATTATGTTTCTCCCTGTATTTGGAACTTTATGGCAAATGTTTGATTACAAATTTAGAAATGTATATAATTGTTAATAAAATATAAAAACTTTTCATAACTTTTATAAACATTTTTGTAAACATTATACTTTCTGATAGCAACTGTCACGATGCTCGGATGCTGTTATCCATGTTTCTGTGTGCATCCACGCAATGGCGTGTAATATTGCGTTTATATTTTGTGAATGATGATACAACAAAAAAATAAGAGCATAATATGAAATGATTCTGTCCTTATGAAATAGTCATCTTGCACAGCCTTACGCTGACATATAGCAAGTTGGAATCCAAATTTGCAGACATTTCCTAATCCCACTCCATCTCTCTCTGTCTCGCTCTGCAACTACACTTCCTCCCAGTCTCTAATTGCCTATCATAAGATTTTTTAAAATAAATTTTAGACATTGATTATTCTTCTCAGATAAAGACTTAAATGGAATATACATAGTATAAGAATTACTGCAAAAATAGTTAAGGAGATTAAGTCCTGATCATCCGGGAAATTTTGAGACACTGACTAAATAGATAGCTGAGCATCATCCATTACTTAACTTTTCCCTTTATATGGAAAACAGTGCTTTGTCCATTACAAATGACCATGAGGACACAGAAAGGTGGAAAGACACACAAACAGAAAGAGCGCCAGAGAGGCCTTTGAATTTCCCTACAGTGTAATTGCCTCATATGTTACGATTTAACACAGAGAATCGGTCGATTTCACCACCCCATTCAATCCCCTGATGGTTCTGCATGGAGCAGATTGCATCTGAAATTAAACAGATGGTAACCATTCGGTGGAAAATGAGCTAAAAATTGCTCCGCCTTAACATTATCCATTTAGCAAAAGTCAGTTAGCAACATTTCCTCTTTTAGCGTAAATACAATTCAAAGGAATTATTGACGGTTATAATTGGGCGAATTCACTTGGATAGAAAAAGAGTTTGGCACAAAAGCTGCTTCAGTGAGTGGGGCCAAATGAGTATTTAAGGCAAAGACGGTCTAAATTCAGATATTTATGAAATAATATTAATTAAATTAAATATACAAAATAACCTACTGACATATGGAAAATGGCTGAATAAAAAAAAAACACCATCCTCCTCAAAGCTTCTCGATGTT
The DNA here is from genome assembly GCA_903798205.1 of Danio tinwini. Classification (NCBI taxonomy): domain Eukaryota; kingdom Metazoa; phylum Chordata; class Actinopteri; order Cypriniformes; family Danionidae; genus Danio; species Danio tinwini. Next base: position 749,289 of record CAIGQZ010000427.1, read on the forward strand.
CATTTATAAATACACCTCTCTGATATTAGAACTGCATCCATTTCAAATCTGGCAACACTCCTCTGAGGAGCAAAGCGATGGCCCTGCTACTAATGCTCCAGGTGTGTGAGGCGTCTCACCAGGGCAGTGTAGTGAGCCTGCTGTTGCTGCTGCTGAGATTGATATATGGGCTGCTGCATCATCATCTGTTGCTGCTGCTGCTGCTGCTGCTGCTGAAGCATATGCTGGTGCTGCTGCATCTGAAGACTCTGTTGCATGGCCTGATGATACTGCAAACGATGGAGAGAGACAGTAAACAGACAGAGATGTCAGTGCACAGTCGTGATGAGCGTGGGTGTTCAATTTATGCCTCTCAATATGTTCAGTATCAGTCTTGTCATCAAGGTTTATGTCTTCACATGATATGAACCTAAAACCACATACATTTCAAATTTTGGCCAGCAGGCTTGAACATAATGTTTAAAACATGACTAAAAGATTGATTAAATGTGATTTTTTTTTTACTTTTATTTTACTGGAACAACCAACCAAGCACAAAGTCTTGATCTAAAAAGCATCTTTAAGTTCATAATCTATTATTAATAAAAAGAGTAATTAATCTCTAACAATATGGACTTTTAATTAGAAAATTCTGTAAGGCTTTTTGATGGTCCCTATTGCACATTTTGTTGAAAATTGCATTGCATCTACATGCCAATTACTTTTAATTTGAGTATTAGTAGACTGTCTGCTTAATATCTGCTGATATTGCTCCTTCAACAGACATTTAACTGACTATAAGAAACTTTGCAAGTACATGTCAACTTACACTAACCCCAACCTAACAGTCTACTCATAATCTATTGAGAATTAGTTGGAATTTAGATGCAATGTATCTTAAATTCAACAAAATGCATTAAAAGGACCATCAAAATCAAGTGATACCGAAAATTATTTTCTATACAATGGAATGAAGAAAAAAATATGCATTGTACGTATTTCAATGGAGTTCCTCTGTCAATAAACACATTATTGTGGTGCAGCTAACAACAGGGTTCCCCACAATGTCATGGACACCAGATTCTGGGACTTTCAATTACTTTTTAAAGCACAATCAATTTTAAATCAAGCATCTTTGTAATTCATCCACCAGCATATGTAACGCCATAAATGTCTTTACTGAACTTAACATTTCACTTACAGTTAAAAAAATTACATTGAAAATGTCAAGAGTAGTTGACCTTTTTAAACAGTCATGTTCAAAGAACGTTAATGAAATTTGCTGAATTCAATACTGTAATATTCAAATGCAGTTTCTGAAAAATAGATAAAATGTGCATTATTTGTCAGTGTTATTGTACAAGATTTAAATTAAAGATTTTAAATCAAGAATTTCAGTTTTTTGTTTTTGACAGTAGCTCAGTACAATTATTGAAATAACAACATAAACAAATTTTATTTCAAATATATAACTCAAACTCTTTCGAGGACTTATGTTTGTTTTTAAGTACTTTTCAGGCTTAGAATCCATATGTCTGAAAAAATTCCAGTACTTTCAAGAAACGTGGACTGGAAACTGTAACAAAGAGAAAGCTTGTACCTTTTCATTTACATATATGTGACCCTGGACCACAAAACCTTGTCATATCTGTGACAAATGGCAATATGTTGGCAATATGCATTTGCAAAAACTTAATTTTAACAACCTTAAAAAGCGATTTTCTAAACATTTAAATTGTCTGGAACTCTTGCATCTCAGTCAAATATTGCCCAATCCTTGCAAACCATACACCAATGGAAAGCTTTATTCAGTTTTCATTTATAAATCTCAATCAATCAATCAATCAATCAATCAATAAAAAACAACATATTTATGATGTTTTGTGGTGCAGGGTCAGAAAAAATATGCTAACTTTTCTTTTAGAATTTTGTTTATTTTTAGAGCTGGCCAGTGTCTACCTCTTTCAAATTAGTATGAAATGTCAAATACACCATATATGTTTTTGATCTTAATTCATTTTCCCCAGTTAACTTTGTCACTATAAAACATGTCACAATATGGAATGAAAGATCTGTCACCACTTCTGTGACTGAGTGAAAAATCACCTAGAGAACCAGCAACTGTGCACTACCAGTCTAATTATAAAAAAGATGCAATACCACCTGTGTGTAGAGGTGTAATACACAATACTATTAAAACTATTTTTAAGGACTTAAAGATAAGATGTCAACAAACAATGTTCATTTGACATGGATTAAGATTTGCATAAGCACCTAAAATTGCACAATGCAAACAGTTCCACTATAATGTGGGTCATTTATTATGTGTAAACAATGCAGTCATCATGTGCTCATCAGCAGACCACAATGTCCAATCCAAACAAGAAGCAACTGTCTCACAACACACACACACACACACACACACACACACACACACACACACAAAACTGCTGAACTACTGAAACACACATGCATACACACACACACAC
>CAIGQZ010000427.1:776952-788262 GCA_903798205.1 Danio tinwini
GTGGGGGTGTCGTGAGACAATGATGGGGGGAAATGGGGGGAGGACACTTGATTTCCAAAAATCTCATACATGTTATTAAACTATTAGAATTACCATAAAAATAGTATTTAATAGTAACATTAAAAACAGCAATATGCAAATAAAAAGCCTTGGGGTTATTCACTAGATTACAGACACAGCAATAGTGTTACCTGCAGCAGATTGATTTTATGGCACAATGTTAAACTTTGACACCTTTACGGTACTCGCATACATTAAAAATAAAGGCCACGACTGATCATAAAGGATGATCTCCAAGTGTCTCCAAAATTAAACCAAGAACGGTTTTATGCTATTAACATTGTGCCCACCAGTCTCATTAAGCAATGTTAATATTAAATTGAACAAATGTATAATGACTATAAAAATCCTATGATTTTTAGACTTTTTTTGTTGTCAACTAACATGCTTGTGTTCTAATAGTTCGTATTGGTGTGTGTGCATCGTTGTGTGCAATGTTTATAACCACCTCCGAGAATAATAGGGGTCGCAAGTCACTGGAATTGTTATTTTGGGGAAAATTTGAAAAGTTTGGGAACCCTCGAGTTAACAGTTAATAAACAGTTTTTATTTTTGTCTTAGCTATGTCTGCACGATATATTGTTTCAGCATCAATATGGCATCTGCAATAGTCACATCACAGGATGTGGAATTTTGAGTTAGAGTTATATCCCAGTAATACTGATGCCCACGGCACCATGACTTAGCAGTGTGTTGCTGTTGTTTTAATTCTTAAATCTAGATTTCTTTATCAGAAAGATATATTAGACCTTTTATCTTCTTTCCTGGGAGCATCTAAGTGCATTTTACTTGAAAAATATCTGCCAGTGTGGTTAATTTTCTTATTACAAATAGAAAACCTTGGAATGTCAATTACCAAGTTACAATAGCTCAGTCTTTAAATTTCATACAAAGGTTAAATTCAACACTAGTGATTAACCATTTCAGAGGTGTAAGAAGTAAAGTAGGTAATAGTGATCAGAACCGAGAATTTGAGTATAAAACAATGAGTATAGCTTTTGCCAAGCTTGCACTTTTCACTTTTCCTATCTCATATCACACTACAAATTATTTTCACTAAAAATTAAGCAAATGTCTAATCAGTGTTTGATAACGGTAAATGTATACTTTATGTAAGTCAGGATCAGTAGTGGTCAATCCTGGTTTTCTTTCTCTGACTAAAGAGTAAGCAAGGACAGGAAGAACCTACTTTGATTGAACAAGGAGAACCAAAACAGCTAAAATCCCCCCTGACCCAATAATTGACATTTTCAACAGGGTATAATAAATAATCTGATGGGTATTTTGACTTGAAACTTCAAAGACACATTCTGGAGACACAAAAGACTTTTTACATCTTGTAAAAAGGACAAAATAGGAGTCTTTTAAGACATATGCACTAGTGAAGCTCAGGCAGTTAATTATATGGTTGGCAACAAAATGAACAGGATGAAACAGAATGGAAATGAAGAAATGAACGGGATGACGAACAGGATGAAAGCCAACAGGATGCAAATAAAAGGCTTCAATTCCCCAAGGCTCAGTGAGGATTTGAGAGTTAGCAAACATGAGGGTGTCAACTTAAAGAATATCTTTTGAAATGTTTGCAATATTATCAGTGCAGATTTCCGTAATCATAGCAAGCAGAATGATATATTTTAAAGCAGGAACAACCATACAACAAAAGACAGGCTCACTGACACAATTGCATGCAGAGTCTCAAAAAACCATCACTTTTACATTTACTTTTAATTAGTTCTACAAGACATTATCTTGGAAGAATTCAGAGGAATCACAAATCTGGAATTACAAGTAGTACCCCAAGAAATGGCATTGTTCCACAGGGATGTTCCTGCAGATCTTGCCCAAGTATAGACCTTCTCCACTGCAGTAATGGAGCTAGAAATGGAATCCCCCCCGCCGGCAGCCTGATGTGCTGACGATCACAAATGTTGATTCTGCTGTGCATGAGAGGGCAAACAGAGGACATTTGCCTGATTGTTCTGGGTCATTACGTACTATAACACTGAAAATAGTCATGATTCCAGATTAGAACTAGATGAAACAGTACCTAATAAAGGGTCAAAATGAACAGTTTAAATATTCTTGATATACATCTAAGAGGTTACTGCAAGTTACTGCGGGAACATACTGCAAGCTTAAGAATTAAAAACTAACTCCTGATTTTAAAAATAATGAATTCCTCCTTTTGAATGCCTACATTTGAATTTTGTAGAATTGTGAAGTCATGATTACTCAACATGCCTCTTGACATGATCAAAGACCTTTGTTATACCATGGTTTCTGCAGGTTTCACCAAGTCAAATTTAAGACTTTAAGACCATCAAGAATGAAATTTCAGACTTATATAAGGCTAAACGCTAAAAATTTTCTTAATGGCCGAGCATAATATTTTTTTTATTTGACCCATCAAGAAATATCTAATTAATTATTTTAGCCACATCTTTTAAATAATGTGCCAAATCAAGCAGACCCTAGTTGCATACATCCAATTTTTTAAATTTTTATTTCAACAAATTTTTAACATAACTTTAATAAACTAATGTATGCACAACAAAATGTTATAATATTTCCTACAAATAGAGTTTTGCTAAAAGTTTAATTGAGATGTATTGTTAATGATTGGATAGGTGTTGGATTGATTGGGTAGCTAAAAAAAAAGAAGATTTAAAAACCTTTTAAAATTATTTAAGACCTACAAGACAATAAATCAGGAATTTATAAGGCCTAAATCTTGTGTTGTGGAAATTTAAGACATTTTAAGACTTTAAGAACTTGCAGAGACCCTGTATACGTAACTTATATATACCTATAATTCAGAAGAGATAGAGCCATTGGATAAATATGTAGAGTAAGGGCTGATCAGTTATGAATAAGCAAGGCGCATCGCACTACTTTTTTGTTGACTTAAGAAAAGAGCAGTGCTTTGAGATTTCTATGTTGCTAGGTAACCGCTGTATTGCATGACGTTGGGTGCTTTTTCAAAGTACACAGAGCGATCGGTCAAAAATGCGAGGCACAGCAGGGATTTAGAACATGAGGCAACCAGGGCACATAAACAGCATGCAAAACCCTTGCTGACAATAGAAAACCATTTAAAAAAAAAAAGAAATAAGAAATTGATTAGCCATGCATTTTGAATGCTCTAAAGCAGGGGTTTCAAACTCAATTCCTGGAGGGCCGCAGCCCTGCAGGGTTTAGTTCCAGCCCTGCTTTAACACACCTATCTCCATGTATCAAACAAGCCTAAAGCACTCAATTTGTTTGATCAGGTGTGTTTAATTAGGGTTGGAACTAAACTGTGCAGGGCTGCGGCCCTCAAGGAATTGAGTTTGACACCCCTGCTCTAAAGTATTTTAAATGATGTGCCTTAGTAACTGAAAGATAAAATATCTATTTGCCTTTCACATGTCATAACATGTTTTACGAAATATCAAAGAAATATTGTAATGAAAAATACAGCAAAGTCAAACATTTTGTTTTTGGACTCGGAGGCAACAAATCTAAAATGGGTTTAGTTTTAATACTATAGTTTGTTTGAAACAAACAAGCTACTATGACATTGAATTTATCCTTGTTTTAATGTTGCTATATAAAATCAGTACACAGCTAGATCAGTAATGAGTTCATACATTTCAGCATTTTTTATTGTTTTTCATCTTGAGCATCACAACACACTGTAAAGCAAAGCTTGAAAACGGTGCAGTATATATATCTGTGCAAATAAACATGCATTTAAATATATATATATATATATATATATATATATATAGTGCTTAGAATACAGCAATTCTTACAAATAACTCTGCCTAACATCCCACAGATCTGAATGTCATATCTTATTTTAACAGAGGAATCTTTCATTAAACATCAACGGCCCACATGCAGCTCACAAATATCTGTTAAAGAACAGTGCCTAATCAGTTTCCCTTGAGTCCTCCAAGTTACACCACAATGATGTCCACAAAATTTATCTCCAGTACATACTGACCCTCTAAAAATAGACACATGCCTGCTTTTGGTGAGAAGCTAAAAGATTCTGCACCATGCGACCACAGCTTTGATGGCAATGCAAGGTTGACTTTTCATTCTTTTTTTAAACTTTACAGATGATCTTCATTTTCTTTTTCTCACAGACTTGATGAATACAACAAAACTTTCACTTCGATTTGCTGCATATTTTTAGCAAAAGCTTCCACCCTGGAGAAATCTCACTCAGCTAAATTTTACAACCAGTAAAGCAGTATTTTGCAGAGAACTATTATAAGACTGATAATACTTTACAGAATTACTTCAGTAAAATCTTCTCCTTTACCACTTAAATCATTTATTTAATTTTGTAGCTTGGGTCTTTAGTCTGAGCTTGACTGCTTCTTTTAAAACTGTTGCAGATAAGAAATGCTAAGTTAATTAGCTTGTCAGTTGCTTGGTAATTTGGTAAACAAGTTAGATCTCTAAAACTCACTCACCGGCCACTTTATTAGGTACAACTGCTCGTTAACGCAAATTTCTAATCAGCCAATCACATGGCAGCAACTCAATGCATTTAGGCATGTAGACATGCTCAAGATGATCTGCTACAGTTTAAACCAAGCATCAGAATGGGGAAGACAAAGTGATTAAAGTCACTTTGAACATGACATGGTTGTTAGTGCCAGACGGACTGGACTGAGTATTTCAGAAACTGCTGATCTACTGAGATTTTCATGCACAACCATCTCTGGGATTACAAAGAAAGGTCTGAAAAAGAGAAAATATCCAGTAAGCTGCAGTCCTGTGGGTGCAAATGCCTTGTTGATGCCAGAGGTCAGAGAAGAATGGCCAGACTGGTTCGAGTTAATAGAAAGGCAAAAAAAAACCTTGTTAAAACCAGGGTATGCAGAAAAGCATCTCTGAACGCCACAACCTACCTGAGTATTGTTGCTGACCATGTCCATCCTTTTATCACCACAGTGTACCCATCTTCTGATGGCTACTTCCAGCAGGATAACGCGCCATGTCTTAATGTGCGAATCATCTCAGACTGGTTTCTTGAACATGGTCTCCACACTCACCAGATCTCAATCCAACAGAGCACCTTTGGAATGTGATAGAACCGGAGATTTGCATCATGGATGTGCAGCCAACAAGTCTGCAGCAACTGCGTGATGCTATCATGTCAATATGGACCAAAATCTTTGAGGAATTTTTTCAGTACCTTGTTGAATCTATGCCACGATGGATTAAGGCACTTCTGAAGGTGAAAGGGGGTCTAACCCGATACTAGTACGGTTTACCTAATAAAGTGGCCGGTGAGTGTATATTAGGTTAGAGATACTTCATTTTAGATTACCCAGACTAGCTGACTGCATTAGACAGAAACATGTAAAGCTAGTGTATACATTTAATAAACTTTAAGCTAAATTATTGCTAATATTAAAGTAAAATGTAAATGTAGTTATCCATAACACTTCTGGTGCCACAGTACAAACCATGCCGCCTTAGCAAACTGAACTATACCATAACTTCAAGACCTTAAACCAAACTTAACCATGGCATTGGTATATTATTACACTCATAGTGTTAAGGTGGTTTTACACTGATGGTGTGGTAGGTAATGCAGAAGTGATTTCACTCACTGGCTGCACAGAGATGCTTATATTGTGTGAATGTACATACATGTGTACTGGCAAGGTAAAAATACAAACAGTATGTGTGAAATATAGTGTCTATCCTCCCTATAGTACCATTTAGATTTTAGCAAATACAAATATGACTTTGATTGCAAGTAAGTATAGTGATGATGAGAGCACTGCGCTTAAAAAGCTTAGGGTGTAAGTCTTTTCTGTAACAAAACTAAATTATTTTTATTACTATAAAAAATCTAAATGATTATGGTGGAGCAGTGGGCAAATGACAGAATCAATGTTGCGGCTTAATACCGGTAACACCAGTAATACAGACTATTAGCCTACTAGTAGCCACCAGGCCCAGTTGCTTGAGAACAAAATTTACACCGGAGCATTTTCTTGGTTATTTTGGCATTTTGCATGGTAGAAAATCTGAGTTATTGTTGTGTTATTTTACAGCATCTATTCTTAGACAAAGATCTATTTTTTTCCAAAGCAGTACATAAACTACAGCAAAATGCAGGTGCCTGGTCTCAAGAGTCCAGAATCAAATTTTACATGACAGTGTCTTTAAAATAAAGGGCTTGTGAGCTGAGAAGCTGCAAACTGACAGCAAGATATTTTGCAATGGTGAAGTATATACATCTAACATTTATGACAGAACAAAAAAATTGGACTGGTCTCAAATTTTTTATCAAATTAGAGGCTTGTAAATATCACAGGTCAGTGACAACTGCTCTTTCAGTATCCCTTTACTATTTAGATACAAGGGAGTCTCTCATGTACTCTGTTGCTCTTTCTTCCTTTAGGAATGTGTGATCATTTGCTCCTACATTCCAGAGCAGGGTTCCCAAATCATGACATCAACAACTACACACACACACACACACACCCAATGCAGTGCGCAACACAAGCATGCAACTTCTCTATATTTAAAACCACTTGTCCATCCATGGAATTTTTGCCTTTTACATTATGATAGGACTAGTTTAATTCCCCATTTTAACAGGAATATTACACTTTTAAATTACAAATGAATCTATTAGACATCTGTTATTAGACATTTATCGAATTATGTCTCCTGCAAAATCTACATCATCCAGGATGACAAGTGGATCTGGTCAGATGCCAGACAAAACAAAACAGTTACCAAAGACAATTCAACACACGCAACATGCAACATACTGATTTAGACAAAAGGATTAGAGCTAAATCACAGTTTGATAATCTTAGAGTACTAGTGTTTTGACAGAGTATTGCTTAAGGAACTCTTTTGAGCCAACACATGGTTTGAGATGCCAACCCTACTCTGACTCACAAAGCTTGAGTGACCTATTTTTCTCAAAGCAGTGCAAGAACACTGTGTGTGTGTGTGTGTGTGTGTGTGTGTGTGTGTGTGTGTGTGTGTGTGTGTGTGTGTGTGTGTGTGTGTGTGTGTGTGTGTTACATCTGAAATGTTAAAGACAAAAAAGGGGTTTACTGAAGTGTGTGAAAAATTTGACAAGCATGTCTCCTCTAAAAAGTGTGGCTAGCAGAATGTCGGCTTGTGCCAAATGCAGCCAGGCCACAAAAATAAAACAAATCATACAAAACGTGATCATTATTACCATAGAATTTGTAGGATTTAGCAAAGGGTGGTTTGAAAGGAAAAAGAGGACACACCACTGCCTGCATATGGAGTCCCTGGTTTCAAATCCTTATCTTGGCAAGCTCCTTTAAATGACTGACTGTTTTCATTCACTGGCATGCTGCCACTGGAGGACTGTGCTAATTGTTATGTCATCTGAAGATGACACAGATATAACAAAAGGAAGGTAACAAGCCAAAGAGAAACCATAGCATAACATTTAGTTTCTGAAAAAGATGCAAGACACATGGATTCATGATATTTTTTTCTAGGAGTAAATCATGTGCCACCATAAAGCCTTTTACGTTTCAGCATCGATATTACAACATGCATCTTCAGTCACATAGCAAGATTTGGATTTATATAGATTGGAACTATAGGCAAGGTGATAAAATTGGTATTGGTATTTATTGACCGAACACCATTGTCAATAACGTTTAAAAAAAGTTTGCAAGTGTGCAAGTTTACAGTGTGCAAGCGGCGCACATGTGACGCATGCACACTTTGCAGGTACACCTAGTTGAAAACCATCAGAACTTTTCCGAATGCCACAAACATGTGATTCGTGCAAGTAGAACTAACAAATCAGCTTCACACTTTGCATGGAATATACACATTTCAGTAATAACAGCAGACTAATTTACTTTTGTCCATAAACTTGCATTGAAACTGCAGCAATGGTGTGTTCGTTTGTCATCCTCTGAGAAAACGGTCGATGGTCACCTAATTATGAGACACGCCAGGGGAGAGCGAGTGCAAAGCTCATTGAAAATGGTGAAGAAAACCACACACTCCCGCTTATTACTTTAGGTTAGAACAACAACACACGAGAAAATGAGTGTCATATAGCAGCAATGAGGAGATTGTAAATAAAAAAGGATGTAAGGATGTCGCCAGAGTGGCTTTTTGGTTTCTTTTCTTGTGCATCCCAGCCCTGAAAGATTTTTTAGCATAAGGGTAACGTAGTCATTCAACTTCACAATTTTTAATGTTGCAATATGTATTTGAATAATGATGGTTTGTTCCTTTACTTGAAAGCTCAGATTTGATCATCATAATTTGTGTTGTTGACAGAGTTTGAGGTTTATCATTATTATTCACACCTTAAAAGTTTGCTTTGATTGTTCAGCATTTACACATTACCATTGCTCACACTTTGTAACATATATGAAGTTTAAGAGTCTCTTTAACACTTGTTTATTTTATTATAAAGAGATCAGATATTGTTTAAATTTTTTGGACTATTAAAACTATATGACTTAGTAATGTTAGTTAATTAAAATGAAGAAAAAAAATCCCAATATTCATAAATTGTTAAAAAATGTTCTATAATTACTGATACCGAATGATATGAAACATGATATTGTGATACATTTTTGCAATATCGCCCAGCCCTAATCGGAACTTGGGTTGATCAGGATCTATAGTTCGAAACACGTGAGATTTGTGGAGTAACTGCGAAGTTTAACTGTAATAGAAATTTTATTCATTTGAATGTGCTTTTAAGGTGTGTGACTGTGTGAGCATTTCAATAGAGTTGATTCTGGCACAATAAATTGTACCATGGATAAAGATATCTTTTAATGAATATTTATACAATGAAGACTATTCCATGTTATTTTACATTTAACTGTTCAATTTCTGATCCTGAATACCATTTAAATCCCAAGAAAACCAAAAAGCACCATTTATTTTGTTTTTATCTATACACTATTGTTGAGGCAAGTCCTGGAAAGCCGCAGACCTGCAAAGTTTAGTTCCAACCCTGTTTCAACACACCTGTAGGATTCAAAGAGTGACAGAAACTTACTTTGTTTGATCAGTTGGTCTGTTTAATTAGAGTAAAAGCTAATCTGTGCAGAGCTGCGGCTCTCTGGGTGCCATTCGAAATTGGAAATATCACAGACACTTTGGACTGAACAAAAATGAAAAAAATAAATATATAATAATGGCTGCCATATTGAAGTGTTGTTCCAAATCAAAAGTACTCAAAACAGCCACTCCAAAGGGCCCTTCAGTATGAAGGATTTTACAGGGGATAACTGATGGACACTTCAGGCAGCCTTAATCCTTTGCGAAGGCAATTTTATTACATTGTTTGCAATTTGTATAACAATAAACATACAAGAGCAATTATAGACAAAAATACAGTAATAAAATCATTAATCAATCATTATTTCTTATTTCTTTTCAATTCTCTCCTACAAAATCATCAGTCTACTAATCCAAATCAATGGATTTATTCCAAATAGAGTGTATTCTTTCAAGTCATCTTGTTGTATTCATTTCATAACAAATTGTATTCCTATAGTAACATCTCTCACAGAAATACCAAAAAGTTACTATGTCAGAGTTTTATCAATATCATGCAGCTCTAATAGACTGGCATATTTAGCTGGGATCCGGAGAACCACAAACTGAGGGATTAATTTGATAAAGTGATTGTTTTCATAAAAATGAAAATTTCCTGCTAATTTACTCCGCAACACGTCATTCAAGATGTGACTGAAACTGAATGAATATGCATGGCAAGCAAATCAATTACACAGCAGCAAACAACAGGGTCAAAACAGGGTGAATTTTGGGTAAAACAAACGAGTCACAGTCAAAATGATTATGTATACATGTGGCCTACTGTTTAGCAAATCAGTTGAAATAATTGCACAGCCACAAGAGCTGTAAAATGCTTCTTGTTCATAGAAATTTTCATTACATCTTATCTCAATTTCAGCTGTGACGTCTTGTATGCAAAGACTGAAACACAATGTGCTTTGCAACGACATCAAAACACATTTGACAGTTCTATCAAAGTGATATAAAAAAAAATTCTATCAAAGTTTTTGAAATTTCAATTTACAGGGACTTTTTAAGCCTATTTTTACACTGATAGATGTCCATCCATGTTAACAAACATATTCGTAAAGAAGAGACCAATGCCAAAGTCTCTGGGTTGACAAATGACCAAACTCTCCTTTACAAACACCTTCACCTGTCAACAGGACAGAGAGGCTGAATAGTAGCAAAGGTGATAAGGAAATCAGAGTGGCTCCTAACACAGCACATGCTCAGTTTATAGGGTAACACCTCCGCACACGACTCATTCAAGGTCAGTTCAGTGACGCTCCAATCAAACTGCAGTGCAATGTCCTTATAGGAACCGCTCTAAACTGGTCTGGTGACAAATGACTGTAACAGGTATTGTTTTAGTGAAAGACCAAACAAATTCTGTCAGTCAAAACTGAAGAAGTGAAATATGGCAAAAGATGGAGTTTGTTGACAAAAGAAAGTAGTCCTCACAAGGTTTGTGGACAGAAATGTGAGCAGGTGGCCAGCCATTAAGTTTCCACACAAAGCCTGCTGACACATTTTGCATTTAATTCGCATAGAAAACCATGAACAGCCACTATTACTTTTTCCAGACATAAAAGATCTTTATTCTGTCCTGACAGGTGAAAACCAGTTACTGTTTTTCACTGCTGCTGATTTGCCTTCAGCACAATAGCAAGAGTGAAAGTGGCTTCATTCAAATGCCCTCAAAAATCATCTCATTACTTTGCAATTGTGTGGACAAGTTCTTGGAGAGCTACTGTGAATGGGCTAATGATAGAACTAACCATCTCCACATTAACAATTGTAGTCCCTCACCCAAATGCCAACCTCGCCCCTTGCCTCTGCCACAGCTGTCTCTAATGAGTTGCCTGAAATAATTCACTGGAATAACAAAAAGATAGCATAGTCATCATGCAAGAGGAACAAACAGTTAGGCAAAATCAGCAAACACAGAGAAAGCAACTTCCATTACTTCTAGGCTGTTAAATAACATCAAAATGGCCACAGAATCCAGGTTTTCGTTTACTTGTTTCAAAAGTATATGACTTTATCCAGAATTTAATAGTTTTACTGTCTTTTTTTACAGAAAGGGAAGTGTGACACAGGCACTATTTACAACTGGTATTACAATGTGTGTGTGTGTGTGTGTGTGTGTGTGTGTGTGTGTGTGTGTGTGTGTGTGTG
>CAIGQZ010000427.1:788272-798938 GCA_903798205.1 Danio tinwini
ATGAGGCCAAGAACAAAAGTAAATGACTCACAAATTTTGTGAGACCGACTTTCAACCACCTTTAGAGGCGCAAGAAAATGTATTTGACCAGACTGCTTTAATATTGTAAAAACCTTTTGTAAACAGAAATGTCTCTCTAGTCTACTTGCCATCCAATTGAACAAAACCCATCTTATACCAGGTGTAAAATAATTGGTTATGCATTCATTCATTTTTTTTAGCCAAGTCCCTTTATTAATCAGGGGTCACCACAGCGGAATGAACCGCCAAACTATCCAGCATGTGTTTTACACAGCGGATGCCCTTCCAGCTGCAACCCATAACTGGGAAACATCCATACATTCTCATTCAGACACATACACTACAGACAATTTAGCTTACGCAATTCACCTATAGCGCATGTCTTTGGACTGTGGGGGAAACTGGGGGAAACCACCAAGAGGAAAACCCATGCAAACACAGAGAAAACATGCAAACTCCACACAGAAACGCCAACTCACCCAGCCAAAACCATTTCTGTGATGCAACAGTGCTACCCACTGAACCATCACACCGCCCAATTTAATGGTTATTTACACTAAAATATTAATCCTTGTTTTTAGTACTTAATAGATAGAATATAAAAGTTTCATGGACTCAAAATGTGAACTTAAACTGACAATCAAGTTATTTGAGCATTGCAGCAAATTACATAATGAGAATAGATGTAAAAATGAAGTATTAGTTTGTCATTTTACTCTAGTTTAATTCAGGCACAGAGATGTTAGAGTTGAAAGTTCTGTTATGTGATGTTTTGATGGGTTACCACTGTGGTAACCAGTAGAGCCTGTGGTTTTGTCAAGGATGACTAACCAAATTTCTAGACTAAATACTGCATGTGGCTTAAAAAAACACATCCAAGTTTCTTTTGTAGTTAGATTAGCACATATTAGCGTGTTGTGATATATCACTGACACTTTGGACTGAACAAAAATGAAAAAAAATAAATATATAATAATGGCTGCCATATTGAAGTATTGTTCCAAATCAAAGTACTCAAAACAGCCACTACAAAGGGCCCTTCAGTATGAAAGATTTTGAAGGGAATAACTGATGGACACTTCAGGCAGCCTTAATCCTTTGCAAAGGCAATTTTATTAAATTGTTTGCAATTTGTATAACAATAAACATACAAGAGCAATTATAGACAAAATACAGTAATAAAATCATTAATCAATTTTTATTTCTTGTTTCTTTTCAGTTCTCTCCTACAAAATCATCAGTCTACCAATCCAAATCAATGAGTTCTTTCCAAATAGAGTGTATTCTTTCAAGTCATCTTGTTGTATTCATTTCATAACAAACTGTATTCCTATAATAACATCTCTCACAGAAATCATGGCTAACTAGCACTTGACCATAACCATAAATGAGTTCATATAAGAGTTTATTAAATTGCAATTAATAACGTTTGAAATTGTGTATAAAAAAATGTAAGCTACTAACTTAATCTTTGAGCTAGTTAACTTAAAAGAAGCTAGTTTACGTGTATTGAGGTCATGGATTTCCATGTTTTGAGAATTGTAAATTCAAAATAATTTTTTACAGGGGGTTTAAAATGACATGAGAGTGAGTGAATGACAGAATTTAGATTTTGGAATAATCTCTTTACAAGTGTCAAATTAACGTTATACGCTGAAAACAACCAAACATGTATGTACATAAAGATATAAAACAAAGAGTATATTTGGGCAGCAATCACTGCTGAAACATGAAGAAAACATGTTTTTGTACAATATTATATATTTTAAAGTATTTTTCTTTTCCTTGAATTATATGGAACACTGTTAAATGACCAAAAAGTGATTTAATCCATTCAGTTCATTAAAAAACGAAAAATCCCAAAACGAGGAAAAGAATAAAAGCATTTTTCAAAACCAACAGTTGTTTGTAAGGGCGAACTTTTGCACTCATGGCAAATTAAATAATTGTGTCCAGTCAGCAAGTTGATGGCTGCCAAGTTGCTGTTTAGTGAAACTCACAGAACTGAAAACATTTGCACATGAAACAAACAAACACTCTAGTATTTTTAATCACAATACATAATAGAATGAGTGCGTTTTAAATGGCACACACAAAAATAAAACACTAAAAATACACTAAACACAGGGATTTACTAAACTGTTTAAAAGGGCTATTTCATAAAGTTTGCAACAACTAAGTTGGACTACAATGTTAAAACCTGTTCAGGTAGAGTTTATAATCAAAACAAGCTGCTTTAGTCTGCTAAGTGAGCAACTGTTAAATCAAAAAGAAGCAGTTCTCTGAATTGTATAGCGATAACATGGCATATGTGATGATAAAGTCTGTTTTACTACCTGTGCCAAGGCCAAGTGTAGTAATTGCAAGGCAATAAAACAATTGAATGTTTGAAAAAGGCCTGAGGTTTCACTAAATCTATAGCGAGGACAAGATAAAAGACACGGGCTTTCTTTTTTTTTGTTGTTGGTTTGACAAACATGAGGTCAAGATTTGGGAGATCCCCAGACCTCCTTATCCAAAACCATGTGATTATTAACAGTGACACAGACAAGAAATGACATTAGATTTAGGGAAGCGCTTTATGAGAAGTAACGTTATCACTGTTTATGTGAGGATGAGCAGCAACCCGAAGTAAACAGCATATTTGCATATGATGTTATATATGCAAACCACTATCCCCTTTTGAACTGCTTATTGTACTATGTATTATATCTGAGAGGCTCCTACAAACTTCATCAGTAGCTCAAGTTTGAGCATCCCATTTTCTTTGGCCTAAATCCAGTGCATGCATTTACCTTCAGCTATAAGCTCCTCCACAGTCACTTGGTATCGACCGACAGCAAACACCTTCCCGATGTAGTTGCTGCTTCCAGTACCAGATCCAGACCCACCCCCGAGACTTCCGCTCTCAGACTTCGGCATTCGCGAAAACTTCTTCATTCTTGCCTCTAGTGTTCCCGCCTTCCCCAAAAACGGACAGTTCCAAACGAGCCAAAGACGATTAAAACTCCAGTCTGCTCATGATCTCGGCTCTTTTGTCCAGCATGCTGAGAGATCCTCTCTCCCGAGATGCGCTAGGCACTTCAGCGCTCGAGGGACGCAGAAAGGCGTCACTGAATGCTTCCTTATTTCCCCCCAAAGCCTGACAAAGCAACTGCATAGAAGTAAAGCGTTTTGTCGTTAAATGAGTGACAACAGCGCGAGCGCTGTGTTTTCAGGCCGACTCCAGTCTCAGCTGGCTAGCGAGCCTGTGCGGGAGCCGGAGAGACCATTTGTCTCGCTAGCTGGCTAACAACGGCGAAACGCTCCGTTCAGCCCAAGCATGCTTTATGTGGAAAGCCCAAGTTGGTTAAAGTCCGGGATATTTGAAACCAATGCGAACAACAAACAGACTGAAAGTGGGTGTGTTGGGCGGAAGCTACGCTAGCGAAACTCTTAAACGATGGTTGCTGCCACTTCCCCTTTGGATAGTTCAGTTAGCCAGCTCGCTAGCTGACTGGCTTCCTCTATCTGCTTGAGGAGGACACCGCGTTTCATAGTAAAACACGCCACTGCAAAAAATAATCCCGCAATCCTCTGTGCAGCAGCGCGTTCGGGGTGTTTTCGCGGACAGCGTCGGTTACCGTGTGCACGGCGGGCGGGCGGCGCGCTTCTTCCTCGTGCTCTGGAAGTCCCCCGTCACACTGATAAAGTTGGAACTCTCGTGACTCGCCGTAGATTTAGTGGGAGGTTTGTTATTGCCCAATCCGCCTGTCTGACAACCTAACTTTGTTTTTGTCCGTTTCCTTCCCATTGTCATGATTGGTGTGACCGAGGCGCGTCCTGCAGATGCTCTGCTTTGATGGGTCGGCCAGGGTGACTGTCTCTGCCTGCGTTTTGTTCAGCAGTTTGTTCGATTGAAGATCGTGCCGTCGCTGAAAGAAGTGAATGGGTTGTTTGGGAGAGTGTGGAGAGCTGACCGCCACTTTCCTCTTTTGTGTTCAATTGTTTTTTTTAGAATGATTGAATAGATTTGTATCTATTGTTAAAAGTAGATTAAAAAATGGCCCTTAAAACGGTGATTAAATGTAAACAGAAATTACGCATATAAATTAACATCACTGAAACCCATAACTAAAATGGCTTACTTTACAGTTTGGTTGCATGACAAGATTTTTATTTCAAATATTGAATAAATTTTAATATTGTGCTTTGTGTTCTGTAGTTTCAGACGTTTAAATTATTGTAAAAACTAACTAATTAATAAGAAACAATAATTAATAGTAAGCAAACTAATTAATAATAAGCCATTTTGTTACCTATACCCTACTGAGTAAAATCTTATTTAGTGTAAATGTTAATTCATTGATACATTCCTCATCTTTATTATATTTCAATTTATTTTCAGTATATGCTTACATGTCTGTTATTGGGAAATAATGCCTTAGCACCTCCTTTAACTGTCAATGTTTTACTCATTTAAAGATGGCTTTTGTTGACATTTTCAAATAAGTTTGAAAATATTGTTGTCATGTTGTTAACATAGTGTTGACAAAGATTACATCAGATTGAGACAGTCACGTGATAATAACCAGTCTGAGCAGACAACATAAGACCCTTTGAGGATCTTCAGGTACATCTGTTACTCAGATTGTGAAAATGTCCTGCCCTCTAATGGACAAACCTTACTTTAGAAGTAAATTTAAGCAAAATATTGCAAAAAAATACAAACTACAACATTTCAACAAAATTGTCCAGTTTTTGTTTCTCCTGATTTTTGCTATTTTTAAATTTAATTTAATATTTTTCACTAAAATATATATTTGGGCTACAAATTTTTTAACTATTCTTGTAAGTTATTTTGTTTGACTATAATGTATGTATGTATGTTTTCTTATTAAGATTTTAGAGTCAATGTATGTAAATTACTACAGAAAACAACACTCAAATTATGTGTAGAATATCTACATGAGAACATTTATATTTAAATTGTAATATTCAATTAAAAAAATGTCAATGGCTGTAAAGCCGCATGCATAAAATTCTTCTATGAATGTGACAGCTATCTGATAATAGCAAGAAATGTAGGTCGATGGTGAAGTGCAGGACCGAATTGGTGTCTGGGATTATTACATGGGATTAATGAGGATCTGCTGTTCCCTCGAGCGTTTCACTACCTCAATGCAGATCATCTCCCCTGACTGTGTGCAGTTTCATCAGCAGCAGCAGCTCCCTGAACAGATGACTCAACGCTCGGCAAATTACAAGAACGCCTAGCTTTATCCTCAAGTGTGCAGTTAGGATTTTTTTTCACATGCAGTATACCATGCTTTGTTGACTGTTGTACCACTTTTGGGACTTGTATTATGTATTATCATATTTCAAATACAGTAGAATCTAAGGTTATATTTTTTTTTGTATCCAGAAGTGAAGTATATCTACACCCTGCAAGAAAGTCTGGCTACAATATTAACTAAAGTAAATCAAATCAAAAGGAGTGTGTTCAAAATTTCAAGCAGAAACTAAGTGGAAAGAGAAAAGCCATTTTAAAATGTAAAAAATGTAACAAAAAAGACTACTGATGAGCAACAGACGCTCAATACATATTCCTTCATGACATTTTACCTCTGGCAAACTGCCATCAATGCTGGCTCTGAGGTAATTAAAGTTTGGAAAGTCAATTAAATAAAATGACAAAGGCAGAAACAGACAGGGACAGAACAACAGAGAGACATTTAGTCCAGTGACTCAGATAATGACTATAAATCATATTAAACAGCAAAAAAAGCCACCTCACATATAGAAATAGCAAATGTGCCAAGAAGAGAAACAACTGCAGTGCAGTTTATTTTAAGTCTTAAAAAGTTATTTTCAAGTTTTTGCAATGGACATTCCCCACCATTAATTATGAATTATAAATCAATACGAGTCTTACTCTTCTACCTCTACCAGGAGTAAATCAGACATATAAATGAGATTTTCCAAAAACATTTTAAAATCCCATTAAAGCAATCCTTTTTATTAAAATTTTTAAGCTGAACACATGGCTTGCTTTCATACAAAGAATACGGTGGATTGGATCTGGATTAGTCTTCTCCTCCGCAAATCATCTTTAGGCAGTTACCATAATCTCCAGACACATCAGACTGAAATGAAAAGAGCAAAGTCACCTTCAGTCATCAATACAGACTGTACCATTACATCAGATTTAAGAACAAAGAGTAAAACTCTCAGTTGTCAGCAGTAAATATGTTTTACTTGCATTGAAATATATCAGATGGCCTGAGCTGAAGCTGAGTGGAGAATACTTACACTTATTGCCTTGTATAGTGAGCGCTTATAAAGCGTCTTGTATTCAGCTCTGATGTCCAGCATGTCAATCTCTCCACGGCTGACCATTACTCTTGTCAGAGTGGTCTCATCTGTACCTGCTCCCTGCAGATTCACAAATATACAACAATACAAACATTAGTACCTTACAAATGCAGTGAGTGCGAAAAATGTGTATCAATCAGTACCTTTATGCTTTGGTTGAGTTTTTCAGCAAAGTATGCAGGAGTATTTATTGCACACTTTACTGTAAAGAAAACAAGTTTGTGATGGTTAAGCAATTATTTTTACATTGTTGATTTTTCTGTCTATTGGCATGCAGAATTTATAAACACAGTACCAATGGAAACTAGCAGATCTTCCAAGTGTCCAGACATTTCTTTCTCAATGCTCTTCTGCAAAGTATTTTTACTGAAGTTTTTATATTCCAATGTTGCTGGAACAGGACAAATTAGCTTTAAAACACAAATCCAACTGTATGTCAAATGCTTGAGTTTATTTGGGTGATTATATTGGTACTTTGTCTCAGTTGAGGGAAGCTCCGTTTACAGAGGATCTCAATGAACTTGGACTCATCGGTTCCCAGTCTCTTCTCGCCTGCTTGATAGAGGGCCTATAGAGGAAAATGAAAAATTAGATGCTCACATCTAATACAATATAATATTTGACAGATAAAAGTGAATAGATTTTAGCTTGCTGTCCAATATGGAGTGTTCCTTTTAACTGTGGCTTGTACATTTTTCAAACCACACTCTAAAATGCCGGGTTGTTTTACCTTAAATTTGGATCAAATATGGACAAATCCAAACACTGGGTTAAAAACTTTGCTCCCACTTTACATTAATTGGCCTTAGCTATTATGTACTTACACTGAAATTATTAATCTGTTACAATGTTCGTATTGTTTAATTACCTGTAATTACATATGTAATTATTTCTGTAATTACATTTTAGGATTACACATTTGACCTATCCCTTGCACCAAAGCTCTCCATAACCCTACTCGTATCCCACCTCAACAGCACTAGAAGTGTTTTGCAATACATTATGAACACATTAAGTACATTGTATTTATATTTTGATGTAAGTACATAGTAGTTAAGACCACTTAATTTCAATTCAATTCATCTTTATTTGTATAGCGCTTATACAATGTAGATTGTGTCAAAGCAGCTTCACATGGATGTTCATAGTGAATTGAAACAGTGTCAGTTCAGTTTTCAGTGTTTAAGTTCAGTTCAGTTTAGCTTGTTGTACCGACATTTCATTTAAAACATTAATAAAACTATTATTGGATGAGCTTGTCCATAATAATCAACCAATCAACCTAGTATTTTCTTAGAGTGTACATGATATATGCCAGATCTTGGTGCAATCGGTTTGATGTAAGTTGTCATGGTAATTCATGAACAACAATGGCAGCTGGGACACACACACACATCATTTGCTATTACATCAAAAGTGTTCCCATATTGTGTTTGGTAGTGGGCAATATCCAATGCTGCATCTGACACTTCATGACAAAGAATGTTTTATTTTGTTCAGGTTGGCCAGAGAAGCAAAACATCTCATTTATTTGCAGCTTTAAAAAACGTGGTGAAATGAGTCAATGGTACTGGTGTTACAAACTAGAATTATACAGTGGAGAAAAGGTTCATGAGCTATGGCAACAATATTCCTTCCTTTATGACATCCAATACAAAATAAACCACTTCAGTATTGTTTGTTCATAATGTTTTTTAATTTTCTCATTTATTCACCTTCCCCTTCTCATTGACACCACACAAAAGATGAAAAGGGATTAATGTTTGCAAAACAACTTTGTCATGTTTAATGACCATTCATGACTCAACAAGAAATTAGGAGTCAAATGACATAATCTGCCAAAATGATCACCATAACAGACAAATATAATTTGTGAACTAGGCATTAAATGAAAACGGCACCAAGGAAACATAAGGTTTTAGTTTTCTGTACCTGTGCATCTTCTCTAGCCTTGTTTACATTCACACTGGGGTTTTCATCTCTCGCACCCTTTAAATAAAAGACAATTTAAATACATTTATATTTTAAAGTATCAGCTGCATTTATAAGAATAAAATGTTAGGGGTGTGTATTTAATTACCTCAGCAAGTAGAAGGATGGCTTTGCCATAATGCCCTGAAACCTCTGTTTTAAGGGTCTGTATAAGTGCTTTCTTTGTTTCTGTAGGGCAATGAGGAACATTTTTTTTCCTTTAATTTAATTTTCTCTTCCTCTAAAATAGTCTTATCACCACCATCTCACCTTCAGCATATGCTGCCGACAGCTCCTTGATTTGTTTATTTGTCCGTGAGGAAAGTATTTCTATCAGAATTTTGTCATCTGTTCCAGCCCCCTGGAAAACAAATAACAAATGTAAGGAAAACTGATAAATAAAAATACACAATGGTAAATAACATGCAAAATATGTTTACAGTTGGATTTAAAGTTGAAGCTAGAATTGTTAGCCTCCTTAAATTATTAACCCCCTTGTTTATTTTTTCCCCAATTTCTGTTTAACGGATAGAAGATTTTTTCAGCACATTTCTAAACATAATAGTTTTAATAATTTATCTCTAATAACTGATTTATTTTATCTTTGCCATGATGACAATAAATAATATTTGACTACATATTTTTCAAAACACTTCTATACAGCTAAAAGTGACATTTAAAGGCTTAACTAGGTTAATTAGATTAACTAGGCAGGTTAGGGTAATTAGGGTAGTTATTGTATAATGATGGTTTGTTTTGTAGACTGTCGAAAAAAATATAGCTTAAAGGGGCTAATAATTTTGACCTTAAAATGGTGTTTAAAAAATTAAAAACTGCTTTTATTCTAGCCGAAATAAAACAAATAAGACTTTCTCCAGAAGAAAAAATATTATCAGACATACTGTGAAAATTTTCTTGCTCTGTTAAACATCATTTGGTAAATATTAAAAAAAAAAGAAAAAAAGTTCAAAGGGGGGCTAATAATTCTGACTTCAACTGTATGTCTCAGATTATTTCTAAATATCTTAATCTTTCAATATACACAAAAAGACAAAAACGAATAAACAGCTACTGACTTTCATTGCTTTGTGCAGCCATTCAGCATCATTGACTGCCAGAGGTCTTGCCAGCCCAACAAGAACTTTTTCAAAGTCGCCATGGGTCTCGCCTTTCAAGTCATTTACTAAGATCTGTGGTCCAAACAGACACATTTAAGTTGTCATGTAGCACAGCACACAAATAATAAGTAAGGTTTGAGCAAAAGAACACAGATTCACCCTCTGTGTGGTTTCTAGGTATGCTTTAGCAATCTCCTGCTTCTGACTGCTGCTCCGGTGGGTCAGGATTTCTATTAGTGTCTTCTCGTTTGTACCTGGTAAGTGATTATGGTGATACAATTCATTCGTTCCTCAAAGTACAATAAATACAAAGAGAATGCACCTACATGACATTATAACAAATATTTGTATATAAAACATTATGTAGGCCTACAGTAATACACTACAGATATGTAGAGAATAAGCTATACCCAAGCCTTCGATTGCTTTGCGAAGAGCTGCAACATCTTCACTGACGTTGAAGTTAGCTTTGGCCTTAATGGTGCCCCTCTCCCCTGACTGAAGAAAAATTAACCAATCAAGTGAATATTAAAGCAATGTGTTTCTATTAACCGACTGCCTTTCGCCTATGTAATTAAAATGAACTAAATAAGTCATTGGTTTTACCGCGGCTGCGAATGAAGCGGGAGCAGCATTCGCAACACTTTGCAATTCTTCCTGCAACACAAAAAAGAAAACATTTACTCTTCAGATGTATATCCTACTCCTCACTTAAACATTACCTTCAGAGACCAGTGTATAGATATATTTATTATTTTACTTACCCATAAGTCTGCCATTTTGGTGGATTCTAGTGTGATAAACAGTTCACATTTACAATTCAGAATATATTATGGCTATATTGTTATCAGTTGTCTTTTTAAAATAGGCTACATGAAAAGCAAAGGTAACATACATGTCTATAGACAACAGAGGAAAAAGCTTAAACAAATAGTAAAATGTTGTTATTACCATGATTTTTGTTTGACAAGCACTAACATTAATTCAAACCAAGATTTTGCACTGGATTTCTTACGTTTTTCTGTCTTTCTTACTAATTATCATGATTCAGTTTGTAGTTTGTACTTACCTTTGCGATACAAATCTATGCTCAACGAAATTCTGCCTGGTTTATTTAACTTCTGTCCTGCTTCCTTGAGGCGTCACTGACTAATGTCACGTTCACACACACACACACACACACACACACACACACACACACA
>CAIGQZ010000427.1:799338-828182 GCA_903798205.1 Danio tinwini
ACAAATTATTAATATAAAAATTAAGCAATTGAATTGTTGAAATAAATTAAAAACAGACAATTCCACCAGTAGCCACACAATTACTTATTTAAAAAAGTGAATTTGGAATTTCAAACTCAAAGTAATTCTTAATATTAGCAATTGAATCTGAATGGCAGTCTGTGGTGACATTTAACTGGTAAAAATACAATTGTTGACATCAAAAATTACATTTTTATTAGATTGAATTAAATTTCTGATTTCCAGATTGCAATATTTGCATGATGACATCATTACTGATATCAAGACCTAAAACTAGTGAAAATAAAATTATTCATATAAAGAATTGTCATTATTAATAGTGGAAATCCTATTTCTGATATCAAGAATTAGCATTTACACAATAGTGAAATCAATTGTTAATTTTTCAAATCAAGATTTCATATCCTGCACATTAAATGCCTCTATTTTTCTATATATTTTTTCCTCTTATTTCTTTGTTCGTTCTGTGCCCTTGGTGCGCCCACTTGCTCTCTTTCCAGACCAAGTCTTCCCTCTCTTTACCAATATCCTATCAATCATCTCTCTCTCTCTCTCTCTCTCTCTCTCTCTCTCTCTCTCTCTCTCTCTCTCTCACTAAATTTTAGGGAAACAAATTTGGACCCATCAGGTCACATACAATATAATCAGACACCAATATGAGTTTGGAATACAGGTGCATAACTTCAAGAGAATTAAATCAATTTAAAGACTTTAATTGAGATCAAAATGGTTTATGATTGATGTGTGTTTATATACATATACTGTATTTGTGATTGGTACATTAGATTTCTGATATTAATATATGCAAATACATTTAGAATAAGGCCTACTTACAGTAAAGTTCACCTTGTTACAAAGCACTAAATGGCAAAGCCCTCTGTCCGGTTTAAGGCCTCGCCTGTTTTCTTAGGGTGTGAGTGACATGATGTAATGAAAGGCATTCTTACTGAGCCACTGCCTTTATTAATAAATCAAAGTACTTAGAAAGATAACTCTACCTTTTTAATCGGTATCCCTTTACAATACATTAACATGCATACACAACTATTACCACTAAAACGACTACTACTGTAATGTATAATTTGAGTAAAGCATGCCACACATTAGGAATATGTTAATTCATTTTCATTTATTTTATTGCTAAAAAGGCACAAGTACAGGCATCATGTTGAATCTTTCACCATAAATGATAGCACCAAAAACTGATATCACCAAAATGTTCCTGTTTGATAGGCACTCACTTTGACACTTGAAAAATGAAATTACAAATGCAGAAAAACAAAGAGGGAAAGACTTAAAGAGAGAAAGAGGCAGGAGTAAAAGAGAGAATTGACCGACTGTAAAATAATAATCATAGCACTCCCCCCACTACACCCAGTTGGGTTTTCTGAATTTTCTTGATCAAACCAGCACCATGTTTCGTGTGACAACTTAACACAACATTATTAAACATTTTCACAAAGAATAGAAAGAATTAAATCAAATACACAAGCCTTAATACATGATGTGACGTTAATACAAGACTAAATAATGCAATATAAAGTATAGCATAAGGTGGATAACCTCAAAGAATCCATGTGAAGATATTTGGTAGTGTTTGGTTATATCAGCACAGACAGCAGTTATATAAACAAAACAAAACAAAGAAACATTTTGTTGTCCAGTGTTGTAAAACAACAGATGCTACAGCAGACTGACAGGAAATCAATAGTGGTTATCAAATCTATGATCTAGAGTCATACAATTCATCAAAACACACGTGTTTCTCGTCTGCATGTACTGACAGATTACACAAATTAAATGCATCACTTTGGGCAGTTATTCAGATTTGGAATTAAATAAATCGCACTTGACAAATATATCAGCATGGCACACCGGTGATCAGGCCAAAAGTAAAGTACACAATGAGGCAGAGCATCGAAACCAGATCAAAATACAGGGACGACCTTGTCATCCGATAATTGCACTTAATAAACGTATTTACATCACTCATCGGGTCCAAAGCGTTGGCACTCATCCTTCTTGTAATACTTTCATGTGCTTTTTTTTAACAGATATGATAAAATAGCAGGCGCAGCGATACAAACTCTCCAAGTGGCTGAGCTACCACTGAGCTGTTGAACAATTCTCATTCAGAGTGATGATTCGAAACTGAGATCGGGAAAAAAAATAAGATCTGATGACACCATTATGTGTTTGAGGTAGCTCAGTTGTGAAATGATTTACACTGCATAGCTGGCAAGCGTACTTTCCCTTTTGTCCTCATGGTCATACAAAAATACATTAAACATATGTCATTATTACAAATAGTCATAGAAAATGTTTCTTTTTCTCATTAAATACTCTAGAAGGTCAGACTTCAGTGCCGTCATTTAGATTGTTGTGGAGTTTGACCTCCAGATTGACTTGCTTGACTTTCACCCCATTGACTTTGTAGGTCTCGGGGTTCTTGTTGAGGACGTTGACGTTTCTTACAGAGCAGTGCTTGCTGTTGAGGTTTTTCTCCAGACGTTCAATGCAGACCTCCACCTTTGTGTTCAGAGGATAATCCTCCACCGTCTTTGAAGGCCTCTTTTTGACAACCCTGCGGCACTTCCTGACCATGAAACAGAACGCTAGAAGGACCAGGAAAAGCAGGACGATAGCTGCCACACCACCCCCGATGGATCCTCCCATTTGTGGATTGAAGGTGCCTGATGGTTCCATCTCAAGCTTCAGGGTCTTCATGTTGGTGCCATTCTTCACCTGGTCACCTTCATTGTCGTAGATCAATGATTCATCCAGCATTAGGCGACCTGATCGGTCTACTAGATCTCGGCGACTTCGCTTCAGCTCATAGGTCAATGAGCGCTGGATTCTGGGAGAAGATAAAGACTCGGGTCCAATAACGTAGATGACCTGGAGGTACCATTGGTGCCCTGCTTCAACCTAAAGAAGAGCAAACGCACCAAATGAGACGCCAACAAAAGAGCTCCCCAACTTGCCTAGAGTCATGGCAGACTGTTAGTCTGGCATCTTTTCTTAAACAAACAGATCCAGGCATTTGCTTGTAGGGTACAACTGAAATGCTCTGGCACTGGCATATGCCAGGATTTTAAGCATGTTTTAATTAGAAGGTCTGACTATCTGGGTGTTGAAGTCACTGACCTTATAAAGGGCATCAACCTTCATTGTGAATCCGTCTACACCGGGCATCGCAGACAAAGACAGGAGGTCAGGAATGTCAGATGCAAAGCTGGCCTCAAAAGGAACATCATGGAAGTAACGATCACAAACATCAGGCTGCTTTCGGTCCTAAGTGACACACATATATACGTACACATTATGTATGTACACAAAATGCTTAACATTTAGAATTTATTAGACCACCTGTCATAATAAAATGAAAGGCCATCCCAGCACTGTGATGAGCTTTAATGCAGATTCTTTCCACTTCATAGTTCTAGACAGTTATGGAGTTACTTCACAACTTTGCGTGAGGAATGCCAAACTGAATTTGCATTGAGCTGTCATTCAAATTCTCTCAGAAGATAGAAATCACTTAAATATAACATTTATTAAAAAAACTTTTCTATTAGGAAATGTATATTATATTGCACTGCTTTTATATTGTATTATAGTTATTGTTTCCATGGCATACAAAACCAGCTTGATCTTTGCAGTACCCACTGAAAAATTCCACTCCACAAAGTATTTCAGTTAAAACTAAATCACATCAAGCTGATCTTGTTAGGCCAGTTAAACTAGTCTGGACTTGTTGCAATAGGCACCTACCAGAAGTAAGAACCTGTGTTTGAGGTGCTTGTTTGGTTGAATGCATCCATACTGAGGGCCCTCATTATACAGGGTGCCTGTAGGGTCGAAAAAGGGAACATATCCATCCCGTCCTGTACATAAATACACTTTCTCCAGCTGCAGCTTGTAGGCTGAATTCAGGTTCTGGTCAGGATTCCATAGGACTCTGCCATACAGGGTTTGACCTGCATAATATCAAACATCAAATGAACAAAAGCACAATAGTGATGCATCTCATAATTTTTTTTTTTTACTAATTTGTTCATTTTACCCATTGAAAAGGCTCCTTTGTAGTCCATCTCAGCCACAGACATGTCTGCGAGAGCAGGATCCATTAGAAAAACTTTCTCGTTATTACAAAGCTGGAACTCAGTATTCAGAGAGTAGACGACAGGGACAGGGCGGTTGGTCTGCTGGAAAGCGATGGGCAGCAGGAATCTATTGATTAAAAGAGAATGTTACAAGTTTTTGGATATTGTAAATACTCTTGTTGATTCACACAAACAATCTGATGAAACAAGTAAAACAAGTCCACTGAAAGTCGATGACAACTGCAAAGCCATTCAACCAGGGGTGTTACTAGACATAAAGCTCTACTAGGACACACTTCTGTCTCATGGCCGAGAATTAAGTTCATTAAGTCCTCCTTACTCATCATCTCTCCTTTCTGCTTCATATAAAAATTTCCATCTACAGTAACCAGAAAAGTTTAGTCAAAAAAGATAATTATATCATTAAGGAACTTTAGCTTTGGTCCTTAAACAGGGTTTCTGCAGGTTTCATTAAGTCACATTTAAGACTTTTTAAACCCTTTTTAAGACCTTTAAGAATTAAGTTTTAGGCTTATTCAGGGTTAAGATTTTTTCTAATGGCCTAGTATCAAGAGAAATGATTGTTTTTTCCTAATTAGGGAATTTAATTTGTTGAATTTGCTATAAAAATGTGTAACAAATGTCTAACAGCTGCTGTGAATTGTATCTCTTTATAGTAAAAAAAACTTAAATATAAAAAACAAGGTTTTATTGGTGATTGGATGGTTGGCGGTGCAATTGAGTATAGCTTTACTTGGACAAAGCAAACTAAGACTTGTTTAAAATTATTTAAGACCTAAAAAAATATATATTTTTCAGTGAGTTGAAGATTTTTTTAAGGTCTAAAATTTAGGTTTTGACATTTAAGTCGTTTTAAGACTTTTTAAGACCCAGCGGACACCCTGTTGAAGTGGAAATACAAAACTGCCAATGAGTGATGAAAATCACGTTCAGTGGTTGGTGCAGAAAATTAAAAAATGTTCAAAAGTGTTGCTACAGTGTACAGATGTGTACCAGCCCACTTCAAGCATAGGTTTAATCATTTTTTACAACCCACCTCAAATGCATTTCGATCCTAGACCTCTGTGGGTAAGGTCAACTTTGGCTACGTGCTGACACCTCACAGTTACACAGACACGCACAGGCATGGATTTCTGCATGCATGCATCAGTTTGTTTTTGATTAAACTACATTGCTTTCACAGGCATTGTTTCGGTTGAAAAAATAACATCTTTATTCTGTGACTACCACTCTTAATATACTGTAACACACTAACATACTAAGTAAATTGCAACTCAAAGCTTTTACTAGGGCAGAGCAGATTTTTACTGGGGCACATGCTCCTGCATTCAACCCTGCTGGCTCTGCATTTAAGTCCTTTAAAAAATCCTCAAGGAGTTATCAGTGGAAAAGCTCTATGGTAACATACTTCTCTGGTGCATGTGCTGTACAGGATAGGGGCTTGTCCCCAGAGTCCACCCATGCCTGTGTTGGCTGTACCGTGCAGGGGATGAGGAAGACGGTGTACTCCCCTGAATAGTCTTTCCTGGAGAACAACAGAAAGCAGTGGGTCAGTGGGATTAAGGCAAGGGTGCCCAATCTTCTCCCCAGAGATCTACCTTCCTGCAGAGTTCAGCTGAAACCTTGATCAAACACACCTGTCTTTAATTACCAAGTGTGTCTTCAGATCCTACTTAGTGGGTTTAGTTGTGTTTGATTAGAGTTGGAGCTGAACCCAAGGCATGTTAGGCATCCCATTGCTCACCTGCTGTAGGAGCTGGTGGCTCTCCAGAGCTGGTAGGGTGAATCAAAAGACTGTGCGCTCCACACCAGCTGTAGGTCAAACTCCATGCCTCCTAAGTGATCTGGAGCCATCAGATGAGACTTCTGTCCAGGGAGGGTGTGATGCTCAGGGACAAACTGACCTGGAGGGAGATCAAAGTTTTATCACACACTATAATAATAAAAAAAAGATTTAATCTATGTAAAATGGCCTCAGCATGTATATGCCACACTACAAATTTCCACATGGTTGCATAATGCAGTGGTTCCCAGTGGCATAGCAGACAAGCATGCAGGGCACGCACTTTGGTGGATCACCCAAAAAGGTAATTTTCTTGACGAATTGATGTTTGTTAGTCGTTAGCTCGATCATTAACAGAATAAATACATCGTTCAATTTGATTTTATGACCAATAAAAACAGTAGAATCCATTAAATCCCATACACAAAATGTTTTATTTATTGATTCAATCATTGTCCTTCAGCTTAGTCCCTTTATTCATCTGGGGTCGCCACAGCAGAATGAACCGCCAACTTATCCAACATATGTTTTACACAGCGGATGCCCTTCCAGCTGTATCCCATCACTAAGAAACATCCATACACTTTCATTCACACACATACACTACAGACAATCTAGCTTACCCAATTCACCTCTTGCATGTTTTTAGACTGTGAGGGAAACTCACAGGGAGAACATGCAAACTCCTCACAGAAATGCCAACTGACACAGCCCGGTTCTCGAACAAGTGACCTTTTTCCTGTGTGGCGACAGCGCTACCCACTGCGCCACTGTGTCACCATGTTTCATTCATACATTAACAAAGCATGACAGACTGCAACTCAAAACACTTTGGATTTGTTTTCTCTCTCTGTCTCTCTCTCTTTTTCATAATAAAGGTGGTAAAATTATGAAAAAGAAAATTTCAAATAAAAGCAAAGTTCTGTTATGAAACTCTATTGGGCGCTCAAGCTGGTTGGTCATATCTAAGGCCAGACGGAATCTGCGGACGTTTTTTGCAATTTCTGCAGAGAATTTTTGTAAAAATCTGCAGATTTCTGCTGAATTATTTTGGGAGTGTCATAACTAAAACCTTAATATGTGAAACATATATACATAACACATATATACAATTTAAAAACTTAATAAATTCAGATTTACACACTCAAGTAAATAAACAGAATTAATGATGGGCGAAAAATCTGCGGAATTCTGCGGAAATTCATCTGGGCCTAGTCATTTCTAATCTGTTTCAACTACTTCATCAACTCATGGTGCAAGTGATTGGTTGTCTTTATATCTCATGATCAGCATGTCTGTGAATATACTGGCAGTAGCAGGCCTCATGAAAATTCATTCATTTTCTTGTCCGCTTAGTCCCTTTATTAATCCAGGGTCGCCACAGCGGAATGAACCGCCAAGTTATCCAGCACGATTTTACGCAGCGGGTGCCCTTCCAGCCGCAACCCATCTCTGGGAAACATCCACACACTCATTCACACTCATACACTATGGACAATTTAGCTTACTGTGGGGGAAACCCGAGCCCCCGGAGGAAACCCAGGCGAAAGCAGGGAGAACATGCAAACTCCACACAGAAACACCAACTGACCCAGCCCAGCCGAGGTTCGAACCTGCGACCCAGCGAGGTTCTTGCTGTGAGGTGACAGCACTACCTACTGCACCACTGAGGACATGCACTGTAAAAATCCAACTTAGTTACAACTGAGTTACAAATACTTAACTTAACCACTTAACTACTTAAAAATGATTCAGCTGCATGTTTGGAACTGTTTGTTCAAAGAAAGTAAAATATTCAGTTGAGAAGACTTTAAATTTTTAAAACAAAAAGTTGAGTTAACTTAAAATTTTAAATCCACCGGCTGCAAAGACATTTTGAGTTTATTAAGCTTCAGTGTTTGAAGTTGTGCCAAATAATTTTATAAAGTATACTTGACTTAAACCAACCTTTTTTGGTCAACTTAAAAATAATAATTTGGCACAACTTCGAACACTGAAGTTTAATAAACTCAAAATTTCTTTGCAGCTGGTTGCTTTAAAATTTTTAAGTTAACTCAACTTTTTATTTTTTTACAGTGTGCTCTGTGCCAATAATCAAAGCAGCAGCGGTGTAGTAAATCTATGCTATTACTACATACCTATTTATTACTAAATCACAAATCAGTGGATGCTTTTAAATCTAATTTAAAGACTTTTTTACTCACTATGCTTTGGGTGGTGCATGCATGTTATTTTATATCTGTATTTCAGTTTATACACATATTATTACTATTTGTTTCTCTCTTAAATTTTTAGTACAAATTTTATATTTTATTTAATGTTTATTGTTGTAAAGCACTTTGGTTCAACTACAGTTGTGTAAAATTGTGCTCTGTAAATAAAGTTTGCCTTGCCTTGCCTAAATATCTCAAAGAGTTGTCAAGGCAGAATGTCTTATCCTTATCTGTTTCACCAAAATAAAAAAATAGCCTATTTTAAACTGGTTCCAGTAATTGACAAAATCATTCAATGTGCTGGTACGTTTCAGTTTGATTTGTTTAATCACGTTGTTTGACCTCAGTGAGCCAAGACAGGCTTTCCAAACAAGCCATTTCAGCACTAAAAACTATCATGCATGTCAGATGGGCAGTCGGAACTGAATTTTCGGAGAAAAATGATTGATGATAGAGGCGTTATAGTTAAATGTTAAATGCTTATTGTATTCTTTCACAAGCTTATTATGGGTAGTTTAAATCTTCGAATGAGGGAGCTACACAGTTTGCGATATGCCAATAGTGGTTTCCAAAATTCATTTGTGAGCCAAACCCCTTTAGACATATTTACTCAAAGCACCCTATGCTTTGAGAGTTGGCAAAACCAAGACCAAAACAGAAATACAATGAAATTACTATGAACAGTTTGAAAATAGAAGTTACAGACCTCTAAACTTGGCATGGGTTTTAAACTCAATCACCAGTCGTCCGTCATCCCTAATGAAGATCCGAATGATCTGTAATCTGGCCGAAAGCACGCTGTCTGTCTGAATGCCTGATAGGAAAGAACACGATCATTAGCAATCAGTCAACATTAAGAGAGCAAGATGATGTAAGTTACACAGCACAGACTGAGTCGGAATATGTCCTCGGGTCAGGCGATTAAACTATGTGTACCTGTTCTCCATAAGACAGTGTCGTAGAAGAAGGAGAACTCCATCTCTGTGTGGTGCTCCAGAGACGCCCATCCACGAGGAGCAGTCACGTAGATGTAGGACACATAGAGCGGAACCTGGACTGTCAGGAAAGACTGAGCCGAGTCTCTGACCTACAAAATAAAAATTTAATACAGCCACACACTCATTTAAAGGGAGTATGGACTAAATCTGCCACATCAGATTTAGTCTAGATAAGAATACAGTGCTTAGGGCTGGACGATTAATCGAAAAGTAATTGAAATCAACGTTCAGAACCTTTAATCAATCAAAATTTTTTAAGGTCAACTATTTCAAATACTTTCTCTCTACTTCCCGTGTGAAGTCACGTGACCCTGCTCTGTTAAGACTGATTTGTACTTCCGTGTCCAACACATCAAGATGTCCTCACTGCAGTCTGTGACCACGAGGATGTACTGGACCATTTATATTAAATACTATTTAGAGAAGATGCAAGAAAGGCACTGTTTAAAATATTATTTACATGATATATCAGAGTTATTTTATTTAGAAAAGATACTGCTTGTTTTCTATTTTTACTATAAACAATTCTATTATTTTATTATTCTATTATTATTGAGAATAAAGTGCAAAAGTGCAGGTTATTATTTTCTCTTTTTTATAAGAAAAAAAGTGACTGTTGGTTTTAGGCAATGTGTGTTTTAATTTCAGTTGTTCAACATTGATGCTCAATAAATAATCATAGATACTAGATAGTGTGAGTTTCCATCAATGATTTTAAAATCAAGTAATGCACCCTTCATTCAGAAATCTCTCACTTGTAATATGTGAGCATATTTACTGTACACAACTTGTCAGTGAACAATGAGGCCAAAAAAATAAATAAATAAAATAATCGTGGTAACACTTTATTTTGATGGTCCATTTGAGTATTAGTAGACTGTCTGCTTAATATCTGTTGATACTGACATTTAACAGTCCTTCAACAGACATTTAACTGACTATAAGAAACTTTGCAAGTACATGTCAACTTACAATAACCCTAACCCCAACCTCTACTTATAATCTAATTAGAATTAGTTGCAATGTAACTTAAATTCAACAAACGGACCATCAAAATAAAGTGTGACCATAATAATTTATTAATCGTAACCAAGAAATCGGGTTCAATTAATCAAGATTTTTATTTTAGGCCAAATCACCCAGCCCTAACAGTGCTCTCATTGGCATGCCTGGTTAATATGAAGAAAGTCGTCTTTGAAAAAATGTCTTAATTGTTTTACTTTTTGATCTTGCATTTAAATCATCTACAAAAAATGCTTTGATTGAGAACAAACAACTGCAAACACAGCATTTTATAAAAAAAACAAATATCTTTGTAAAATTTTTATTGGTGATTTTGGCAACTCTATAAATTCGTTAAAAAAAGTATTTTTGAAGTTTATACCCATTGAAGTGCTACTTTTTGTTGCACCATGATGACTAGAAACAGGAAATTGTGCAACGAAGATGTCCTGGATCACTGGGGTAAAAATATAAAGAAACACAACTCAGCCATTGACTCTGCACTATTTGAGATAGGGCTGACCAATATTGGTAAATCTGATAATGCAATTATTTATTTTTCTGCGATAAATATTGCGATTTGAATGCAGTTTCACAAGATGAATAGCTCTAGTTTTCCGGGGAGTCTAACATTATTCAGGTACAGTAATAACAATGCAAAAAATGCTTGTCTTATTTGCATTGTCTTGTTTCTAGTCCAAATATATGATCTGCCATTAGATGAAAAATAAATCTAAAATAATCTTGTTTTTGCTTTGATATGTAAATATTTTTACTAGAAACAAATTCTAAGTAATAAAAACATTTTTGGGGCGTCACGGTGGCACAGTGGGTAGCACAATCGCCTCACAGCAAGAAGGTCGCTGGTTCAAGTCCTATAGCTGAATTGGGTAGGCTTAATTGTTTGTTAGTGTATGAGTGTGAATAAGTGTGTATGAATGATTCCCAGAGATGGGTTGCAGCTGGAAGGGCATCCGCTGCATAAAACATGTGCTGGATAAATTGGCGGTTCATTTCGCTGTGGCGACCCCAGATTAATAAAGGGACTAAGCCAAAAAGAAAATGAATGAATGAATGAATAATCTTTGTTACATCATCCTTTTTATAGCCAAATGAAATGCTCAGTCACAGACCTTAAAACACACGCAATCGATAAATCTTCGGGTAAACTTAGCAGTGACTCTACAATTCACGTTTTCTGTAGTTCTTTGTCAACTATAATTCAGACTCAACATTAAATATATTGCGATGTGACTATTGCGGATACGCACATTGCAATATCGATGCTAAAACGATATACTGTGCAGCCCTAATTTGAGAGAACAGTCATTTGTAATAGTGTTCAAAACCAAAGTGGACATTCAGAAGTTTACTTAATTAATTCCACAATGCCCTATAATAATAAGTGTACAACCGATGTACACTCAATCGTTAGAGAATGCACGGTGACAGTTTGTGCACTAAATAAATTTCCACGACTGACCACAAGATGGCTTCCACAGTGGAATCCTATCAGTGAAAGTTTCAACATAAATTAATGATGTAAGTTTCAGAATAAATAAGGGAACATTCTAAAAATTAGCTTTTGCAAAGTGTGATGTATGATATAACTAGTACATGGTCTGACCAAGAAGTTAAACATCTACTCCATCTCAGGGATTTATCAACAAAAAAAGCACAAACAAAACAGCATCTCTTCTGGAGTCCTCAAATTCACTCACTAATTTTCATTCACTCCTTTATGTGGACATTATTAGTGGATTAATGTAGGTAATAGTAAATGAGGGTATACTGTATAGGCTGGTTTCGGATACAACCAATGATCACAATAAATAAAACCAAGGAACACAACTGTAATTTGTTGCAACATGCTGTTGAGCTTTATAATATGGGAAGCAGTAATAAGTCAACAGCAAAAACAATCAGAAATTAAGAAATTACAATCAACTGGAAGTGTGCAAAAGTATGTGACCATCATTTCAATACAATGTAAGGAAGATGTTAAGATGTGGCTAAAAAATCTCCACCAATCACAGAGAACTGCAGAAGTTAGTTAGGTCTACATTTCAAAACTGCAATAAAGTGTTTTAAAAAATACCTTTAACCTCATCTGAAAACAAACTCAAGTGTCTTTTTGGGTAATATATGAAGCCAATAGGGGTGGGTATTGCTAAGGTTTTAACGGTATTACTACTTTTATCAATACCACTTAACGGTTTGGTACTTTAACGGTTCTCTTATCAGTACTTTTTGTAGTGTAAAAAACTAATTGAACAGAATTTACACTTTATTTTATTATGTTTTTTTAATGTAAAATAAAATTAAATCAATAATTGTTAAAGAAATAAATATATTTTTTTTGCTGTAAAAGAACGTACAATGGTTTAAAGGAAAATGACTTTCAGTTTTTAACTATTCTTCTGGAGAAAGATCAACCTGTTTGACTTTCTGGCAGGATCTTTCTTGGTTTATTGTGCTCCCTGCAGTTGAAAATACCCTCTCTTTGAGTTGCAAAATGCAGTTAAATTAGATAATGTTTATGATTTTTTATTAACACATTCACATAAATAAGTTAACAGTGTTTTGGGAGTTAACTGTGGTTTTAATACAGTTTTGGAGCATCTTGTAATGTCAAAATAAGCAAAATTTTCTTATAATTTCTTAAGCATAGTTTATTATGAGGCTAGGGGAACATGGGGCACAAAGTAACGCGGGGTTAAATGTAACACAGAGTTTTAAGGTATTTGCTCAAGGTTAACCATGGCATGCTTCCGAGGCTTTCACCACAGTGTCGGCAGACGTCCTCCTGCCAATTATTGAAAAAATTGGGCAAAATTTGGATGAGAAACACAGGAGAAACCATTTTTGCAGCATAAAAGTATTTTTTTATTATAGTCGATATTTTTTTATTTGAAACAAATCGGTGAAAGTATGTAAGTAAAATCTTATATTGTTGTGATCACTGTCTTCTAGGCTAAAAGATGAAACCATTTTGAAAGATGTATAAAACACACAGTGACTGCTAGCCAGCTTTGAGGAAAACACGACACAGCGGGGTTAGTTGTAACAGGGTGTAACAAAATATTTGTTGAATTTTGAGTGTAATGTTGAGAACTTTTTAAATAAAAATGTTTTTTAATAGAAAATATAGTTTTAATAGAAAAAAAATATGTTATTGCTAATAATGCAAATAAATTCATTGTATAATAATGGATAAATGGATAGTAATGCAAATAGATTCAAATGTGTTTATCCAATAAACCAAAAAAATAAATAAACATGTTGTGCCATGTAGAATAAAAAAGAAATGAGCCAATTACTGAGGAAATATAGCTGCTATTTAAAGTAAACTGAATTTAAATTAATTGTGTGAAATCTGCCTTTATAAGCATGTGTTACAACTAACCCTCTGTCTGTTACAACTTGCCCCGCAGGTGGGGTAAATAGTAAAATTTTTACTCCTGGCACTTTTGCCAATACCGCACAGAAACCATACGTCTGGCGATCATAATTCCAGTGCTCATTTGTAGGAGAGGCTAGTGTGTTGTTGGTAAAAAAATATGGTTTGTCTAGCCTCATTACTTTGTTCAGTATTTGGCCAAAACCAAAAAGTGTTACTTTGTGCCCCACTCTCCCCTATTCATGGGCTATATTTGTAAATACAGCTGATGTAAAAGCATTTTTAATGTTTAAGATTTATTTAGGCTACTGCAAAAAAATTGTATTTAAAATTCATTGTAACCGAATGTGTGTGTTTATTTAACTATTAATATTATTCTGATTAAGGTGATTGACTGTTGGCATAACAATGTGGATGATGTAATGTTACTGTTAGTAGCTGAGCAGTCAAAATTTTTCATTACTCTTCATTGCAGTTAATGCACTTTTGAAACATACTTTCAATTAGCCAGATTGCTTTCATTTCTGCTTATACAAGAAACCAACTTGTTGCGTTTTGTTGCAACGGGTCCACTCGGGAAATACAACCCGTTTGATTCACTCCGCTAGCTTACAAACTGTGTGCGCGCGCGAGTCTGTGTCACTAGCCATAGATATGTACACTAGATATCACATAGGGACCCTGAGCATGCGTCAATAGCGCCGCCACATTGGTACAGTGCTCCTAGGACAAACGTCATTCAACCGCACTAGTCAAGACAGTGTGCCAATGTGAAGATGCTGGACTTTAGCGCTGTGTATGGGTTTACTAACGAGCAAACAAAGAAAACAAAGCACAAAGGCAGAACATTTCATAGGTAAGATTTAGTTTTTTATGTTTTTGTATGTTATGAACTTTTGTGCTTAACAAGTAATGTTATTGATGATAATACAGTTTCTTACTGCAGTGACCATAACGCAAAGTAGCACCAACTCGCACTAAATTCTAAGCTTATGCTAGTTTTGTTGAAGAAAATAAGCAAACAATGTTATGAAATATGACAAGACACGGCGCTGCCAGAAACTTGTATTATTGTTAGCTAAGTGAACGAGTCCTTCATAACGGAGATTCATTCACAAGTGAATCGCTCCCTCCGTCAGAATGAGAAGTGAGAGCAGGTGAGGAGGTGTGTTTCAGGACATGGATTAGATCAAATTAAACAGGGAAGGAGTATAATGGTTCTCCATGCACACAAACACTCACTCTTTGTCAGGAATGCCCGTGCGGTCACATCCATCAATGTAGAAAAGTGATGTAAAATTATAATATTTCGTAATTTAAAAATTTTTTTGCATACGGGCCACCGGGGAAACTCCCGATCATAGATGTATGTGTATTTATCTTGCTTTGGATGGCCACAGTCCTCCACTTCATTTTGGTCCTGCATTCATTTCAAGGGAGCGCTACCCTGTACTAAAATGGCGGCTCTATTGACGCATTCCTTCTAATAGACAACAGTAGGGTAGGCGACATCTAATGTATATATCTATGGTCACTAGCTATGTGTGTGCGCTAAGCGTAAGCCCCTGCTTAGTGCGCAAGCACAGCCAAGAACTGCGAGCGCTTTTATACTTGATGCGCTCGCCGGAAACACAAGCATTTCTCATGTGAAATTGCCAACTGTGAAAAGGTTGGTCAGGTAAATTATGCAACTGTAAGTAATGTTTTTTCAGCAATAATTCTCCAGTACCGATAGCAGAACCGTTAACGTCAAAGCTTATCAATACTTCTGTCTTTTATAATGTAGCACCAATACCGATAAAGTACTGAGTTTCGATACCCATCCCTAGAAGCCAAAGATCAAAATGTTAAACAACAAAGACACATTTTCACAGCTTTCTTTCATATTTACTGATGGTGCCGATATTATCAGAGGACACTGTATTTATGATGGGATGCATTCATACTAACCTGAAAGTCTGCAGTTACTGATCCTCCACATACATCGATAAGCTCTGTCATGTCATAATACGCATCGAATGTCCAGATGCAGCTCTTCAGATTAAGATGCTTGTACAGCTGGATAGTTCTGGGTTCTCGAACATTGGGGTTGAATTGATATGGCCGGTCATATCCAGGACCCAGGGATATGCTGTCATATGACACGTCATCCAAGAAGCCGGTTTCTGGGAGGGAGGGGTGGGGGGGTAATGTTTTTTCCAAGTTGAACAGTACAGCAAAAATCATTTTATTTAAAAAAATTACGACATTCTACTTCAAATATATTTCGATCCAAAAGTAAAAGGTCCAAAAAGGCTTGTATTTAAAATAGTGTGGACAAGATTTGGATCTGCGGTCTTTTTATTGATCTGTTCTGCTAAAGTGTGTGGTTGCTCTTACCAGAGATGCCCTGCAGGTCCTTAAGTGTGACCAGGTTGGAGCAGACGTGTTGCTGACGGTAAATAGACTCAGAAAGCAGGAAGTGCAGGTTATGCAGAGGCATGGTGGACACCAGTGGAAGCATCCCATCCTGATGAGGAATCTGAACTGAAATGTGGATCCTGTTGAGACGAAACACATAACTTTTCATTTTTTTAAGTTTCAAATATCTCCATTTTAACAAAACAAAATATTGGTGATTAAATCATTAAATAGTTTCAATATACTGCACATTGCATTAATTATAGTCTAATAACAAATTGATTTAAACAAATAAGCAAATGAGAAAATAAATGAATGAATGCAGTATATGATGACAATAAAAAATGTATTGACATTTTACATAGAAAATACACATAGAGTGGGTTTGCTCTCGTTTACACCAGATATTGTATTTTTTTTACGGAGGTTACATCTTTTTGGAGTTAACAAGAAGCTTATGATGTTGTTTCATAAAGCTGTTCTTAAAAACATTGTTAGATATGGTGTCACAGTGTGGTTTGGGAACTTGTACAGTGTAAATCTAAGTTGATGCATCTTTTAAAGACAGAATAGAAAATTGTTAGACATGATGAATATTTTAATCCTCAAGTTTTATATGAGAATTGTGTCCTTAATTGGGTGGATTAAAAAAAGATTATGAAAGATCCAACTCATATTTTGTTTCCACATTATGAATTGCTTCTCTCTGGCAGGAGATATAGAGTCCCTAAGTGTAGGTTGAACCGATATAAGAAATCCTTTCAGTTCAGTGGGTTTACTTAACAAGAGTTTATATTTAGCATCATAATTGCTATAATTAGCATTATCCCTGCTTAAAAAAATCTAGCTTAAACCAGACTAAGCTGGCTGGCTGGTTTTAGCTGGTTGATCACCCTGGTTTTAGAGGGGTTTTGGCCATTTCCAGGCTGGTTTCCAGTCATTTCCAGCCTGGTCTTAGCTGGTCAGGCTGGAAATTGACTAGCTAAAACCCAGCTAAAACCAACTTGACCAGCCTGGTTTAAGCTGGACATAGCTGGTATTGGCTGGGCTCCCAGCCTGGCTAGGCTGGTCAAGCTGGTTTTAGCTGGTCATCTCCCAGCCTGACCAGCTAAGATCAGGCTGGAAATGGCTGGAAACCAGCCTGGAAATGGCAGAAACCCCTCTAAAATCAGGCTGGGCGACCAGCTAAAACCAGCCAACCATCCTAGACTGGTTTAAGCTGGATTTTTCAGCAGGAATAATTATTGTAACTACTGTATTTTGTGTTGTTTTCATTGTTTGTTTTTATGGAATGTCTGCAGCAATATGGTGATGCCCATAACAAATTTCCTGTCAAGGTTTAAAGTTTTGCTACTACTATGACATAACTTAATATTTTATAATTAATACTTCTGACCCATTTTCTACAGTATCAGTGTCACTTTAAAACTTAAAAAATTTATATCACAAAAAAACACAAATAATCATCTCACATCCCATGTAATCACCCAATCAGTGCACGCATGTCAATAGGGGCTCACATACTGATAAACTTCCGGTGACCTATTATTGTGAGTTTTTTTTCTATTTTATACGATTCCTTTAACAGCATCAATGTTGTAATGTAATTAAAATACAATCAGTTAAATAGACTTTGGCATTCATTTAGTTGCTCAAGCGTAAAACGAGACAAAAAGCCACACACACGCCCGTCAGAATCGGCAGGCTAGCGCAGAAGCTCCATAGAACATACTGGGGTAAAATAAATGTTCTTATTATAAAGACATGGCGGGGGGAATGTAATTTAATGCAGTGCATCTTGTACAATCTGAGACCCACTTTATATCGAATAGCCATCAGCCAGTGGAGAGCGCTGATTTTTAAAGAAAACAGACCTTAAACATGCCGATTTTGCAGTTCACCGGAAGCACTTAACCCAGGTTACTGGCAAATTAAAAGTCCTATTAGCATACTTCAACATATACCCGATAAAACAATAACAATGTGTAAATACCATTCAATGTAACTCTCACAGTCCTTTCAATATCCACAGCTTGTTAGTTACCAGCACTCATATTAACCTGCACATCTATTACATTTCTTAACCTGTTAGTGATCGACATTACAACCAATCATAACAAACTGTCATTTTTAGCCAACGTTACTCAGCCTCTCATTTTTCAAAATATAATTTTCTTCTTAGAAGTACTCAACATAGGTTGGGAAACTGTTTTGGATCTGCAGTTGTCTAACACTGTTTATTTGTCTTGTTCTTTCAAACATATAAATTCATTTTGATCTTGCTTAGCCCAGAGGCAAAAAAAGTGATGCAGTGCTCGGCAAACCTTACAAAAGAAGCATGTTTTTAATTCCTCCTCCTCACAGCTCTACTGGGATTTGTCTGAAAATAAAAGTCTACCATTCAATTATTTGCCTACACAAAGTCTCCCTTTACCTGTTTGGATGCTCTTTGTGTTTGACATCCAGGTATTTTAGAGTGGCAATGAAGGACTGTGCCTGGAAGCCTCGGGCGGTCCCTGTGGTGACAGGAGTGTGGCATATTGCTCCCTCAGTGCCAATGGTGACAATGTTGCTCCTCAGTGGAGTTCCCAGGTGCCCGGCTTTATCTCTGGCCTGAGCTACACAGCGCACATGGAAACGCCTGCTGAAATAGATGCTGTCCAGGACCTGTGGAGGAAAAGCTCAAACTCAAAGAAGGCTTCCACATCAAAATAACATGACTCTAAACTGCGAATTGATGCACTCGAACACTGAGTTCTCTACATCATCTTGTGCTTCAGCAGACAGGCTAAACATACTGTATATCAAATAACATCACAATAACTTGTCTTTTAATCTTTGTGTATTGTTCAAATTGACTACCCTTTTATTATGTTCAGGATGAAAACATCAACTGAATTAAACTGCTGTAGAAATGTATCAGATAAATATTTGCTTCAGTTTTTGTTTCCATAAATCAGTTAAAGAGCCCCTGGTATGGGTTTTTGAAAATTACCTTCCATGAAGTGTGCACCAGAGCACTAAGTGAATGAAAACATCCAGCTGAAGTTTAAATCTGAAAGTGCACCTTGTTTAAAACTATTGATTTTAAGCGAAATAGTTGAAGTGGAATAAATGAATGGAGTTGGGTTCGGATCTTTTGATTGATCGCATCAACGTCGACACGGTACATCACGAAATATGTAGTTCCAGATCTGGTAAAATGTGAATGCGCTGTCCCTCCACACACTAGCGGAGGATCACGGGACTGATCATGGAGCAAAGATGACAATCACTGACAGATGGAGATTCGGCTGAGGGGAATAAGGGTTAAAGTTCATTTTCACAACAATACCACAGTAGAGTCAACCTTGTGCTGTGTTTGTTCCTTTCATTTTTCTGACGATTGATACAATAACCTACACTGCAACGCAGGATTCGCCGGCCATTTGCTATTGAAGAAGCAGCAGAGACTATGGGACTTTGACAGGGACTTTGTCAGTAACTTTTACAGTTCAAATGGACCAGTTTCTTCTTCTTCCGGATCATAACATGTAAGCGTAACAAAAATTTTTGCCTCGTTTTGTGTAGTTTGCAAAATATGTGTTTAATTGTGTGTTATAAGTTGTTATGGCCCCGTGCGGCTTGTAATCATGTATCTATTATAGATCAGTGCTTGTATTGTATCTCTCAGGTTAAATCTGTATGGGGCTGTTCACATATTGTGTGCAATACGATGTTAAAAACGTGACGCATGCTTATTCCTTAACCGATTTAAATGCATTTCTGAACTAGTGATCCTCTGCTGTTTGTTGCTATGGCCACCATCAGCCGTTTGTCACACGAGCGGCATGGTCAATTTTCAGAATAGTTCTACTTTTGCCACTGTGTGGATTAATACTGAATGTGTGTCGTTATTTCTTGGGGCTAAAGTTAAGAGTAGAGTAACATGCTGGTGTTTAACTGCATTACTTTATTGCAATCCTGCATTGGGCTCTCACATTCTTTCTGCTACTTCATACTGTAGCCGTGTTGGGCATTTCTTTCTGTCTCATGCTGAACGCACTCGACCAATCACAACAGACTGGGTCATCGGTCCATTCAGTACAGTCAGCATTAGCTTCGCGCTAAGGAGGGGTTTGGGAACAAATGAA
This sequence comes from Danio tinwini, assembly GCA_903798205.1. Lineage (NCBI taxonomy): Eukaryota > Metazoa > Chordata > Actinopteri > Cypriniformes > Danionidae > Danio > Danio tinwini. The sequence goes on from CAIGQZ010000427.1 coordinate 819,416, forward strand.
TCACTGAACGATTCATATGGGAGTCGCTGGGATATTTAGGTAAAAATAGTGCATATCATAAGAGAATGAAAGTGTTTTTTGACCTTGCACGCATATTAGCATGTTGTTGAAGACCCCCAAAACCAAAATATGACCTTTTATAATGCAAAATAGGGGCTCTTTAACCAACCACATTTTTTTTATCCAGGATTTTGACTCTTTAATTAATTTAATTAAAAGTTCATTAAAAGGGGGGAGGGGGCCACTTATTTTCAATATAAAAGGTAATTGTGGAATATAATTATTTTACCTTTTATAACAGACTTTGACATATGAAAGATTAGTAACAACATTGGCTTTGATGCATTGTTAGTTTTTGTGCCGCATCAAATTGATATATTTTTTTCTCCCTCGTTTACTGTTTGTGGCTGTTTTTGCCCCATTGAGATTTTACAATAGGGAAAACCACCAACAATGAAGAATTCATAATTATATGGTGGCATGACTTTGCAATTCAAAATGTTGCTATAATGGAAGTCAATGAGGCCACAAACATAACAAAAGTGTAGTAAATTTGCCCACAGTGTATTGTTAAGTATTTAAATAATTTCAAAACATTTTCCAAAAATATGTGTCAAAATAAGTTTTTTTTCCATCAAAAATCACTCCATTTGCTGAAACACAGAGAAAGTTGTGGCCAAATTAAGACCCCAAATTAAGCACCCCATAGTGGATGAAAACATCCCCAACATAACATAAGGGTTAAAATTCAAGTTAAAGTAAACAGTTGAGAAAGAAATTTCTTAAAGTGAAAGCAGTTATGAACATTAATCAATAACAAAATACAAAACCACCATTAGACCTACCTAAACAATACTGAAGAGATAGTTTACCCAAAAATCATTTACTAACCCTCCACTTGTTTTAAACCTGATTTAGTTTCTATCTTCTGCTGAACACAAAGAAATGTTTTGATGAATGTTAGAAACCACTGACTTCTATAGTATATTTTCTTACCTACTATGAAAAAAGGGGCTTTACAGTATTTATCAAAATATCTTTATTTGTGTTCAGCAGAAAAAAGTAACTCATTAAGCTTTAGAGCCACTTGCAAGTAAGAAAATTGAGTAAATTTTAATTTGTAGGTGAACTATCCCTTTAATCACTTATAATTGTTTATTACTGACAGTTCTGTCTTTAAGTTAGGTTAGTAGTTTCTTCTTTTATATTTTAAATTGGAATTAAGAAATGTGAAATATATTCATTCGTTCATATTCTTTTCAGCTTAGTCCCTTTATTAATCAGGGCTCGCCACAGCAGAATGAACCGCCAAATCATCCAGCATATGTTTTACGCAGTGGATGCCCTTCCAGCTGCAACCCAACACTGGGAAACACCCATACTACGGCCAATTTAGTTTATGCCATCTACATATACCACATGTATTTGGACTGTGGGGGAAACCGGAGCACCCGGAGGAAACCCACGAGAACATGGCGAAAACATGCAAACTTTACACAAAAATGCCAACTGACCCTTGAACCAGCAACCTTCTTGCTTTGAGGTGATCGTGCTACCCACTGCACCACCTCGACGCCCATGTGAAATTTATTACAATGCTAAATGTTATCATTTACTAGAATGTGACATGGTTCAAAACAATCTACTAAATTTATTCTATATTATGTCAGAGCAAGTGAAAATCTTAATTGGCAAGACTGAACTTGAAGTAAATATCCTTAACTTTGAGATATGCTTGGTTTTTTTTTTATCCTGGCAAATGTATTAATTAAGACATGTTTTTATTAGTGCTCTGATAATATTTCTCCATGGTACTGAATTTGTTAATGAGCATTGACATATCATTTTGAAATTCCAGTATTGTGACAATTCAATTGAATTTTATTGTATCGTTAAATGTATATATATATATATATATATATATATATATATATATATATATATATAGGAGTAATATACTATAATGACTGCATTTTCTGTTGATAAGTCACATTAGCTAACATAACTGATGCTAGAATTCTCAAATGTTAATTTAAAGCCTTGTATTGGTAATTTTAATCTATGACCAAGAATAATAAACAAACAATGAGACAAACCATGTGGTTGACTGTGGTGAAGGGTGTGTTGTCAGTCACGGTCTCAAAGGGAGATCTTGCACCGCTGGTGTCTGTAGGAGTTGCCACCTCCCAGCTGAAGTGTAGAGAAGTCTGGTTGATGCCTGCCTCCTCACAGCGCTCCTTCATGACGGAGTATTTGGGGTAGTGGGGGTCACAGGGGGTCACACAGACCAGCGGATATCCAGGAGATGGAGACTTCTTACTGCCCTCTTTAGTGACCTCCTGCACATAGTCATAATCTGATAGAGACACCACCTGTGAGCAAAACAAAAAGACCACATGAGATCACATTTAAAGAACATGAGGAGAATTATTTACAGCTCTATTTTATGTACTGTTAAAAATATTTAGGAGGACTGAAGAAAATCATATCAGTTTGTAGTGCGGCTGATATTAAAAAGTTGATGTTGAAACAAAATGAAAATCTCTAAAGTGACAAAGTGTATCACAATCAGGGCAGGCCCTGTACATTTGAGGGCCATAAGCAGAAAAATTTTGGGGCCCTACCCTGCTCTAAATCAGGGGTCACCAATCTCGGTCCTAGAGGGCTGCTGTCCCTGCAGGGTTTGGCTCCAATTTGCCTCAACACACCTGCCTGAATGTTTCAAGTATACCTAGTAAGACCTTGATTAGCTTGTTCAGGTGTGTTTGATTAGGGTTTGAGCTAAAATCTTTAGGACACCGGCCCTCCAGGAACAAGTTTGGTGACCCCTGCTTTAAATAGTAGAGTATTGCCATTGTCAGCCCACAATGATTTTATTGCTTATTAAATAAAATCAGTGAAACAGAAAAATAAAGCCTGATTTCTTAATAACTGAAAGATTTGGACATTTTCATAGTCAACTACCAGCTTTAAAAATGGAGAATTAAACCATTTGTAATAAAGGGACCAGTTCTTATGCGTCCGTCTGGAGTGTTTAAAACAAATTCTATTAATTTAGTAAACAGATTGAAATTCTATAGCTAAAGATTCTGGGTTGAATTTTTATTTACATTTTTTTTCTAAATTCCAAAAGCGAAAACTCTGCAATAAAATGACAGTGAACAATAATTAGTCAAAAGTGGAAATGCATTACTTAGCAAAAAAAAAATATACATTCTAAACAAAAAAAAAAATAACCACAAAACAGTTAGCATTAATGCAAAGATTGATCCATAAATAATAAAACTCAATTAGGACATAACTTTTATAAAAATGTATCAGGAAAAATATTACCAACATAATATTAATCTGTAATTGCCTATTTTCGATAAATGTGCTACTAGATTATGTCTTTAACATCATCATTAGCACTTTAAAGCGATGCTAAAATTGATTTTGAGCTTGTCTCTTCTCGTCACCATTTTCCCCCTCAGTTTTTCTATGGCTGAAGAACAGCGTTAGTTTTTTTTTTCATTTTTGCGGTCCAATTTCCAAAATAAATCAGGTATATACTGTATATACTGTAATGGGGCAGGCAATGATGCAAAGGCCATGGTTGTGTCTGTGCATAGATTTGCGTTCTTGTGGTGACCAGTTGGTCCTGCAAGTTATCTTAGAAGAACAAACTCGGACCGCGAGGACTTAAAGCATATGAGAAATGAGAAGCCATAAGGTTCCTGTTGATCAGATGACCTTCACATGAGAACAGTTTCAACTTTCTTTTGAGTGAAAATGTATAAATATTTAGATACTAAAGCACTGTCAATGAAGATACTTTGTAAAATGCAAATAAAAATGATTTTTAAAAAAAGGAGGCCCTCTAGTGGTGGTGGGGCCCAAAGCAGCTGCTTATTTTGCTTATGCCGGTGTCCTGACATTTTATCCTACCCATCAGATTATACTACCAACAGTTTTTGAATGGTTTTGAGGTTGGGGTTAGGGATAAGGTAGATTAGGGTGATATTACCGCTTCATATCACACAACTCCATATTAAAATTTACACTGGTTGCAAAATCTGATGGGTAGCATCTTGCGTCATCAAAATGTGCTACCTACTTTTTGAATGGGAGGTAGGACAATCTAACAAGGTAGGACAAATCGACAGAACACAATGGCTCTGGTCACAATAAAGTATGCTAATGTCTTAAAATATAATATCATTTAATATATTTCATATATTAAAGTATGAAATTACACCACTAAAAATGTTACTTTCACATCGCACATATGCAAATTTGATTTAATGCCATCACAAAATAAGCAATAAATATAAATAAATATAAAAAAATAAAATCTATTTCTTGTTTTTTCGAGGGTATGATTCTTACAATGGGTGGAGCCGGAAGGATGAGACTTCCTGCAGCCTCCTGATCCAGGATTGTGACTGTTGCAATGGTAATCTCTCCAAGAACGGCTTCAACTGGGTCGTCAGGACCAAGGACCAATGAGAAAGACTCATGCCACTCTCTGTCCTCATTGGACAGAATCTCCACCTTAAACATGATGTGGTCCACACCTTTTCGACACATTTGTCATAGATTAGAATAAAGCTCTTGTTTAGAAATGTAAAATAAATAAAAGTAAATAATTATAACTTACCAGGGCTGTACTTAAGCACTCGACTCTTTGGGTTATAGTCCACACCTGACTGGGCCGATCCATCTCTCGTGCTGCATCGGATTTTGGAGGTGCGGTCAAGATCTCCTTTACGAATTACTTTGATATTCAAAACCTCGATGCCATCGGGACCAGGCGGCTCACGAACTTGATATGAGGCTTGTTCGAACTCAATCGTAGGTGCTGAAAAGCAGGACACACAATTTTTTGACATTCATGTGTTTATGAAAAACAACTTTCAATTTATTCAGGCTATATGTTTGAAGAGTTTAAATGCAAAAGTCTATCTGAAATTTCCTCTAAAATTTTGAATTTCTCTAAGGGTCCAGTGTGTTGGATCATTTGTTTAACTTTTATGGTCATAAATAGTTTTTTTTTACTTTAAATTGAAATAACTGCACATAAACATATGAGTATGAGAAAAATGCTCATTTTAGAACATTTCAGATGGCACTTACAAGCTTTTGAACTTGAACTATTCCTTTTATCTACATTATTCCTACACCCCATGATGCTTTGTGTGAAAAATGACAGTAACTTGCATTCAACTGCAAACAATTATTATTGACATCTTAAATATTACTGTAATTAGGGACTACAGAAAAAAAAAACAATGTGAAGAAACAAAACTGTCAATTCAAAAGAGCTTCGGCCACAGATTTGCTTGTGCTTTTAAAATAAAAAGGCACAATAACTAACAGTCAGTTTTAATATGGATATGAATTATTTCTAGTAGGGCTGCACAATATTGAAAAAATCTGACATTGCAATATTTTATTTTGCTGCGATTTATACTGTGATATGAATACAATTTTGGCAGATGACTTGAATAGCTCTATTTGCAATTTAATTATTAACTTTGATTGGAATAATCTTGAATAAATGAATAAAATAAAAGTGAAATTAGTCAGATATTCAGGTGCAGTAATACGATACGATACGATACAATCATGATATTTTGCCCCTGATAATGATTCATCACGATATAAACAATATATCACAAGAAAACCATCCACAATATATCATATTTGTAAATGAGGAGGGAAAAATGCACCAAAAAGTTATAAGATGTATTTCTTTTATTAACAGCACCTACAGTGCTCAGCATATATAAGTACACCGCTCACAAATCTATCTTTTAAATTCATATTTTTAATAGGAGCCAAATATGCAGCTTATTTAACAGAATAACTTATGATAACGTTTCAAAAACTAGTACACCTAAATGTATATGTTATAGAAAAATATTAAATACAAATTTAATAAAGAGGAAAAATCAAGAAAAACGTAAAAGATTTTGTAGAAATTTTGTAGGTTGTAATTTATTTTTGTTATATTTAGCTTGAATTTAATTGCATTATCTTTCAATTTCTAAATATGTTTGGTGACTAAAATATTTTAATAAATATATCTGTTTAATAAATCTGTTTTGTTTAAATACACCAAAATAAATTACCTATATTTACTGAGGAATGGATCAAAATATTCATTTTCAAAATGGGGTGCACTCAATTAAGCTGAGCACTGTATATTTCTTAAAATTGCAACAACGTTATATGTTCGATCCACCATAACGAGAAGCGCCACCTCATGCATATTGCTATTTTGTCCTTCCCCTGTTGAATAATCAAATGTAATGTAAAATGTAAACACCGTACAATCTTTATTGCTGATCAACAATAATAATCCTAACTCCACATTGCAGATGCTGTGATGTGACTATTGTGAATGCACACATTGCGATATCAATGTTGAAATGATACATTGTGCAGCCCATTTATAGCACAACCTAATTCCACAAAATGATTTTTTCCATTTTTTTTTATTTAAAGTTCCTTAAACTAGATGTGCAGCCTATAATATTAAACACAGTCAGCATATGCAGACAAACTTGGATAAGTGTGAGAATTTGAAGCATGGCTGTTGTTAGAAGCATGTTCCAGAAGTAAAATTGTTAATAAGCATATTTTATTTTGTGGTTTAAGATTGTGTTTTTTTATAAGTAGACAACACACTGCCTACTCACCATCTTCATCATTTGTGATAGTCACAGTTACAATGTCGTTGACTCCAATCATGGCTCCAATCCAATGGTCACCCTGTGGGCTTCCGAGGTGGACCTGGAACTCCTCTTCAGGCTCAAACACGGAGTCATCCTGGATCAGTACTGTACAATTCTTCACCTGCCAATTAGAATCAAGGTATTTAAAATGTCTTTGCTTACTTTTCTGCATAAAGGTCCCGTGAAGAGCTTTGAAATTTGCTTTTTATGTATTTAAAATCTGATGTAATCTAAACTGAAAAAAGAAGACAGGTCAGGTCATATAGTAGCTCCTCTACTTTATATTAAACAGCCAATAGTGATTTTATCACTGCTCTGCCAGTAACAGTGGTTGAGATCAATCGCATCAAATAAGAAGCACTTTGAAGGGGGCGGGACATGTTAGATTTTATATAGAGCTGGTCAGCTGATAGAGATTGGTCAGAAGATTGGAAAAGAATCTGAAGAGAATGAAGTGATGTCTAAAAATCTTTGATCCATTTAGGATCCCCAAACTGCAGGATCCCCAAAGTGACAAACTGCAAACGTTAATGTTTTATATCAGGTTCAAAATGTGAATTTTGTCACTGTTTTGGAGCACATCAGCTTATACTGTATATATCCTTAAAACTAACACACTAATACTAAAGAAACTTGATTTTAATTTCACAGGACCTTTAAACATCAACACAGAGTTCATATGAAACCACAACCCTTTCATAAAACACTTTTGTTGACCCAAGGTCTGATGTCAAAAGTGATTATTACAGACAGAAAAAAATTATACCTTTTCCCCTTTCTGAAAAGTGATTCTGGAATCATCTGCATTTCTCCTCTCCTCAAAGTCATCCATCACCATTGCAGACATTGTGCGGGTGAAACAACGCACAGAAGACTTATAGGACAGATCTCCTGTCCTAAAAATAGGGATGTGCAGGACGCCATCTTTTTCCTTCACTGTATATGCCAGCTTGTCAAACTGCATGCTTGGGACTGTAAAAAGAAAGCACTGATTTCATAAGTATCTACATAAGTGTCTACATGTTTCATGATTGTTAACTCTCTGGGCCTCTTCGCGTAGGGGTCATGCATTATTTCTTTATTTCATAAAAATAAATGTAAACAGGGGCGACACGGTGACTCAGTGGTTAGCACAGTCACCTCATAGCAAACAGGTCGCTGGTTCGAGTCCTGGCTGGGCCAGTTGGCATTTCTGTGTGGAATTTGCATGTTCTCACCATGTTTGCGCGGGTTTAATCCAGGTGCTCCGGTTTCCCCCACAGTCCAAAGACATGCGCTATAGGTGAATTGATAAAAACTAAATTGGCTGTAGTGTATGTGTGTGAATGTGAGAGTGTATGGGTGTTTCCCAGAACTAGATTGCAGCTGGAAGAGCTTCTGCTGTGTAAAACATATACTGGATAATTTGGTGGTCCATTCTGCTGTGGCGACCCCTGATTAATAAAGGGACTAAGCTGAAGGAAAATGAACGAATGAATGTTTTTGCTCATTATTTAGAATTACTGTAGTCTTGGTAATTTTGAGTTGATTTTATGATGTGATTTTGCTTGAAAACATTTTGAGCTATTGTTCCAAATTAGATTTATTTATGTATTTATATATTTAATATTTTTTTATAAATGCAACATTTCACATTGAAAGGAGCAAGGTTTTTTTATAGTTAGAACAGTGCCACCTGGAGGTGGTAAAAATAAAAAATGTGTAATGTATACACCAGCATAGCTCTAAAAATAAGTATTTATAAAGTCTTTTAGATTCCCCTTGTTAAATTTAAATTCTTAGCTTTGTTAGGTTTTCCATTTAGATATATATATATATATATATATATATATATATATATATATACACATAATTATTTTTTTTAATAATCAAATAATGTTTTTATTAATCAAATAATGTATTTTCTGCACAGCAGTTTATTTGTTTGGTTTCTATGACCAAAACAATATAACAATATTTTAGTGAATTTTTCCTCTTTTTTTCTGGATTTTTCTGTAATTTACTGTTTATTATTTTTGACTGTAAAGTAGCCAATTGTGTCACTGATT
>CAIGQZ010000427.1:831590-873626 GCA_903798205.1 Danio tinwini
TCAATCAATCAATCAATCAATCAATCAATCAATCAATCAATCAATCAGTCAATCAATCAATCAATCAATCAGTCAATCAATCAATCAACACTGGTCAAAAAGTCTACACAAAACATAAATTCTATTCAAAAACGTCAATTATTTTTATGTAATGCTCAACAACCAACCTCTTTTTTAAAATTAATATTACCTATACCACACTGTCTAAATAAATGAATAAATAAAATGCTGCCCAAAAAAAGCAAATAAAACTTTTTTATGGCTGTTAATCATCAAATAGATCATCACATAATATGACAATATAAAGTATTAAAAATCTATATTTACTTTAGTTGCTAATAATTAATAGTGTTTTTAAACAGTAATGTTGAGTTACTATTTGGTGAAGCCAACATAAATTGTAAAAAAAAAAACATAACTAAATATTCAATATTGACTGATACATTATTAAATGTTCCCCCAATCTTAAAGATTATCTAGTATCTTGAGCATCATTGTCAAAATAAAATTAGTAACACAAAGATCTTTAAAAATCTTTTTTTCTTCTCCAAGAACTGTTTTCGCTGACCTTTTCTCTCAACAGGAGCAAAGATGAAGCCAGTGCTCTCATTGACATGGTAGGTTTTCTTATCAAACTGCAGAGTGGGCTCATCCTCCGTGTCATTGATATTGACTTTAGCTCGTGTCACTGAGCCCAGCAGGGCGTATACCGGCATACTCAGCTCCACATTAAAGCTCTCGATGTTCTCAAACACCTGGTCATCGTTGATCACAATGGTGCACACCTTGGTGTCTTCTCTCTCATCAAACTGAACCTGCAGAATCACATAAACAGAGCATTTTATGAGAATGTTGTTGATGGGTGCCATTTGCTGGCAACCAGGCCTCAAGAATCTGCAATACTGTTTTTTCATCTTAAAAATATTGCCAGAACTTGTATTGAGTTACTAAATAGTTGTCCTGTAGGCCTAATAAATAAACATCAGCTGGCTCAAAATGCAGCAGATAGAGTGCTAACATTGTATACATTATTAAATCCAATTGATTACTTTCAAATTCCTGAAAAGCCTAGCTCTCCAATATTTGAGAAAGCTGCCGATGCATTACAGAAAATATGGCTTATCATACAACTGATGTCTAACCCCAAATTTTTTTACACAAGAGTAAATTACATGGTCTTTATTTATTTATATATGTTTGTTTATTTCAGTCTTTTTTCCATTCACATTCACCACCGAATGCCCCTCTGAATAAATACATTGTAATAAATTATAAAGTAGTGTAATTTTTAGAATATAGTTTATTAAATAATTAATAATTTTTGTATTTTTTGTTAATTTGCAAATCAAAATTGTTCTCAAAACTACTGTTCTCTGTTTTCTCCTGGCATTCATTCATTCATCCATTCATTCATTCATTCATTCATTTTCTGCTTAGTCCCTTTATTAATCTGGGGTCGCCCCAGTGGAACGAACCACCAACTTATCCAGCATATGTTTTACGTAGCGGATACCCTTCCAGCTGCAACCCATCACTGGGAAACACCCATACACTCTCATTGACACACATACAATACGGACAATTTAGCTTACCCAATTCACCTGGACAGCATGTCTTTAGACTGTGGGGGAAACCGGAGCACCCGGAGAAAACCCACGCAAACACGGAGAGAACATGCATACTACACATAGAAACGCCAACTGATCCACCCGAGGCTAGAACCAACCTTCTTGCTGTGAGCCGTTCGTGCTAGCCACTGCGCCACCGTGCTGCCCCCTTCTCCTGATATAAAAACTGAAATGTAAAGTTTGTAGACAAACTTTATGGTGGCTTGAGAAAGCCTAGTCGGAAAGTTTTGAAATAGTTAAAAAGTTTAAATAATTAAAGTAATTTTTTAAAAGTTTGAAACGGTTGGCGTACAGAGATAAGTACATATATGTTAGCATGTTTCTAATATGGATCGACATGTTTCTTGCTAGGTGGTTGATAGGGTGTTCTGAGCGGTTGCCTAGGTGTTGCTAGGTGGTTGCTAAGGCATTGCTAGGCGGTTGCTAGGGTGTTCTAAGTGGTTAGTAAACTGTTGTTTGGTGATTGCTAAGGTGTTCTGAGTGGTTGCTTGGGTGTTATAGGTGGTTGCAAAGGCATTGCTAGGCGGTTTCTAGGGTGTTCTACAGTTGAAGTCAGAATTATTAACCCCCCTTTTAATTTTTTTCCCCAATTTCTGTTTAACAAAAAGATTTTTCAACATTTCTAAACATAATAGTTTTAATTCATTTCTAATAACTCATTTATTTTTATCTTTGCCATGATGACAGTAAATAATATTTGACTAGATATTTTTCAAGACACTTCTAAACAGCTTAAAGTGACATTTAAAGGCTTAACTAGGTTAATTAAGTTAACTAGGCAGGTTAGGGTAATTAGGCAAGTTATTGTAAAACGATGGTTTGTTCTGTAGACTTTCAAAAAATATATAGCTTAAAGGGGCTAAAAATTTACCCTAAAATGGCTTTTAAAAAACTAAAAACTGCTTTTATTCTAGCCAAAATAAAACAAATAAGACTTTTTTCCAGAAGAAAAAATATTATCAGACATACTGTGAAAATTTCCTTGTTCTATTAAACATAATTTCGGAAATATTTAAAAAAGAAAAAAATCAAAGGGGGGCTAATGATTCTGACTTTAACTGTGGGTGGTTACTAAGATGTTGCTAGGCAGTTGCTATGGTGTTCTGAGTGGTTGCTAAGGTGTTGCTAGATGGTTGCTAAGATGTTCTTAGTGGTTTCTAGGCAGTTGCTAGCATGAACTACCATGGTTCTAGTGTAAATTAGCATGTTGCTTGCATGTTTCTAGCATAAATTAGCTTGTCGTTAGAATGAATTTAGTATGAATTAGCATGTTGCTAGTCTGTTAGTTTTTTAGTAGGGATTGATGTATTGTTAGTATGAATTGGTATGTTATCAGTATGTCCAATGTAAAATCAACGGCAGTTTTTTATAATGGAAGTCTATAGGACAGTTGCTAGGGTGCCGTAAGTGGTTGCTAGGGCGTGGCTAGTAAGTTGAAAGGTCATCAGGGGTTGGCAGATTGGTAGTCTGAGTTAAATGAGCCCAACCTTAAGTCTGTATGACAGTCTGGCACAATGTTATGAGGTCACAAAGGTTGGTCCAATGTTAAGTCAATGGGACTTTTCAGAATTTTCCGAGTCAGTTTTCGGAAAACTGTAAGTCGGACCAGTTGGAAAAGATATAGCAACTTAATTCAGTATAGTTTGGAGGTTTTAAGTTCTAGGAGGAGATGCTTTCTTAAAATAGTCTTAGGGTGCTTTCACACCTGTGAATCGATTCATTTGTTCTGAAACAGGAATTAAAATTGTTACATTGTTGCTCTTTGTTCTTGGTGCAGTTCACTTTCACACGGCAAAGTTTCTAAACGGACCAAAATAGCTAAAACAAGTCACCTGTGAGTAAACTCTCCTCACATTGGTCAGAGTTTCACGGTTTATTTTGCAGAGTCCCGCTCAGCTGTTGGGGGCGGTTTGGTGGTGTTTGACAGGGTGAGCGCGACATGTCTGAAGAGCGAGGAGGGATGCGGTGGGGAGGGGTAATGAGAAGGCTGCGCGACGTATTTGAGGACCGGGAGGGAGACGCGCGATTTCCGGGAGATTATCGCTCGTTTGCGGGCATCCGGGAGTCTCTGTGCATTTGCAGGAAACTCCAGAAACTTCCGGGAGACTTGGGATGTCTGGAATGACCTCCCGCCCTACTCTCTTCATATAGCCGTATGCCTATTACATATTCATAAAACACTGTGATATGGCAGGGCTCGAATTGTATCGCTTTCTCACTACAATCGATCCGCTCCAGAGTTCGTTTCAATCGAGCTGAGACTACCTCATTCAGGCGGACTCAGAGCGATTGCCCTGTTCACATATGCCAAACAAACCACGCTAACTGGGCAAAGGCACCAGGTTCCGGAACAAAAATCTAGGTGTGAAAGCACCCTAAGAAGAAGACGGAAGACAAATAATAAGTTTATGTAGTATAAGAGTATGTTGGCTTTCTCAAGCCACTATAATAAGTGTATCTCACAAAGGAATTGATGTAATTAGTCAAAATCAATTGTATATAGTTTTAAAGTGTTTTATGCATGTTTTTTACATTGACAAGTTTAAAGTTGTCATTTGTGTTATTTCTGTATATAGTATAACATGTAAAAAAAAACAAGTCCATTTGCTCTTTTTTGTGGTTTATTGCACTTTTAAGCTGTTTAACTTGGTTATATGGATTCATTGCATACTGTACATAAGTTTCAAATTGGGAATGTAAGGATTTTCGTGATATATGGCATTTGACAGCACAGCATGTAAAACTTCTAAGATATACCCTGATTGAGTTGTTCAATGGCAAGTCCTAAAGGGTTCAAATGCTTTTGAGTATTCAAGTTATAGCACTAAAACACACCTGTCCGGCGTACTCAATATAGTCCTGCTGTCCGGCCCGAGAGCCCATGCTGGAGGTGGAGGTGGCAGTGCCTTGCTCAGTTCGACACAGCACAATAGCATACTGGTTCAGATTACCAGTCCTCTTCACTGTGACCGCCACCGTTCCATCCTTCTCACTCACGTTATAACTATAGATGCAATAAAATACATAATTGAGAACAACGTCATTAATTCATGAAGTAAACAGGTTGGTTGCTTCACCTAGTACAAAAAAATTGGAAACAGACACACCTCTTGTGTTCAAAGCTGATCAGAGACCACTGGATGTGGAACACATTGTCACTGACGATGTTAGGTTTGCTGTCCTTTACAAGGAACTTGAAGTTGTCCATGGTCTCTTGAACATTGTCCTCGCTCAGAACATATCGGATAAGGCCCAGGTTTATGTCAGCTGCCAGACAGAGAAAAGTGAGATTTTACAACAGAAGAATGTGATGGGAATATAATGTATTTAGTATGTAATGACAAGCATACACAATATGACTGAAGCTTGTCAGCTTGCACACAATTACAGAGCACAAATGAAGATGTTAAATCAAATCTGAGACTGTGCTAACATTGAAAGTCTGTTCACTGTGGAGGCTAAACATTAGACACTTCTGAACATTCAAAAAGAGATCAAAATCACTGTTCCTATGTGAATAAATGGCTAAATTAAATCTCTTTATCATATCAAATAATTGTGTCTCTTCAGAAGGCTTTGAACTGCTTTGATTAAACTTCTTGATTCATATACAGATTCATTTATAATGAATGTTTGAATAGGCTGTCAATGGAAGGACAGGATTTCATCAAACCATTTTAATTGATGTTATAAAGGTCTTATATGATTGAAATGACATTTTGAGGTGAAAAAAAATTACTTTTTTAAACTTTTGTATCAAACCAGGGGTGCCCAAACTCAGTCCTGGAGGGCCGGTGTCCTGCATATTTTAGTTCCAACTCCAATTAAACACACCTGAACCAGCTAATTACGCTCTTTCTATGTATACTAAAAACTTTCAGGGAGGTGTGTTGAAGGAAGTAGGAGCTAAACTATGCAGGACACCGGCCCTCCAGGGCCAAGTTTGGACACCCCTGTACCAAACTAATTGCAGATTAAGAGTGCCAATTCATTCTCAAACATTTAATAAAAAAAAATGCTTAGCAATCAATAGGGAGAAAGGCATAAACACATGTTTTGGAGAGACATAAGTGAACCAAAGACAGGGAGAACAGCACATCTAATTTGCTGCAGATTAAACGGAGGATGTCTGTCTCTGGCTGTTTTCTAGAATTTTGTCAGAGAGCTTTTGACTATACAGTTATGGTGCCAGTAATACCTTGTGTGAAAGAGGTGATAGGTTTGCCAGGATTGAGTTTACTCTCTAGGTAGCCGTGCTTAGCTTCTGTAGTGATTTCATAAGTCAGCTGTCCATCATCTGTGTCCGGATCGATAGTAAAAAGCTCCTTCTTGGAGATCAGATTAGTGGCCTAGAATTCCATTTTACAGCAAAACATAATTCAATACTTTGGTTTAAGTGAATTAAACGGCAAAATTCTAATGAAAGAGCCAACAGGAGGCAGATGTGTACTGTTTGTGATTGCAAAATGAACACTCCTGTGATAATAAATACAAAACAGTGTTACTGAAGTGACCTTATTTTCCATGTACTCCAGCCACTGCAGGCCCAGGTTGGTAACAATACGAGGGGTCCCGTCATCAACAGGTAAAATGTCAATTTTAAACTTTTGAGGAGCAGCGGTGACAACCTGAAAAAAACGATAATTTTTAGACATTTCACACACAATGAAAATTTCTAATGTCTAAAACAATGGTACAACATAGGCTTGTTTTCAAAACGTTCGCCTTATACATTTCTAGAGATTGCAAATTATGCAGCCAGAAGTACATATGGCTGGATTTTGTCTTTAAAACAAATGCTAAGGGAGGGTATGACGCCGTTCCTTTTCACGTTTAACGGCTGACCTCTTACCTCCGTATGGACGGCTTTTCCACTGTTACCGGATTGTCCAGTAGCTTGACATGTATGTCGGCGGACTTGAGACGCAGAAAGGAGTTGACCACGACGACGAGGTTCGAGTTTGGTGAAGAACGGCTCCAGACAGCGGGTAAGACAATAACAGTCGGCAAAAAATAAAGTTGGTGGGCGGGTCAATCAGTGCTTATGAAGGAATATTATGAAGGAGGACAGTGGGTCAGTCGAACGCTTAGCCATTCAGTCGACAGCGGCCTCGGGTGGATTTACACAAGAACAGCAGGAGTGGATGGCACTTGCAAAATAAATTTGAGATCTGAAAAAGCCTACACTATGGCCTCTGGTAGATTTGTGAAAACAAAAACTGCAAAAAAAAATGTACCTCCTAAAGCATATTTGGTGCTTTCCAGAAACGTATATGGCGGTATGTTTTCAGAATGAGTCTGGGTTAGAATGGAAAGTAATTGCAATAGAAATTGGGAAGATGGAAACCCTTACTTTCTCTTTAAAACAAATAAACATGCATGAAGGAGATATTTTATGGAATAAGTGAAAAAAATTGTTGGACTGTGGTAATTAAAATAGATATACTGTATAATATATTTCAGTATGGTTACATCCAATGCAACCATGCAAGGCCACCATTAAATTGTTCCTTCCACTGATGTTTTTGTTCATCTATCATTATTATTTTTCTTATTTTTTCTATTGCTCTGTTCTCTCATTTCCTTTCATTTACTTGGTATTCAGGTTTTGTAACAATTACTGTATTCTGAAATTTCTCTTGTAAATATTTCTGTATTGTAATTGTTGACTCTCTTGACAAAACAAAAAAATGTATTCTGCCTGGCTAAAACAAATGGGATTTCAATAAAATGCATTTACCCTCAACACTTTAATATCCATTGAATATCAGATCAAATCTATTTTAATTGTAATATAAGCTTAGGCCATCTAAAGTGCTGAATATTGGTGTCCCAGACACCATTAAACACTGTCACAGGGCTGTTATTTTTTCATCTTATGACAAGATGAGGTGGTCCTTTTCCATAGCCCACCAAGAGACCATTTACCTCCCTGAATGCTTGACAGGCAGCTGACGCAGCCAGAGGAAAACACCACTGCTGATGGATAGAGTTATTATGATGGAGGGAGAGAGACTGAGAGCTGACATGCTGCCTAAATTGCTACGTTAAACAAATGGAGTCAATAGGTGAAATATATGGTCATCTATTTTCTTTTAAAAAAATTAAAAAACAACAAAAAAACGTTTTATGCATACATTACTGAAACATAAAATACTTTGCATGCACGCATTGTTATTTGTTTTCTCTCTTATGTTTTTTGTGCCTAGCAATGATGGGTTTATTTTAGGCCTGCACGATATTGGAAAAAAATTAATATATTTTATTTTTCTGCGATAAATATTGCGATATGAATACAGTTTCACAAGATGGTTTGAATAGCACTTTTTGACGGTTTTCTAGAGAGTCTAGCAGTATTTATGTTCCAGTAGGATAAGTAAAATAATCTTGTTTTCATTTTGAAGTGTAGATATTTGGACTAGAAACAAGACAAAAAGAAAAATGTATATTTTTGAATAAATTCTGTATAAATACAGTAGTTAAATACAATCGATAAATAAAATACTATAGCTCCTGGTCAACAATAGATTAGACTCAACATTGCAAATCTTGCGATGTGACTATTGAGGATGGGCACTTTGTGATATCGATGCTGAAACAATATATTGTGCAGCTTTAATTTATTTAATCAAAATTATTGTAAAATATTATAGTACTGAGAATACAATAACAAGTTAAAACATCATTTTCTATTTAACATTCATTCATTCATTCATTCATTCATTTTCTTTTCGGCTTAGTCCCTTTATTAATCTGGGGTCATCACAGCGGAATGAACCGCCAACTTATCCAGCATGTTTTTACGCAGCGGATGCCCTTCCAGCCCTTCCATCTCTGGAAAACATCCACACACACTCACACTCATACACTATGGACAATTTAGCCTACCCAATTCACCTGTACTGCATGTCTTTGGACTGTGGGGGAAACTGGAGCATCCAGAGGAAACCCACGCGAACGCAGGGAGAACATGCAAACTCTACACAGAAACGCCAACTGACCCAGCTGAGGCTCGAACCAGCTACCTTCTTGCTGTGAGGCGACAGCGCTACCTACTGTACCACTGCGTCGCCCTATTTTAACATATTTTATAGTATAAAATAATATAAATACTATTCATAGTAAAAAAAAAACTAACACTTACATCATTTTATCTATTCTTTTTTTGAAGCTGAATTGACAGCATCATTACTAAAGAGTGAGAGAAAGAGAGAGAGAGAGAGAGAGAGAGAGAGAGAGAGAGAGAGAGAGAGAAAGAGAGATAAAACACAAACAACTCCCACAAGAAGATCACCTTGCAGCTCTCACGTGGTTCCCCTCAAATGCTAAACGAGAAAGGTTGAGGTTTTTATAAAAAAACATCTAAGTGATGTCAGCAGGAGGCACTCATCCTGTGCTCTGCATGGGTTCTAATGCTGCAATACAATGATGGGGCAACTACACTTTAAAAAGGCACAGTCCTTCAGATGACATGTTAATCTGAGGTCATCTGGTATCATTAAAAATCCTCAAGGTGTTTTAGAGCAGCCCATTTCTTTACTTAAATCATCCCTTTGAGCCGTTACTATACTCAAGAGAACATTTGCCCTTATATTAATGAAACACTGACAACAACTGGGGCGGCACGGCAAGAAGGTCGCTGGTTCAAGTCCTTGCTGGGACTGTTGGCTTTTTTATGTGGAGTGTGCATGTTCTCTCTGTGTTTGCATGGGCATCCTCCTGGTGCTTCAGTTTCTCCCACAGTCCTAAGGCATGCAGTACAGGTGAATTGGGTAAGCTAAATTGTCCGTAGTGTATGGGTGTGTGTGTGTGTGTGTGTGTGTGTGTGTGTGAAAGAGGGTGGATGGGTGTTTCCCAGTTCTGGGTTGCAGCTGGAAGGGCATCTGCTGTGTAAAACATATGGTGGATAAGTTGGCGGTATTTTTCACTGTGGAGACCCCTGATGAATAAAGGGACTAAGCCCAAGGAAAGAAAATGAACAACAGGCCACATGTATAATATCAAAGTCAACATACATGCATTTTTTATGATTTTATCCATTCATTACTATTTAAAAGTTTATTTTTAAAATGTTTTTATAAGATTTCCCTGCTTACAAAGGCTGCATTTATTTAATTGATTGTTAATAGTGTGAAATAATGTCATGATTTAAAATTCTGGTTTATATTGATGTACTTTATAATATAAAATGATAATAAAAAAATACAAGTGGTTACATGAAGTCAAACCAACCTCTTTTCCACCCTCCTCGATGATGAAGAACATGTTGGTGCCATCACCGACAGTGAAGGTGAATCGGTCTTTGAGGGAGTTACTGCCGTCATGGTTGTAACTGATGCGGTTCTGGTAGACGTCGTCCATAGTGAAGGTGTTTGTCTGACGATAATGCTGACCATTACTGGTGCGCTCGATGGTCCCATGACGAGGAGCCTGAACGATGGTGAACGTGACAGAGTCCTCCTAACAGGCAAATGGAGAAAGAGAGAGTGAGAGTGAGAGAGAAAGTCAAACAGGTGTGAAATAAAATGAAATATCCGCTAAAGTAGTAAACGAGGTTTAGTGCGACAGATGTCAGATGTAAAAGACTCAGCATATGTCAAGCAGGGTGACGGTAATTTCACCTCTGCTAAAAATGTTTTCCATTTCCATCCGCTCTTCACTCACTTCCCACATTAGTATGACATGATTGTTCATAATTTCGTCTACAGAATCAAAGACGCTTCTGCCAGCAATGTTTTATTTATCTTTCTATTCATTGAAGAAAAATAAATCAAGATTTTCTCAAAAATACTAAGCAGTGTGCCTGTTTTTAAATATTAATAATAGGAAAAAATGGTTTTCAAAAACACATGATGCGAATTACTTCTGAAGAACCATATGACACTGCAGACTGTAGTATTTTATGGCAAAAATTCTGTTTAATACTGTATATATATATATTTTTTTTTTATAAATCTTTTTGACATTTGGGCCTTTTTATAATTGCACAGTATGTAGACAGGAACTTTTAGAGATAAAGAGAGAGAGAGAGAGAGAGAGAGAGAGAGAGAGAGAGAGAGAAAGAGAGAGAAAGAGAGAGATAGAGAGGATGAGACTGTGAAAGGTCAGAAAAGCCAGAATTGCAATGGCACTACACAATATCAGCCCACAGGGCTATCGGCACTGACATCAGGGGCGGACTTACCATATAAGCGAGGTAAGCAGCCGCTTAGGACCAATGCCAAGAAGCCTATGTTAATCATATAGCTCTTTTATACATTTTCTGTCATATGTTGTAAAATCTGTCTATAACTGTTAATATTTTAACGTTATTACTACTTTTCAAAACCGGGAGGCCCCCATGAATAATGGAACATTCCATCTGTACTGCACATGCGCGAGGTGTGAGCGCTTCAGTTCAATCAAAAAAATTGCCTGCCCATGTTGTCAGCTTAGCGACTTTTCAGACTCCCCTAGTGCCAAATTGTCAACAACAACAAAAAAAAAGCGACTAGCGAATGTTTTTAGGTGTTACTAGAGATTTTTAGGGACTCTCGGGTCCGTGCTGTACTGTTCCTAACGTTACTCTTTGCAACGAGCTGTGGGTGATGCAGACGGTCTTTCCCCCGCTCAGAGCACTCAAAGGCAGCACAGCGCTACCTAGCCGCCTCTCACACTGCAGCCTGAGAGCAGATCGCCAACCTGACATTACCAAGACAACATAACTTGTCATAAATCTGTCATAAACATGAATGTCATGAGGCCATTTTTTCCCAGTGGAACAAAATTAATGTATCATTAAAATGTCTGATTAAAAGTGTCAATACTTTGTCAAATAATATGAAAAACACTTCATCACATGTTTCTTGACCTAAACTACAGTGGTGAATATTGAATTTGTCATTAAAATGTTATTATCTGTCGGTACTCTCTTAAATATGTACCCAAAAAATGATTTTAAATAATCATAAAGAGATCAAAGTCACTTTTTAGTAATAAATGGCTCAATTAAAGGTGCAGTAGATGATCTGCCAGAATGCTAGCGTTAGCATAATAGCTTTGAAAATTTACATCCCTCCCCTGCCGTCCACAGCCATGCCTCCTTAAGTCATGAACATGCACCGAATAGGTGACGATCTGATGACGATAGACAACCTTATATAACACTAGATAATGTATCTCACTGGTTAGAAAGCTCTATGGAGACACAAACTTTGTCCAGCGTAGGTGTTGACAGGCCAGCGGATGCAGGAATTATATTTCCCCAAAACTGGCATTGGGGTAAAGTTGCTTTTATATTCGCACATTCTGACTTCCTCCCTAAATAATATAATTTCAGAAAAGTATTGTTTGTAAATGTTAATTAATGAAATCATATAATCAGCCAAACTCTACATAAAAAATATTTTTATGTAAATACATTGTTACTTTTTAAGCACAGCACAATTGCAAAGGCAGTCAGTGCTAAAGTTGTACCTCAGTGTCAGCATCGATGGCCTTGAGCTCAAACTCGGTGATGGTCTTCCTCACGCCCTCCTGCACCCTCATACCGGGCACCTGCAACACAGGCAGAGCATCGTCCACCGGCCGGATGGTGATGTAGAACGTCTGTGAGACCTGGAGGACAGCAGCACAACGCTAATGAAATAATTAAAACGCACACAGCACTCTGTAATTCAATCTAGATATGAGCTCAATTGTTCTGCAGCACACAATCAAATTTCCTACTAATTAAATTTATGGCATTATCAAATCAGAGATAAGTGTGGAGAAACAGAGACCATAAAGAGAATTGGATTTAGACCACTGACAGCTGCAGTGAAGTAAAAAGTGTACAGTAAAGTTAGACTTTATTTTTTATTACAAATAATTTAATCATAAATAAATGAAGAATGCTTTTTTTAAATATATGTCACAAAGATAAAAGATGGTTGTTTGATGAGGATTGTTAGTTTGCATGGTGGATGATGATGTTTTTTCCTATTGTATTGTGAATAATGTTCCTGTTTTAAAATCTGGAGGTACTGTTTGATTTATGCATTAACTGTATTTTGCAGCCATGATTTTTTTTTACAGCAAGGACCACAATGGAAACAAGCCCAGGGCTTTATTGTATTTTTATCCTTGACAGTTCTATTTTAAAATGTATGGGATACTTGTATTTTTGTACAGTTTGTCTAAAAATTTAATTCAATTAAAATTCAGATAAATCTGACATTAACAGTCTGTTTAAAACCTTTGCATTCATATGGACATTTTTATTTTATTTTATTTGTGATAATTTTAGCTGTGTTAATGCCAATAGCATAAATTTGGCAAAATTGTGCTTCTGTTTTGTTTTTTTTTACTGAATTTTTTACATTTCATCCTCATTTCTTTGCATGGATCTATTTTCTACTATTGTAAGCTAACTGTCAAATTTTCTGACTTTTCCCAGAGTTTCACTGACTAAAAAGCTGAATTTCCAGGATCTCAAGAAGCACTAAAAGGATAAAAGGAAAAAGTTTGATTGCTTTTTATGAATAAAAAAAGATATATATCTTTTATTGTGTGTTGTCACATCACATCTGATAAGGATACAGTGATCAATTTAGATAGATTTGCCTTAATTAATTCAAGGAGCTTGTCAGTCTTTTCAGTTAGCCTGGTTGGATTTGATCAGTGTTTCAGCTCTCTGCAGTGACATTTACAATACAATGAACTGAACTAAACTAAACTTCAACCATGAAAACTGGACTGAAACAGTTTCAGTTTACTAAAACTTCATCTACATTAAGCTGCTTTGACACAATCTACGTTGTAAAAGTGCTATAGAAATAAAGATGAATTTATTTGAATATGACATTTCTCATAACTGATTTACCCATTAAATTATCATTAAATTACACAAACATAAGACTTTAAATACATGACTAAATACTGGTTGCAGAGGCTAAAAAATAGTCAAAACTACCATAAATTGCATGTAATTAGTACCATTAGTACCATTAGTACCAAGTGTAGCCTACCATTAATTTAGGCTACACTTCATAAATGATTTATTATAACTAGCTAACTAACTAACTAACTAACTAACTAACTAACTAACTAACTAACTAACTAACTAACTAACTACAAACTAACTAAATAAACAAACAAACAAATAAATACAATTTTAAAGTCTGGAATAAACCTTTTAAATTGCCCAAATTCAAGACTTACTATAGATATATAACTATTTCCTCACAATACCTTCAGAACTAACATGATTTAATTTATGATTAAAACATAAGCAATATACAAACTCTTCAGTAATTCCAATTGTCTAAAAAAGCTGCTTTATTTTACACAGAACTGAGAGTCACAATAACAAATAAGATCTACTTGTTTTATTTCACATTTGGATTGCTGTGTCTGAAGCGTTTCTGAAATAATAATAATAATTAGAAATGATCACTTTCGTGTCCTTTCTCAGTACTAGGTTGCAGCTGGAAGGGCATCTGCTGCGTAAAACATATGCTGGATAAGTTGGCGGTGACCCCAGTTTAATAAAGGGACTAAGCTGAAAAGAAAATGAACGAATGACTTTCATATCCGTGCCACTAGGTGTCAGTGTCAGTCAAAAGAGGACTGCCATTTGATCTAGTGCGCCATTGACAAAATAAAAATGCTTCTTAAATTGAGCAGCACAATACAAACACAGAGTATAATTGGAAATCATTTCCCATTCAAAACAGGAGAAGAGTGTTTCTCACTGAGAGAAGTGGTCATTGTGGGATAACTTGAATGCTTCGGTATGTTAATCTCTTCAGGCACTCTCTAGGCAGTGTTTATTCAAGCTCTTTCGGCCCTAATTAGTGTGTGCGTGGGCGTGTGTGTTTTTATAATAGAAAGAACAGAGGTGAAAGGGAGGAGAGTATGAAAAGGCAAGAGAGAGGATGGGAGGAAGTGTGTGTTTGTGTGGAATGAGAAGTGTGTGCATAAAGATGTTCATGGATGAAATTTGCACGAAACATATACATTTGGATCGACGCTGAATTTGACAGACATGTTTATATAGTGCACTTCCATTCCAACATATTGTTAATTAGTTTTTTTTTTAAATAATGAACAATGCTTATACTGAATGCCACTATAATTTCATTTTTTTACTTACTCCTCATATATTTTTCCTATGTGGAATACTAAATATTTAAAGCTCAATATCACAAAACTACTTGGACAGCAGCTAGAAGTGGTGACCTTTTTGTGCCTCATTTGCTTTAAAGGCAACAGGCAGTATTATGGCAGTATTATTTTATATTTATGTTCTCTCAAAGCAATTCTCGATTTTAAATGAGCTTATATTGTACTCATTTTAGTTTTAGTTGGTAACATTCATTCATTCGTTTTCCTTCGGCTTAGTCCCTTATTTACCAGGAGTCGCCAAATAAAAAATAAACCACCTACACTACCTAACAAAGGTCTTGTCGCCTATCCAAGTTTTAGAAACAACAAATAACTTGACTTCTTGATGATCATTTGGTATCAAAAGTGGCTTATATGAAAGGCAAAGGCTTATTTTACCAAAAATAAAATATGATCATGCCTTGATTTTTTATTATTTAATTAGGACAGTAAGGTCTTCACTAAGACAAAAGTCTTATTACTTAACAGAAATAATGTACAGTATAGAATATAAAGTCATGGTGCAGTGGAAAAAGAATTAATATTGTGTATGACTCCTATGAGCTCGGACGACTGCATCCATACATCTGTGCAATGACTCAAATAACTTATTAATAAAGTCATATGTAATGGCAAAGGAAGCGTTCTTGGAGGACTCCCAGAGTTCATCAAGATTCTTTGGATTCATCTTCAATGATTTCTCCTTCATCTTACCCCAGACATGCCCAATAATGTTCATGTCTGGTGACTGGGCAGGCCAATCCTGGAGCACCTTGACCTTCTTTGCTTTCAGGAACTTTGATGTGGAGCCGTATGAGAATAAGAAGGAGTGCTATTCTGCTGAAGAATTTACCCTCTCATGTGGTTTGTAATGTAATGGGCAGCACAAATGTCTTGATACCTCATACTGTTGATGTCGCCATTCACTCTGCAGATCTCTAGCGTGCCCCCATACTGAATGTAATCCCAAACCATGATTTTTCCTTCACCAAACTTGACTGATTTCTGTGAGAATCTTGAGTTCATGTGGGTTCCAATACTGTCTTCTGCAGTATTTGGGATAATTGGGATGCAGTTCAACAGATGATTCATCAGAAAAATCTACCTTCTGCCACTTTTCCTGATGATCAACTAGAAGTCAAGTTATTATTTGTTGCTCTTACAACTGAGATCGACGACAAAACTTTTGTCAGGCAGTGTTCTTATCCGGCATATGTTTTACACAGTAGATGCGCTTCCAGCCGCAACCCAGTACTGGGAAACAGTTAGTAACATTAGTAACTTAACATTATTTATAAATTTTGCTTTTTATTTTTTGTGAATATTTTATTTTAGTTTAAAGAAGGAAAAAAATGCATGATTTAACATTGATCCACTAAAACCGCCTGACCTTCTATACAGTCAGATGATCAGTGTATTTATTAATATTATTTTACTTCCTTTAACTTCTTTTTTACTTCCATATTTTTTATGGCCCTAGACATTTGTGAACCACAGTTAGTGCAGATGTGTGTGTGTGCATCTATGTGTGTCTGTATCTGTGTGTGTGTGCGCGCACCTCATTTCCTCCATCAGATACAGTGAAGGTGAAGTCATCGGAGTGAATCTCCTCTTCACTGGTGTGCACATACTGAATGCTGCGAGAGGCCAGGTCAGCCTGGGTAAACGAGCTGATCCGTGTTCCTGCAACAACATCACATATTGTGCAACTCTCCAGGCAGGCTACCATTTCATACAATACACTCCACTAGGTATGAAATAATAATGTAAACTCACTTGCCACCATTAAAATATCCCACAGGTCAACTGAAATTGATGAATAAAACATGCGCTGCTCCGGAAATCCCATTGAGTGCAATCCATGAAACACCAAGAGGAACAGAGCAGAAAATAAAAACTGCTCTTCGCCCATGAAACTACCTTATCTGACACCTTGATAGAGATCTATAAGCAGGTTCCCAACTAATGAGTTCTGCCATGAGTTCTGTAAGTCATGAACATTGCCTGGCAATTGTGGTCAGCTTTTATAAATGCACCAGGACTCACTAGAGATTAAATCTTCAATAGAGAGCAGAATAACAACGATGTTGTGCTTGTGCATGTAGGTGTTTTCTAGTATATGACAGATTTGTGAGTCTTGGAATTATGGCTATAAGTAATTTTGAGTGAAACTTCCCCAGTGACCAGCAACCCGACATTTACAGCACATCTACTGTAGTTGCCTTTTAATAATAATGTAAAGTCAACTGCCACCATTATAAATACCCAACGGATCAACTTAAATGGCTCTCAACACACTACAGACAGGCTTTCAAAGCACTGACTGCAAAGCTACAAGGTCTCTGTATCCTAGTTATACACTATAAAAAATTGGCTCACTACAGTATAAGCTGCAAATGAAAAATACACAATGGCACTGAAACTACTTAAGGGGGCTACATCATTTTAAATGTGTAACCAGTGACATACATACCTGAGACACAAGTAAAATATTTGAATAAAAATCACATATTGTAAATCTTTGTCAGTGGCAGTGGAGATTACCATATACTCAGGGGTGCACATAACTGGTACACAGGACTAAAATAAAAAATGTGGACCAGATATGGTGCTAGAGAAGTGCTTTTGCACCTCATGGATCATTCTTTCATTCATTTTCTTTTCAGCTTAGTCCCTTTATTAATCAGGGGTCGCCACAGCGGAATGAACCGCTAACTTATCCAGCATATTTTTTACGCAGCAGATGCCCTTCCAGCCGCAACCCAACACCGGGAAACACCCATACACTCTTACATTAACACACATCCATATTGCCAATTTAGCTTATTAAATTCACCTATAGGGCATGTCTTTGTACTGTGGGGGAAACCGGAGCACCTGGTGGAAACCCACGCGAACACAGGTAGAACATGCAAACTCTACACAGAAATGCAAACTTACCTAGCTGGGGATCGAACCAGCGACCTTCTTGCTAAGAAGCAATATTGCTACCCACTGGGCCACCCTGCTGCCCCCTCCTCCATGGATCATTGGTAAGATAATTATTACAAACTTTTTCAATTGTGTGTTGTTAGCTATGTAAAATATTGCACTTGAGTTCTTTATTTTGATATTATTATTTATTCTCAAATAACTCAAATACAACTACAACTCAAAAAATAATATAACTTATTTTTAAAAGTAATGCATTACTTTACTCGTTACTTTAAAAAAGTAATATTATTACGTAACATGCGTTACTTAAACCGCGTTAACCCCAACACTGGTCGTGGTTCCCATGTTACTTCAGATGGTGACAATCAGGGTGTGTTTTCAGAGCTGCAGAAAATTAACAGATTAAAAGTTGGCATTTATATATGAATATGGCAATGTGATTAACCAAGGAACCTCTACAGGTACTCCTTTGAGAATTAGATCAAAAACGTTTTTTTTTTTTCGTAAAGTTTACAGTTTACTCAACCTTTGGCTTCAAGACACAGGTTAAAGGGTTCTAATAATTTTTTAAAATATCTATTTTTTTAAATTAACAGAAATAGAAAATTCTTAAAAGGTTTGGAAACACTTTTTGGGTGAACTATTGCTTCAACCATCTTTTTTATAAGCTGTTCAGACTAAGAGCTACAATCTTGCAAGTGAAAAAGAATCACTCCTTTATTTAAGCTAACTGGGCAAATTACGGTTCTGAATTTTTAAAATATTTTGTCCACATTTTGGACAGATTTTTGGTGTTTATTCTGGTAAATCCTTTACCCAAAGAGCACCGACACATTATTTAAGCTACCCTGGAGCACTTTTTGTTTGATTTTAGATTTTTGTGATTAATTTTAATGTGTTTGCACAGTTCACTAACGCACTGAATTGTTTATCTCAGATATATTAAGTGTGGTACCAATAAAAAAGGGTGTAAACAAGGTATAAAACAAAAACATGGACATGAATTTGACATGCCATAATTGTTTCAGTACTGTAGCTCAGTGGTTCTCAACCTTTTTATCACAGCGGACTGGTCAAGGAGGAGGGGTAGTTAGTCAGTCAGTCATATGCTAACGGAACAGTGTAACGACAGTGTGGAACCAGGTCTACTCTTAGATAATTAGTCTACCGAAATGTGTATATGCCATACAATGCATGAAGCTGATCAGTCAGTTCTTGTCACGCGACTCTCAGCATACATTCAACTTGATGCGCCTGGAATGCACAAGCACGTCACGCAGCGCGCCTCCAATGGAAATAACGAACTTGTGTGGACTCTAGAAAAGATGCAATACGCGAACGACCGCTAAAAGGCCACCGTCATTTGCGATCTCCAGCAGTGGATCTTCTTGCATGAATCTGGATTCACCTGATTTGCTGACAAATAGGTTGCGGATCCATTCCTTGGCAGCTCGCATTTTCCCCTTAGCAAAGAAACTTTCCAAAGACGTCTGTTTCTCACTCATTTTACTGCTTGTGTTAAATTTGGGCGCTCAAGTGACTGAGACGTAAGTGAGAGAATACGGTCATTTTTCAAAATAAAAAAGCTTTTCAAAATAAAAGATCATTTAGACTCAGATAATATACGTATAACATGGAAATAATTTATGATTTCATGTGTGGCCTGATACAAATTGATCCACGGAACGGTACAGGTCCTCGGTCCAGTGGTTGAGGATCACTGCTGTAGCTAACAGTGTTGCTTCTTTTGTATGTAAATACTAAGTATGCCGTTTATTTGTTTGTTACGTGTACCTGGTTTGTTAGAATGTTCTAGATGGCCAAGCTGGGGTTGTTTGGTGATTCGGTAAACAAGTTCATCTGGTTCACTGTCCTGATCAGTAGAGGAGAGCTGCAGAGTTGTAATCTTCTTCAAAGAGTTTTCATCCAAAACTAAACCCTTATTAACCACCACTGTGGGAGGAAGTCTGTCCTCTGAGAGAGAGAGAGAGAGATAAAAAAAGAGACAGTGATGTATTAATATATCTTTCTTCCATCATTCCAGAACACTCACTTTCGGTGTCCCAAAATAACTTCTCAACTCACCAAGAACGCTAATGAAGAAAGACTGGTCAATGACTCTGTTTCCCTCGGGATCTTCCAGGTTGAACTTAAAAGAGAAGCTTCCTCCACTCTCTCCTTTTTCATGAATGTATTCCACATGTCCTGACAGACGAGGCACAAAATCACATGAGGCAATGCATCCCTGCTTAGAAATTCCCTATGGATGAGTATGAGAGAGTTCAAAAGGGAGAGAAGAAAAAAAAAACCTTTGTTGATGTCATCCTGGGTAAAGCTGGTGACGGGTCCTTTCACAGATACGCGAGCCTTGTTTCTGCCTGTATTCAGCATCAGGGTGCCCACACTTAGGTCTTTGGTGAGGGTGAACCGCAGCTTTAGGTTATCTGAATCTATGTCTGTTCCCTTCAGATGCTGCTCCGTGATCTTAGATGAAGAACCTGCCAGGAGGAATAAGCAATGGTGAGAAAAAGAATGACAGGGGCATTTTAGTTATTTATTAACATCAGCTCAGTCTATCTAGATATGAGCCTCAATTATTCACATCAAATGTTTCAATTGGTGCATCATAGTGAAGCGAGATCTGCCTAGACTGGATTTACTGCAGTGATTCTCAGCATGCGGCACTTTTCACTAAGAAGTCTGGCGGAGAGAGATTACTATTGCATAATGTTATAATTTTGGTCTGTTTTTTCCACAAAGCTGTTATAATGGCTTCAGAAGACTTTTATGTGCTTCCTTTTTATCTCCTTTTGTGCACCACAGACTAAAAATACAGGAAATGAGGGTGAGTTAATAATGAATGGGTGAACTGTTTTCCTATTATTACTGTTGAAATGTGGTATCATTGTTTAAAGCATTTTGGGGGGATATTTTAATAGCCATTTTCTATAATTAAGAGGTTTTTGCAACAAAGCCAAAGAAAATGTAACAACAATGCTGGTCTACTGGCACAAAAGTTTCTCTAACTCAACACAGCAGAGAAAACTGAAATACCTTACAGTATGCAATTTTCAGTTTGGTTTTATTCTTCAGTAAAGCTGCTTTTGTCATTGAATTAAATGTGGGAAAAAAGCTTAAATTAAATTTTTTTTAATAATATTACACATATAATATAATATAATATAATATAATATAATATAATATAATATAATATAATATAATATAATATAATATAGGGGCGTGATGGTGGTGTAGTGGGTAGCACGATTGCCTCACAACAAGAAGGTCGCTGGTTCGAGCCCCAGCTGGCTCAATTGGCTCAACCGGTGCTCCGGTTTTCCCCACACTCCAAAGACATGCGGTATGGGTGAATTGAAAAAGCTAAATTGGACATAGTGTATGTGTGTGAATGCAAGAGTGTAAGGGTGTTTCCCAATGTTGGGTTGTGGCTGAAATGGCATCTGCTGCGTAAAACATGCTGGATAAATTGGTGGGTCATTCCGCTGTGGTGACCCCTGATTAATAAAGGGACAGCTGAAAAGAAAATGAATGAATGATTGAATGGATGTAATATAGGCAGCACGGTGGCACGATGGGTAGCACGATCGCCTCACAGCAAGAAGGTTGCTATTTAAATATATAGTATTTATAGAATTTTTTTTTTGAAATAGTGTTTAATTTACTGTTCATAATGGGGGTTTAGTTTTATTGAGCCTTTTTGACTCTCAAAGGGAACCACTGATTTGCATCTTTTGAATCGCCAAGGACAATGGTTTCTTGTCTAGCCTGAGGGTGAGTAAATTAAGCTGTTTTTATTTATTTTTGTTACAACTTTCCTTTTTAAGCATTTCAGCATACCAATCAGTAAGCAGATGCCAAGCTAATGTAACTGTCTCCTAACCTGCTGCGAGCTGTAGTCCTCTGTTGATTGTAACTCTAGGGCCTTCTCTATTCCTTATATCCATACTGAACTCCAGACGGCCTGTCTCTGTGTATATGCCGTCTGTTACTGAAAACTGGATCTCATCAGTCCCAGAGCCACGTCCGTCTGGAGTGTAGACCAGCAGCTCATCGAGAATGTCCTGGTAGGTGAAGGTGGATCCCTGCTGAAGAATCCTGCCATTCTCTAAAGGTTCAGAGTAAAACTGCCTTCTGCGTATCTTCCCTGTGGGGTCACACATAGAAAACAATGCAAATAAATTGACATTAATTGAATAGTTGGTTCACTAAAAAAATGAAAAATCTGTCATTATTTACTCACCCTTTACTTGCTTCAAACTTTTATAGTTTTTTTCTTCTGTCAAACACAAAATAAGAGATTTTGAAGAAAGCTGGAAACCTGAATTGACTTTCACATTTGTTTATTCTACTATGGAAGTCAATTACAGGTTTTCAGCTTTGTTCAAAATGTCTTCTTTAGTGTTTAACAGAAGAAAAAAACTTTTAAAGGTTTGAAACCAATTGAGGGTGAGCAAATAGAGAATAAATGTTCAGTTTTGGGCAAACTTTAATGCTCGAATCTCGATCCATAATATTTTTTTTCTCTCATCAAACACATCTATAATATAAACACACATCGCTTTGCTTCACATTTTCAAATTAATGTGCACTTGACCTCTAATGTTCACTCTGTGATTTTTCGTGCTGCCTGCACTGCTGTCATAACACTCTGAAACGGGGACTGTATTTCAGTTTTGTCAGCTCCATTTCTCATTTGCGACTCCTAATAAAACTGCTGTGAACACCTTGACATCCATCTATAAAAGTTTAACCAACAAAGCCTTGTGGGTCGCGGCCTTTCCACTGGCTCTCCAGTCAGCGGCAGAGGCACAATGACAAGAACATTAATCAGCCGCACAGGTACCGGACGGAGCGGTAATGTGGCAAATAATAGATGTTTGCTGAAGGCTGGCCATGGATGAGTGACAGACTGGGGAATGGAGTAGAGGCATACAGTATGAAGGCGAATACAGAGAAAATGAGGCACTGACCGTATGAAGGCTTCTTGATGATGGTGAGCAGAAGCTCATTCTCTGGTGTGTCCCGGTCCAGCACATTTAGGGAGGAGTTGGTGATGACCACACCAGAGTCCTCCTCCATGTGGATGCTATTTACGGAGATAATTGGGACTAGATCCTCCTTGGTGTGCTATAAAAAAAAAATAGATAAGTATGAGAAGTCAGGAAAGATAGACCGCAAAGAGGGGGAATATAGACATGAGGCAGACAAGCTTTAACAAGGCTTTAACCATTAACTGCTTTTAAGAGGCTGCTAAATGAAGAACACCTTCCTCCAAGTAACATCAAAATAGACTCTCAAAATGATTTCTTGGAAATGGCACTCTTGAAACGTGTTCGTGGAAGGCAGATTTAATTGCCAAAACACTTGACTAAATGTTTCTAGTGAATATAAAACTTTGATTAGATTGTTCAGGCATTTTAACTCTGCAGATTCAGATACTCCTGGCATATTCCACAGTATGGGAGCAGTGTCAATGTTATCATTAACATAGTGGGCCCTTTCATACACCCGGAGCAATAAGGCACAAGACGTGTTTGGTGTGATTTCTTGCTATTTTCAGACCAGAGCAACACTAATTTTCACGTTTTGCGCCACATAGATTAAATTGCAAATCAATTTGCGGCACTTTGTGGACTCATGGGTGTGCTGGTCTATAAAAGAGGTGTGTTAAGGCGCATTGTTGGCATGTTTCTATTTTGAGGAACTGAAATAGACTGCACAATTGACCAGGTAAAAACTGGTTTAATGCAGCATGCGCAGGTTCAAATGCTTAATACACACAGGATGTACAACAATATACACATATCTTTACATATAAAAAAAATTAAGGATTAAAATGTTACAAAAGTTATTACTTACTACATAAATATAAAAAAACTCTACCTACATGCCTTCATGTGCAGGGGGCTTTTTTCAGTTTATTCATGACAATTTGCACTTTTATTATAATGTTATTATTATTAGCAGTGTTGTTTATTATATTTATATTTG
The DNA here is from genome assembly GCA_903798205.1 of Danio tinwini. Taxonomy (NCBI): domain Eukaryota; kingdom Metazoa; phylum Chordata; class Actinopteri; order Cypriniformes; family Danionidae; genus Danio; species Danio tinwini. The sequence continues at coordinate 855,290 of CAIGQZ010000427.1, forward strand.
TTTTAATAAAAACAAGTTTAGATGTGTCCATCTGTCAGGTTTTAGAGATGCATGCATATGCATCACCATATGGGCATAAGAATAGGACGTGTGTTTGGAGTTGTTTGACCACACTTCGTTATTTATGTTCATTTATTCATTTGCTGGAAATTAGAAAATAGTTTTGAAACAAATCTTTGCACTTAAACAAAATTTAATATGTAGGCTAATGGATGTCTTCAGGGGGTGTGTACAACACCTTTTCCTTATCCACGAAAGTAAAGGAGTAAAGTAAAGAGTAAAAGTAAAGAGAAAGTAAAGAGACTGGATGGAGGAGGCTCGTTCTTTATCCTCGTGTTGCAGATTGTCTGTTTAGCTGTTTTCAGATTTTCCATTCAGTTTTTCCACTTACAAAGTCTGCCATGTAAATAGCAAATGTGCCATGGCGCAACGCAACTGACTCTTAAAGGGGATATGACAGGAGACTCTGATTGGTTTAATGCACATTATGCTCCAAGCACACCCATAACTCATTAAGAGAATAAGCACAACCCTGTTAGACCATGCTCCAGGGTGAAAAAGTGTATTTTTCTGTCCTTAGAATAGCAAAAGTAGATTTGGCACACCCTTAATGCTTTTGTGCCCTGTGTTTTAGATTTTGCGCTTAGATCGTTAAAATAGAGCCTAGTATTTGTGTAACACAGACCAATATTTCTAATCACTTATGCACCTTTTTTGCACTTATGAGTTTTTCATGAAGTAGGCAAATTGATCAAAGAAAAAAAACAAACAAAAAAACAACGGCAAACGGCTAGCTAACTAAAAACAGACACCAGAGTTGAAAAGAAAATATACATGTTAAATAGAAAAGGGCAAGGATAAAAATTCATACTTCATGTGTTGACTTCCTATAATCCCATTCTTTCAAATGCTGCATGTTAACACTAAGTGCACAAACCAAATGAATATTATGGGCTGAATGTAATACCTGAATGTCTATAGTGACATCAAAAGCCTCGGTTTGACTTGATCCATCACTGATATAAAAGCTGAAGACATCCTGTCGAATGTTGGCTTGGCGGATGTTTTGGACGTAGAAGATATGGTCTGAGGTGAGGTCTTCAATAGTGAAGGGGATGTCAGGGCTGATTACGCGAGATCCACCAACCACTGCTGGACACAAAGAACAGACATCAATGTGTTGAAAAGTTTTTAAAAGTTTAAAAGAGATGGTTCACCTAAAAATAAATTATTCTGTCATTTACTCTCTCCTGACTTCTTTCTTCAGTTTTGTTAAATATAAATGGAGATATTTTGAGAAATGTTAGAAACCGGAAGCCATTGACTTCCATACCTGTAGTATGTATTTTTTCCTACTATAGATGTCAGTGATTACCAGTTTTCAACATTCTTCAAAATATCTTATTTTGTGTTCAGCAGAAAAAAAACCTCATAAAACTTTAGAACCACCTAAGGGTAAGTAAATAGAGTAAATTTACTTTTTTGTAGATGAACTATCCCTTTTTTTCATAGTGCAATGCTGCATTTTATTGGGAACTTCTCTCTACGTAATATTCAAACAAGAACTGATCTTAGAAATCAACAACAACCAAGCGTCTTTCTAGACAAAACATAAGAGTGACTGTCAGCTGGAAGACAACAACATGATAATATTTATGAATAAATGGCTTTGAGGAACAAAAACAAAACTCAAAAACATATCAATAAATTGTGTGTTTTTAAAATAGAAACATCAAAAGCAGACATCAGAGTTTTGTGTATGTGTCTTGGATGGAAGAGCTAAATTTTGTACAACTGTCGTTGGGTGTTTTTGTTCCTCCATGATCTGTTTCTCCTTTCATCTTTCCACTCTAACAGGAAGGCTGCTTCAATCTGAATTTCGCACATCTACAACTCTTTATCACAGTAAACGAGTGCTCTGCTCATGAATAAAACTACACCGTTAGCAAACAAAAACATCTGCCCTCATTCACGAGGAAACGGAAGCTAGCACATAATGCTATGCGGAGACAGCTGAGTGATTCACCTTGCTTTGTGTTCTCAATGAAGCCAAACTTGGGTGGTCTAATCAGCCAAACCAGCAGGTCTTTTCTGGGAGTGTCTGGGTCAGATGCAATAATGTGATTGGTTGAGAGCTGGACTCTCCCACCTTCTTGAACCTGTTCATAGAAAACACCATAAAAAGTTTAGAAAAGCAGGAGAAACGACATTTAAAACCAGTTAAATAGCGAATTTGGGACTGTGCTCACTTTAATGCCACTGCGGACGCTGACAACAGGTGGCTGTCTCTGGGTAGAGGTAATAGTGATAGTAAACATCTGGTTCTCCAGACGATTGTTATCACCATCATAGACGACAAAGTGGAAAATGTCAGTCACAGGCTGGTTCCCGGTTTCAAAGGAAGTAACATACCTATTTGAAGAGAGAGAGAGAGAGAGAGAGAGATACAAGATATCACAATATTTTCCACCTTCTTTTTGCAAAGTCTAAAAGAAACTGAGCTGGGACACTAAAATGTTTCAGAAAATTGCAGAAAGTATTCCATCTGCTTAAAAAGCAACCCTCTGGAGGATAGCAGAATAATATGGGCACAGACGTGATCGCCTGAGAGAGTTGTTTTATATTTCATAAATTCCCAGTGGGACTCAACAATTTAAAGCAATTAAGAAAGCTTGTGTTGTAATGCATGTTGAGCTTCCCCAAGCATTACAGCTTGCCAAACATTTTACATGCCTCATTTAGGGAGTCTAATATTAACATAAGCTGGACTAGGAATGACACATTAATAGTGTAATGATCTGAAAAATACATTAACAAGAATCACATATTCAAAACAACATGAATATGCAGTATTCTTGTGGTAAAAGTGAACCGACATTATATATTAAAAGTTCAATTATGGTAAGATGAATGAATTAAACAGAGCTGCTAACAACTAAACTAAACCTAGAACAAAACATTAAAATATCATTGGCTGCATGTCAGTGGTGGTTTTAGACCACAGTAACAAGGGGGGTTAATCTTAAAATCAATCATTAATTAGCAAACTCTCTGCAACTCTCCCATGGTCGCCCACTGAAGCTAAGCAGGGCTGTGCCCGGTCAGTGCCTGGATGGGAGACCACATGGGAAGCTAGGTTGCTGCCGGAGGTGGTATTAGTGAGACCAGCAGGGGCATTCAACCTGCAGCTTGTGTGGGTCCTAACGCCCCAGTATATTGATGGAGACTCTATGCTGCTCAGTGAGTGCTGTCTTACAGATGAGATGTTAAACTGAGGTCCTGACTCTCTGTGCTTGTTAAAAATCCCAGGATGTCCTTCAAAAAAAAGGGAAGGGGTTTAAACCCAAAATTTGCTCAGTGCCCCATATTATAATTGGCTTTATTACTTTATTACTCTGCCTCCTCTCCACCAATCAGCTGGTGTGCGGACTGGCGCAATATGGCTGCACACTGGTGGTAAATGAGGAGATTGCCCCCAAAAATGTGTAAAAGCGCTTTGAGTGACCAGAAAAGCATTTTATAAATGTAAGGAATTACTGTATATAAGCAAACAACTGGATACTTTACGCAACATACACACTTTCAATGCTTCAGGAAAGGCAGATACATTTAACACCGGCTAGAAAATTCTCTAAATTGTTCAGTGTTTAACACACTGAACCTGAATGGGTAATGTTTAGTATTCGCTATCTTTGTCCAATTTTATATTACAACAGAAAAACTGACAACAAATGTATTGTGGTTTTTTAAAGTATCTGTAGTGTTGCCATGTCCACTTATTCTAAGCATCTGTGGGCTTGTTCTTTAAGTTTGACTCATAAATCTAGCAAGTTTATTACAGTTAATAACGTTTGGTCAGATGCATAAAGCGTTTAGATTTTTCTCAATTTATAATGGACTTGTTCTTGTTCGCTGTTTTTTTCCACCAAGATCTGTCAAGACCGTTGTACCTCTGTGTACAAGTCACTGTTTGTACCTCTTTAACATTTATTTCTTGCTGTTGGTTAATGTACACATACAGAAGACATTAAACACATCCCAAACCATCCCCAACATCCCAAACCACTTGTCGTTCAGTCCGGTTAAATACAAACTTCATGCAGCTTTAGTAAAACTGCAATTTTTACTCTTCCATTATTCTGCAAGTACAAATTTAGGGGAGCCAGAGGACAGGCCAAGCCTGCTTACACAGGGGCACTAAATACCTGATTTTGTGGTTGTTGATGTCTTCCATTGTAAAGGAAGAATATTCACTTAGCTCCTCATAGTCTGCTCCAGCTTTGTTTTTTGTGAGGATCCCATACATTGGCACAGAAACTAACTGCACAAAAATCCTCTCATCTGGAGATGCATCATCCTAAAACACAATGACAAAATGCCTTTAAGCATATTCTAGCAATTCCCATGATTTTGTGCTACTGTGGAAACATGTATTTCCTCACCATATAAGCTAAATGTGAATGTCTAATGATGCTGCTGCTCTTTTCTGCAACTTCCATGGAAAGAAAAGCCTTTGGGTCACGTTTGGGTGCGTCACCTTTGACCTCTGACACCAAAACCTGCACCGCGATGGAGGTCATAGAGATTCCGTCTGTCACTGAGAAGGTCATGGAGTCCTCTTCAGTGTTGCGCCCGGCATGTTCATACTGCAGGATGTTTCTGGTGACGTCACTAGAGGTGAAGGTGTCACCTGAGGTGGAAAACGTTTTTTTATTAATATTTCAAACTTATTTTACCAGGAAAACGTCTTGAGATTTGTTATCTCTTTTCTCAAGAGTGAAAAGTTTATAGAGCAAGTAACATAGCAGCTAAAATATGGTAAATCATGCAACAAAGATGTACAGTATATACCTAAAAAAGTAACCTAATACAAAGTATGATAAAGAAGACAAAAAATGTTGCACTCACCATTGACCATCTGGACCTGGGATTCAAGGTCCACTTTCAGAAGCGTCCCATGTAGTGGTCCCTCCACCACCTCAAACTCCAGCTCTTCAGGGGCCGTGTCTGAATCTGTTACGGCTAACTGTTGCACACCTACATAACATGGAGACAAGTCCATAACTGTGCTCCATTCTGAAGAACTCATCCCTATTCCCTAATCTCTTCAAATGGTTTATGCTTCAAAGTGGGAACTTCAAAGGGTGCAGGGGACCAAAATAAAACTGTTTCTTGGAAGGCACATCACAAATTAAACATGCGTACAGAGTCATGGGAGTGAAAAGCATTTATTACTTATACCCTTTTTAAATCCTTCAATCTGAATGGCCTCAAGAATGGCAGTTTTGAGCACTTCAATTTGGACCCTTTGACCCTTCAATATAGCAGCCATGACTGTTGTCACTTCATGTCCTTCATAGATTTATGAGACTTTAAATATATGTCAGGCAGAGACTATTTATGAGCTGAAAGCACACAAATGCCACCATAAAGTTGTAATTATGTGTAAGAAGCTTAGATTTAGGAGAATATCTTTGAGAAAACACGTCATGGCATGTTGGATGAAACACCTTCAATGATGGTAGATTTTTTGAAATGAATATATTTATTAATATAATATATTTATTTCGGCAATTATTTTTATGCAGTTAGAATAGAGTTTATGATGATTTATTTTACAGGACATTCATAAACTAAATTAAAACAGAAAACAGCATTAACACATTGCGGCATGATTAAATAGAGTCAACGTTCATATTACATTCTATTTTAATAATCTATTGTTTTTTTTATTGTAGTTTCTTAATTGGTTTCTTCACAGTGTCTGCTGTGTGATAAAAGTGATATTGGGACTGAAATGGATGGATTTGTAAAATGATAATGAAACTAAAAAGTTTTCCATTTTAATGATTCATTCATTCATTCATTTTCTTTTTCGGCTTAGTCCCTTTATTAATCTGGGGTCGCCAGAGCAGAATGAACCGCCAACTTATCCAGCTGCAACCCATCACTGGAAAACATCCACACACACCCATTACGGCCAATTTAGTTTACCTAATTCACCTATAGTGCAATAGTCTTTGGACTTGTGGGGGAAACTGGAGCACCCAGAGGAAACCCACGCGAACACGGGGAGAACATGCAAACTCCACACAGAAATGCCAACTGACCCAGCTGAGGCTCGAACCAGCGACTTTCTTGCTGTGAGGCGAATGTGCTACCCACAACTCCACCATGATGCCCCACATTTTAATTATATTCCTAAACAATATATATTAAATGATATCATCAACTTTAAATTTGGAACTTGGCTAGACATTTGGCATTGATTTTAGAGCAATTTTATATGTTAAAAACATTTAATTAAAAACATTTTAATGCATAAAAACTGATCTTAACATACAATACATTTTCTTTACAGTAAACTTCCATTTGGTTAAAAACCTTCAATCTACCTTTAAGTGTCTTGCAACATAGACCTAAGGTGGGTCTTGATTTAAAGGTTGGGATACTGCGTTTCCTCATCCATGTTCGAAATTGGCAGAGAGTGAATACACTCACTGGCCACTTTATTAGTACACCTGTCCAACTGCTCGTTGACGCAAATTTCTAATTATCACATGACAACAACTCAATGCATTTAGGCATGTAGACATGGTCAAGACGATCTGCTGCAGTTCAAACCGAGCATCAGAATTGGGAAGAAAGGTGATTAAAGTGACTTTGAACGTGGCATGGTTGTTGATGCCAGACAAGCTGGTCTGAGTATTTCAGAAACTGCTGATATACTGGGATTTTTACGCACAACCATCTCTAGGGTTTACAGAGAGTGGCAGTTCTGTGGGCGCAAATGCCTTGTTGATGCCAGAGGTCAGAGGAGAATGGCCAGACTGGTTTGAACTGATAGAAAGTAACTCAAATAACCACTCGTTACAACCGAGGTATGCAGAAAAGCACCTCTGAATGCACAACACGTCAAACCTTGAGGCAGATGGGCTACGGCAGCAGAAGACCACACCGGGTGCCACTCCAGTCAGCTAAGAACAGGAAACTGAGGGCTTACTCACACTATGCAATCCGAACCGTGCCCAGGCCCCTTTCCCGGATTGTTTGAGAAGTGTGAGTGCTCTGAATTGGGCTCAGGCACGGTACACTTCAGCGGCCCTGGCTCGGTTGGAAGAGGTGGGACAGAGCACGGTTCACTTTGGCTCAGGAGCGGTACGCTTACAGTGTGAGTGCAAGCGTGCCTAAGCCCGAAACTAAAAGTGAGACGTGACTTTTAAGGGACTGTTTCATATGGATTAATTAATTATTCGTACTGTTCAATAAACTCAAACTGTCGTAGATTATTAAAGACGCAAATCCCTCACTGCACGTCAGCTGCGCCTTCAGCAAACTTCCTAATTCCTGCAGCACGAGGACTTTATGATTTGTGTCACCGCATATCAAACAATTAAAACGATATAACTAAAGAAATCTGCACTGTGCTGAGCGAGAGCGATTACTGAGCAGCGCATCATCAATGACGTAAGCGCGCCCAGGCCTGAATGTAATGTAAGTGCGGGCCGTGTGGGAAGATGGGAGGGGGGAAAAGCGTGCTTTGGCCTGGTTCAAGGCAACTGTACATAGTGTGAGTACGGCCTGAGGCTACAATTGGCACAGGCTCACCAAAATTGGACAATAGAAGATTGGAAAAATGTTTTCTGGTCTCGATTTTTGCTGCGACATTCGGATGGTAGGGTCAGATTTTGGCATCAACAACATGAGAGCAAAGTAAGGTGTACCTAATAAAGTGGCCAGTGAAACTATGTTAAATTTACAATTAATACTTTCAAAGTACTATCAAGCTTTGCAGTAGTCAATTTACTAGTTTTTCCAGCATTATTAAATGCCCCCAAAAACATATCTTAACCCATTTTGTGCCTGTGTTGTTAGCAGATTAACCAAACCTGATTATACGTGTATTACAAAACAGTTTTTAATAAGCTACCGACAGGCCTGGAGTCTTAATCACTAGTGAACATGATTTGAAACATTTCTCAAAGGAACTATTTAATTTTTTTATGGGCAAAACTTTTTAATGAGGAGTAAAACTTTTTAATGAGGAGAAAAAAATAGCATACTAAGCGAACCTTTAAAATACTTATTCATTCACTTTAATTACTTTGTAGCACTTAAGCCAATACACGTGTCCTCACCCACTGGTGCCCTGCCGCCGAGGCTGACCTCCAGCACTGGGTCCAGGATCTGAAAGACTGGTGGCTGCTGATGATTGACCAACAGCAGGATGGCAAAGTCCATCTCTGGGGTGGTGTGTTCTCCATCAGACACTGCAGAAGAGAATGAGTCAGAGTCAGTCACACACGCACAAGAACACTGTTAACCTTCAGGCCAGTTCTGTCTTTCTGCATTTCAGCTCAATACAGTGCAGATGAATGAATGCAGCAAGGATGAATCAGACAAATGGAAAGAGTGAAAGGAAATGAAGTCCACAAAAAAATTCTTAACCTCCAGACACTGAACATAAGATGTGAACTACAGGGCAGCTTAGGACTCTTATTTAACATTCTTAATAATGTTCTGTTTATATAATGTCATCACTGAAGGTTTCATTCGTTTTTTAGGCACTGCAAACTTGAAAGCTCAAAAAGTTGTAAATTTGTACGTGAATATTTACAGTGTCTCGATTATTGCTATAACTAAAAATGAATAACCAAGCCTCTGTCTTTAAGTATTAAAGAGCCCCTTTTATGGGTGTTTGAAAATGACCTTTCATCCAGTGTGTAACACGGCTCTAGGTGAAGTGAAATATCCAGCTAAGGCTTAAATCTAAAAGTGCACCGTGTTTAAAACTATTTATTCATCTATAAAAGAGTCAACTCCGAGTGGTTCGCATGAAAAGACGATGTAACTAGTCTTTAGCCATGTCAGTGTGACGTTGATAAGTAACTCAAGCCCCGCCCATTTGTTGCACGCACAGACCCATGAATATTTACATTAGATGTTGCATGCCCTGTTGTCTATTGGAAGGAATGCGTCAATAGAGCCGCCATTTTAGTACAGGGTAGCGCTCCTTTGAAATGAATGCGGGACCAAGCTGCAGTGGAGGACTGTGGCCATCCAGAGCCAGAGATATACACAAATATACATATATCTATGATCGGGAGTTTTCCCAGTGGTCAGTACGCAATTTATTTATTACGAAAATTATAATTTTACATCACTTTTCTACATTGATGGATCAGTGACCGCATGGGCATTGATGACAAAAAGTGTGTGTTTGTGTGCATGGAAATATATTATCCTCCTTCCTGTTAGATTTGATCTAATTTGTGTCCTGAAACTCACCCCCTTCTCCTGCTGTCACTACTCATTCTGACAGAGGGAGCGATTCGTTTGTGAATGAATCTCCGTTATGAACGACTCGTTCACTTAGCCGACAATAATGCAAGTTTCTGGCAACGTTGTCATATTTCTTTTGCATTGTTTGCTTATTTTATTCAACAAAACAAGCATAAGCCCAGTATTTAGTGCAAGTTGGTGCTACTTTGCCTTATGGTAAATGCAGTAAGTTTCTGTATTATCATCAATAATGTTACTTGTTGAGCACAAAAGTTCATAACATAAAAACGTAAAAAAACAAATCTTACCAATGAAATGTTTTGCCTTTGTGCTTTGTTTTTATTGTTTGTTTATAGTCTTAGCCTTGTGCTGTGTTCCAGTCATTTTTCTGACGAGTGTTTCAGCAATCTACATGCTTAATGGGGGATTTGTCTGCCGTTTGTTAAAGAAAAGATCAGAAAAGACTTTTGATGTATGGGACTTTGTCAGAGCTTGACAGGAACTTTAAAGGGCACCTATTTTAACCCTTTTTTAAGAGGTAATATTAATATTATGGTTCTTCTGAGTGTGCCAGTTTAGGTTCAGTTCAAAACACAATTCAGATTTTTTTATTATGATGTGTTAAAAAGTGTCATTTTGGGGGCGTGTACACAGTTTGCTGTTTTAGGGGCGTGTTGCTTCACATGAAAACTAGTTTCGACTTCCCGCCCAACTTAACAAGGGGGCGGAGCCAAGAGCTCCTCCGCTGTGTATATTGCAATAGACAGGCAGACACAGAGAAGCAACATGAGTACCAGCATTCAGACGTACATGTAGGACTCAGACACAGACCAAGCAGAGAGTACAGAATCATGTGTCTTTGTATAGTTTTACAGCCAGCTGTGTGCTAGTTTAAAGCTCCGAGCTTGTAGCCTACAACGAGACTAATAAAGCACAGTGAATTAACTGTGACTGAAGGGCATCACACACCGGATGCACCGCGACACGGCGCGCACATGACAGTTGAAAGTATCGCACACTTGCAGCGCCAGTGTGTCACCTGATAGAAACATGTTTAGAATTCAGAAATGCATGCCACTGCGTGGCGCGACGCTGAGTGTCGCCGAGCGGCACTTCTGGTGTAGGACCTGCTTGAGGCTATAATTAGAGGGCGTCATACACCGAATGCGTCGCTCAGAGCCACGACGCGGCACACCAGACGCGCACATTCGCATGTAATTTAAAATAAAACTATTCAGATTACGCTCTGTGGCACGGCAGAAATATGAAGTGTCCTGAGCAGGGCCAGCGCGTCCATAGAGGCGACCTAGGCGGCAGAATAGTGAACAAACCCCACGGTCGTCACTTTTACCAGCGACAACGCGAAATGCATGGCGCTGCGCGTCGTTAGTTCGTTATTTCCAATGGAGGGACGCGCACGTGAGGCAACGCGCTCGCACTTTCCAGCTGCACCTAGTTAAGATGACGGAGCTTCTGTGACCGCGGGAAATGCAAACCGCTGAAGTTTAAGGAAGACGCAATGAAAAGTACACATGTATGCAAACCCACCAAAACTCACAAACACTGGCGTTGAGGAGAGCGATAACGTGGTGAATGTTGAGCCCAATGAGCCTTACATCTAAAAATAGAGCAGAGTGTTTCTTTGGTGACGTCGCTTTGACTCACACGCTGAAAATGGTGGACGTGAAACAACATACTGAGGAGATGGTAATGCACATCTGTCAATCAATATTGGTGGGCGGGGGGACCGCACTCCTACGTAAAGTTGCGGTCGATCTCAAAACAGCTCCAATTGGTCCACCGTTTTTATGTTGTTAAATTGAAAAAAAAAGCACTGGGTGTGTTTATATCACCCCAATATGACGGTCTATACACTACACCTACACATATGTATGTCCAAACAGCTTGAAAAGTAGATTTTTCACCATAGGTGCCCTTTAAAGTTCATGGACCAGTTTCTTCCTCCATTTCACAAGTGTAAGTGAGTCATGTGCTATTAAAATGATTGCTTCCTTGTTTTTTCTATCTTATTTAATTGTGTTTTGTTACTTGTAACCGCTTCACGTGGCTTGTACTGTATCTGGTTAATTCTTTGTATTCTCATATGCGTCTAAAACCATGTTGAAAATGTGACGTGTTCTACTTTGTTTACGGATTTAAATGTGTTTGTGAGCTCGCAATCCACCGCCGTTTGTTGTTATGGCCACCGTCAGCTGTTCCTATACGTGTGTAGCGATCAAGTTTTAAAATAGTTCTGCTTTTGCCACTGTTTAAACTTATTGTTAATTATATTTATTTTATTTTTATTTATTTTTTTATATACAATCTAACATAACAGACTTAATATTAGACATTAATAAGTGGTATTTGTGAAATTTTGGCCATACATTTTGGACAAAAAGACCCATGATAAACTGGAGGCAAAATCTAAATAATTTCTGTATATCAGATGTGATCACACTGTTTTTGGCAACCCAGGCTCATTATGAATATGTAGCCTTGTATACAGTTCTGGAGAGCGTGAAATACATCCCAGGAGGTACTTTTTTTTTTGCAGTTTTTGTTTTTGTGAATCCACCAGAGGCTGCTGTGTACACTTTTTCAGATCTCAAATTTCTCTTGCGAGTGCCATTCACGCCTGCTCTTCTAATGTAAATCCACCAGATGCCGCTGTCGACTGACAGGCCGACTGATCCTTCCACCCACCCCCTTCCCTATATCAAACTGATAGTGTTTTCAAAAGCACAGATTGTCCCGCCCACTGCCTTTCCTAAACCCACCCGACAGTATTTTCAAAAGCAATCCAGAAAAAGAAAAGCCCTCGAATTCGCCTGATTTTGACCACGCATTCAGACTTTACCACATTCTCACCCTGTTATTTACTTGTTTTTTTCTGCCTTTTGTTTTCGTTTTACATGCTTTCTGGAATCGCTCTTCGCCAGAATCAAACCCCGTCATTGTGGTCAAGTCCTCTCTGCGTCTCAAGTCTGCTGACATATGTGGTGAGCTACTGAGTAAACTGGTAACAGCGTAAAAGCTGTCCACACGGAGGTAAGCAGTCAGCTTGTAGCACGAAACGAAACAGAAGACATCTGCAGCATCATACCGCCCCCTAGCATTCCTTTTAAAGACTATAAGCAGCCACACGTAGCTTTGGCTACATATTTCAAGCTCTCCAGAAATGTATATGGGGTTATGTTTTCACAATGAGCCTGTGTTGGTTTTTGGCATTTGTAAAAGTTCATTCATTCATTCATTTTCTTGTCGGCTTAGTCCCTTTATTAATCTGGGATTGTCACAGCGGAATGAACCGCCAACTTATCCAGCACAATTTTACGCAGCGGATGCCCTTCCACTCGCAACCCATCTCTGGGAAACATCCACACACTCATTTACACTCATACACTACAGACAATTTAGCTTACCCAATTCACCTGTACCGCATGTCTTTGGACTGTGGGGAAAACCGGAGCACCCGGAGGAAACCCACGCGAATGCAGGGGAAAACATGCAAACTCCACACAGAAACGTTAACTGACCATTTGTAAAGGTTAACGTTTTAATTAAAAATGAGTCGTTTACTGATTTTCATTCACATTAGCCTCTTTCACACACACAGACTTTTCCAGAAAATTAACAGCAATTTTCTGTAAAGGTCTGTATGTGTGAACACAACCTTTTTGAAAATACCGGTAAATTCGTTCCGGCAATTTTCCAGAAAGAAAAGTTGTAACATTACCAGTAATTTGCCAGAATGCTGCGCTGTGTGAACGCAGAAGGAAAAATCGCTGGAAAGCCAATCAGAATGTGGCGAGGGGGCGTGGCCGAGAGCCGTGGGAGCAAAACGAGGCCGCCACAGATGAGATGCACCTGTGGCGCGCACCTGCCTTCAATCCCACGGAAGGAGCTCTGGACTATAAGAGGAGGAACGATGGCAGAGGACAGAGAGAGAGGACCGGGCCCGGACATGTTTTACTTTTGCTTTCAGTTTGACGGCAGTCTCCGTGAGGAGCTGCCGTCCTTTTGTTTTGATTTAGACGGCAGTCTCCGTGAGGAGCTGCCGTCCTTTTTATAAATAAATATTTATATAAAGTTCGTCGGTTCTCCGCCTCCTTCTTCCCGGTGGCCAGGTGGCCGTAACTTCATTACACAGAACATTCAGACGCATTCACATTCGCACTGTTTATGAAAATGAAAGCTATTATTTTTCCAGACACATTTAGCGGCTAGATGTTACTCGGATAATGTTTCTACGTCCCTTCTTAATGTCAACTTTGTAAAAAAGTATCGATAAAATGCTTATGATAAACCGCTGTTTGTTTACCTTCAAGCTCTGCTTCAATTGCTTGACAAGTGTGCACGTAAAGTGCAGGAGTGCTCCAGTGAGCGCCAGCACACACACACATATTATGTACATCTCGACATGCAAAAGTGTTCTTCTGTATGTTTTCATCGAAGTTGTTCACAATACTTATCCATCCACAGAATTTGTAGTGTAGTCAAATGTGTAAACATTTTGCAGCTGTTCACGCTTCTGCCTTTGGATGTCTCTGGGACAAAGCAGCTGCATGAATGTTAAAGCTTTAAAAAATGTGAAGCCATCAAAATCCCGACCCCTTTTATGTGTACAAATACAAGTGCAGCTGTTTAGAGCTCATTTCTGGTTAATGATGTCAGAATTTACCGGTATTTTGGAATGGATGTGTGAACGGTCTTTTCCAGAAAAATTCTGGAACGTCCGTGCCTGTGTGAACAGCGTTTTTTTTTTTTGTTTTATTTACCGGTAAAGTCGTTCCGGTAATTTTCCGGATATTTACCAGTATTACTGTGTGAAAAGAGCTAATGACATTACATTAAAGATGATTAAAAATTGTTATCATTTTAAATTGTGAATGGTTTAGCTTTTATTGCATTTTTGCATGGCAATATATATTTATTTTTGTCCACCTTGCTCTTAACTGTTGTTTTTATGTGATTCGTGTGTGCATCCAACTAAAAAAAAACATGGTTTGAGTGTCCAAACAACTGCAGAGTGTTTTTACTTTTCCCAAAAGAGGAAATGGAAATCTTTTTTTGTTCTACTGCAACAGAACAGTGATGATTTGATATATCACACCACTGTCATAAAAAAGATAACTCATATGAATTATCATCATTCAACAATACTAACAACAATGTGTAAATATGATTTTTTCCAGCACCAAAGCCACAATTTACATATATTTAATGCAAATAAAAGAGACTTTAATCCTGTCATAACAATAAAAAATAATGAAATGTAAACAGAATAAGATATATCAGTGGATGAGTCAAGCGTCTCAATGTTTTATGGCATTGTGTGTGTTGCTTTCCTTCCGTTGAGAATGCATGTATACGTAAGAAAAAAAGACTCCTGACGTGGCTGTTCTTAGCGCTATACTCTTCATCTATTTCTAACATCACTAAAAGCAGTTTCTTTGCCCTGCAGTGCCCTGTTTCCATGCAGACACAGAAGGGCATACGAGCAGTCACAGCTCTGATTCATGGGCACCGCGAGAAGAAGATGGATGCACAATCGTATCCTGCTGTCAGGTGGAATAAAGCGTATGGATGAACATCAGAAAGAGAGAGGGAATTATACTCCCTCTTAGAGCAGAGAAGGTCCCATAAATAAATAACGGCAACACACCAGGGAATGCAGGATCAGATTCACAGAGGGATCTGTCTATGGAGTTTGAGAGGAAGAAATGAATTCTTGGTTTGCTGGAAGTGTGTAAAGAAAGAGAGGGAAAGAAAGCAGAGTCGCAGGGGGTTATGGAGGCCAAAAGTGATTATATACCTGTGAAATGGACGCTCACTGATTCTGGCAGACCTGCAGGAATGAAATAGTGTTGGTGGTTACTTTCACAATCGGCTGCTGACAAATCGTGATAATTAGCGAGCAGAGTGTGAGATTATTTCACATATAAACAGTTGTATCGCTAACAATACCTCAGCTGCTGGGTTCGACTGCTCCAAAAGGTCCGATTAGTAGTAAATCAACAGTGCGCTGGCATATTCACTAATTACCTTCCCACACAAAGCATACACATCATGATTGTGTGCTACTATTGTTTACATTCATTACACGGAACAGCAAAGATGTTTGGGGAATCACATTTCTTGATGTAATAAAAAAGATAAATACATTTGAATGGCTGCATTTTTGTATTTAATTTTGTATTGATTTATTTAATTTATTTATTTTTTACAAGTTTCTTATGCACACAAAACATGCATTCATTGCAACAAAAATGCAGGGATTGAGAAAATATATTGTGAAATATTATTAAAATATCAAATGCAATTATAAATGTTAATATATTATGGTCTATACATCGACTTCCGGTTTGGAGAGGACGCTGACGTGGGTGGCTCCACTTCTCCGGCTATCATTTTTTATTTACATTTTTTTTATTCAAAAAGTTATTTACAGATTTTGAGTTATCATTTTGTTCTAGCGCTTTAAGTTTAAAAAAAGCGCTTTACAAATAAAATGCATTATTATTATTATTACTACTTCAGTTTTCAGTGTTACATGGTCATCATCCTGATGTACTAATTTGGTGCTAAAGAAACATGTATTATGTACTGAAGTAAGACTAACCTGTAAATGAGTATTGATAAAGCTCCTGTAGGTGAGATGGGGCTTGTGGGGGTCTGTAGATAATTTTGCCACCGTCTACATCAGCCTGGGTGAAGAGACGCACATGATGGTAAGGTCTGTCCTTGTGCTCCAGCACACCTGAAAATAATGGGTGACATCATCATGTTTTAACAGTGGTGAAAAGAGTACTGAAAAAAATCATACTTAAGTAAAAGTACCATTATTTGCCTAAAAATGTAGTGCAAGTAGAGTAAAAGTATCTGTAGTAAATATTACTCAAAATATGAGTAAAAAGAGCTTTTAAAAGTACTCAAGAGTAGTGAGTAGTAAGTCTTATGCTGTAAAAAGCTGATGCATTTACATGTAATTTTTGGATGTGTGTAAACGTAACATTCTGTAGTGCATTTAGTTATTGCCCAGCAGGCATAAGACGGTTCCCTTGACGTTGGGGTACAATGTCAATCTGAAGTCATGTTGACGTCTTGTGCCTGCTGGGTGTTTAAGATCATTTCGGTCACCATACAGTAAACATCCGTTACCTTCTCATCAGTAACATGCATCAGTCTCTGCGTTAAGTAAAGATTTTGCACATCTACCTGGACACTTGTAATGCTTCCAAACAGTTTGCTGCAATTATAAATCAGGCATGTCTTGAGGTAGCTCATTATGATGCGATTTATCTTCTATGTACGATTTGATTGGACAAGAATCACAGGACTGACTTTTCTAATCCCCATAGACAGGAAATAATAAAGTAGTGGAGTAAAAGTACCAATACTGCACAAACAAATTAGTCAGTGGAAAGTAAAAGTACACATTTTTAAAACTACTTAGTAAATTACAATTTCTAAAAAAAAAATGACTTAATTACAGTAATTTGAGTATTTGTAATTGATTACTTTACACCATGGGTTTAAATGAATGTGTTCCAATTATGCTCTTTTAAATGGTCTCCTACTATAGGTTTACCTATCACATTATCACATTATATATTATCAGTTTCTGCTCAGTTTTGCCTTACCTTTAAAGTCGCAGAAAGTTGTGCATCTCTGAATAACCCAAAGATTGTAACAATGACTATAACTCAATAATAATAAACACAATAATAATTAACAACTCAATGATTTACCTATTTAACATTTGTCAGTGGTTTCCTATTTAGATTATATATTCTAACTAAATAATTGTATATATTCACATGAATTTTTGTATAGAACATTATACACATTTTTTTAAGAATGTTGGTAAAGGAAGTGATTTAGAGTTGCAATAAATGGTTTTTAAATATTGTGAAGGAAAATTTAGTTTTAACTAAACTTGAATGCTTCTGAAATATTGTGTTTCTGTCTAAAGATATGGCTTGGATAGCATAAGATATATGACGAGTTTTGTTCATTTGCTTGTCATGTGTGAAAAAGTACAGCCGGTCTGTACTATAAGTGGGAGAAAGCTCTCCCTTCCTTGTCACAATGCAGCGATCTGTGTTTCTCTATGACTGTCTGACCCTGTTTTAAGAAAATAAAATCATCTTTAAACATAAGTGGACATGTTTGTCTCTTATTCTGTGACAGATTTTTTTAAAATTACCAAAGCAATATATACATTGCTTTAATTTAATTTAATTTAATTTAATTTTAATTTTAATTTAATTTAATTTAATTTAATTTAATTTAATTTAATTTAATTTAATTTAATTTAATTTAATTTAATTTAATTTAATTTAATTTAATTTAAAAACTATAATAAAAGATCATGACCACTGTAGTCTATGGTAAATGTATTATAAACTATGTTGAATCAGAAATTTTATTTTAAAGCTACTTTTTGTAGTGTGTATGTTTTTCACACAATAATAATGACTTACTTTCTCATTTGGGGATAATTTCTCAGCCAAATATAAGATGCTACCTTAAAATTTAATTTAAATTTAATTTTAATGGTGAAATTCAAGTTAAAATTTGTTAATTCAAACCCCTCTTTTTACCCAAGTTCTTGAGCATTGTTATTTAACCCAGATTAAAAAATAAATAAATACAATCCACGAAAGGATATATGAAACATAAAGAACTGCAAATAAAGCTTATCACAATTTTCTTAGACATGAAATGCATCCCTCCATTACAGTCTCAGTAAGTTTAACCTTTGAAATCCCATACTCTCTATTTAATAGTACAAGCAGGAGAAGAAAACAAAACTATCAGGCTTCTATTATGCCTGTGAGTGTCCTTCCCCTCACCCCTATGACAATAATGAAGGTTTAGTTACCATGGCCTGAGGTGAGCGCTTTGGTGATGTTGTAGACAAGCTTGTCGCTGGGCGTCTCAGAGTCAGTGAAGGAGAGAGCAGATGGAGAGATCATAGTCACGCGATCTTCCAGTGCCTGCACACACACACACACACACACACACACACACACACACACACACACTC
>CAIGQZ010000427.1:875969-928784 GCA_903798205.1 Danio tinwini
TGTGTGTGTGTGTGTGTGTGTGTGTGTGTGTGTGTGTGTGTGTGTGTACACTACCTGACAAACGTTTTGTTTTGTCGCCTATCCAAGTTTTAGAAACAACAAACGATAACTTGACTTCTAGCTGATCATTTGGTATCAGAAGTGGCTTATATGAAAGGCAAAGGCCTCTAGATTACGATTATTACGCTAAGCTATATTACGTAAGTACATAAGATTTTACATACGCTAGATTACACTTTACCAAAATAAAATATGATCATGCCTTGATTTCATTATTTAATTAGGACAGTAAGGTCTGACTTTGCTTAGACAAAAGTCTTGTCACTTAACAGAAATTATGTACAGTATAAAATATAAAGTCATGGTGCAGTGGAAAATGAATTAATATTGTGTATGACTCCTATGAGCTTGGAGACTTGGAGACTGCATCCATACATCTCTGCTGTGACTCAAATTATTAATTTAATTAAGTCATTAAAAAGTCATTAACTTATTAATAAAGTCATCTGGAATGGCAAAGAAAGCGTTCTTGCAGGACTCCCAGAGTTCATCAAGATCTTACACCAGACATGCTCAATAATGTTCATATCTGGTGACTGGGCTGGCCAATCTTGGAGCACCTTGACCTTCTTTGCTTTCAGGTACTTTGCCCTCTTCTGTGGTTTGTAATGTAATGGGCAGCACAAATGTCTTGATACCTCAGGCTGTTCTCTCACACGCCCCCATACGGAATGTAATCCCAAACCATGATTTTTCCTTCACCAAACTTGACTGATTTCTGTGAGAATATTGGGTTCATGTGGGTTCCAATAGGTCTTCTGCAGTATTTGTGATGATTGGGACACAGTTCAACAGATGATTCATCAGAAAAATCTACCTTCTGCCACTTTTCCTAATGATCAACTAGAAGTTAAGTTATTATTTGTTGCTCTTACAACTGAGATCGACGACAAGACTTTTGTCAGGTAGTGTATAAATACCGTTAATTAGAAAAAAAAAAGGCTGTACTCATTTATGTGTGCACTGTATATATTATTAAATATTTGAACCTTAATTTATTTTAGAAAAATATATTTTTTATATCTAACAAGCAAATAATACATTGATCCAAAGTAACAGTAATTTTGTTAAATATTGTGAAATATATTCACATTATTCATGTTTAAAATAATTCTCTTCTATTTTAACATATTTACCATGCAATTTATTTCTGATCTCAAAAATCCTGATCTATTCTTGAAAAAAGTTATTTTTGTAACAATGTAAAAGAAACATAATTATTTTTTTTTTACTTTAATAAATCATAAAAAAAGTATTAAAGTATTCATTTTTTGCACCCACTTTAGGTATTAAATATAAAAATGTTTAATAAGCAATGTATCTGACAAGGTAAATGTGAGTATATTATTTGCAGTATCATATGTAGATAATTGCTAATTTGAACTCAAAAACCAAATCAAATTAGTTGCAATCTACTCTTATTTATATTATTATTATACTGTATGCTGAAGTGTCATGTTTTGTCAGGAGCATTATTTTGGCAGAACATTTAAAGCAGAAGCCAGAAGAATCTGCTCCTTTAAGCATGGTAAAAAGTTTAACAGTAATTGCTCAATGTGTTTGTAATGAGCATTTGTGTTAAAATTGCTCCAATTAACTTAGTACCAAATCAATATATAATAGGTTTCTTCTAAAATAAACAAAGAACGATAAGAGTAGACATGTTTTAACAAGTCAAATGCTAAGTGGCACCTTTAGCTCTACACACAGAGCCTTGGGGCTTATGCTGAAGTGACAGTATTTGCCTTGGGTAAAATCTATTCATGTCTCACCTGAAACTGAAAAGTGTCTCTCTGTGTTCCAGATCCATAGTGTCGGTACCAGACAGTGCCTTCATTTACATCTTGCTGTGTAAATGAGCTGGTGGGTGTAGAGTCTTGACCATCAGAAAAGGCTTGCAATGTTTCCACAGGACCATCAGCAGGCATAGACACCAGCACAATCTCTCCTAGACACACACAAACACAAAAAATTAACCCTGAGAATGAAGCATTTTGCCTAGTTTATGGCATTCAAATGAGTTCAGAACAAAACACAGATACTGAGTGAGAAATACTAAAGACAGAAAATGCTGAAGATGTTACCATATTTGGGCTGTCCACTCTCAGAATGGATGCTGTACAGGATCTCAGAGTCACTGGCTCCTTGGAATTGAGCATTGAGACACTTCTTAGAAAGCTGTACCATTCCTCCCTCCTTCACCCAAGTCTTGGGCACTGAACGCAGGTGAGGAGTCAATCCAACCTACAGAGAAACCATAAAACACCATCATCATTAATGCTATCTTTACAGTGTAAAAGATCGATCTATAGTTAATGACCTATCGATTTACTCTCGCTTTTAATACTCTTTGATTACTAGTTCGATTATTGCTTTTACTGATTATTCAGGTATTCTTGCTTTTCTTTTAATTACCTTTTATTTTGTTAGTACTCCTACACTGTAAAAAAATACCTGTCAAGTAGCAGTTTCTGTATTTTGTGATTTAAAAGTGTTTTCCGTTTATTAATGGTTGTGAGTTGCATTACTTTGATCTCTGCTCGGTCGACTTTTGATGTAGAAAATTCAACTCTGCAGTTTAACAAAGTGCATAAATAATAATATAATTAATAATAATAATACTAAAAAAGTTTTATTCACATTTTTGTAGTTTGAAATATTATAATGCAAAAAGAAATAATATATATAAAAATAAGTCCAATAGCCGAAAACGTACTGTTAGCTTACTACAATGTTTTTGTACCATAATAACACCACCCCAGACTATATATAATTTAAACTATTAAAAATGTTATTAAAAGCCACTTTTTAAAAACTTTTTTTAAGGTTAAAAATTCTTGAAAGAAAGTTCAATGCCCCATATAGCAATTCAAAAGCATAAATAAAAGCACAAAATATTTTTAAATATATAAATATAAATACATTGTATTGTAAAAGAGCAGATAGATAAAAAATAAAATAACTTCTTGCTTTTCTTTTAACACGTTTAAAAGTTTACTATTGTTGATGTATATATTATTGATGGTAAAGCAAATTTTTCAGTAGCCGTTACTTCTGTGTTTAGTGTCACGTGAAATCGAAAACAAACAAAAGAAATCATTTTAATATGCTGACAGGGTTGCCAGGTCTGTGTAACAAAAGCTGTCCAACTGCTAAACATTGATACTGTAAATAAATAGATGGATTACATATTTATTAGACATTTCATTTAATAAATTTAACAAGTTTCTCCTGTATCTGAAGTTTAATTAGGGTTATCAGTTGTATAGGGTATATGCAGAAGTGTGCAGTAGAATTTTTCAGTAACCTGGGTCAAATGCTTTGCGTGAACTGCTGTTTCAAAATCGGCACGTTTAAAGTGTGCTTTCTTTAAAAATCAACAATCTTCACTGCCTGATTGATACACGATATAGAGTGGGTCTCAGAATGTGCAAGAAGCACTGCATTAAATTACATTTTTCCACGTCATGTCTTTAAAATATTAACATTTATTTTACTTCAGTATAGTCAATTAAGTTTCTGTGCTAGCCTACTGATCCTCATTAAAAAAGTCACATTAACCGTTCAACGGAAGTTAATCAGCATGGGAAGAAACACAAGCTGTGCATATACCCTATTGTGCTTTGATAGGGTATCATCTGAGCAATCTCAGCAATTAGCTGGACAATTAAAATAGAAGTCATTTGCTGCATTTGAGCATTTATTAGTTCAACAATGATTGGTAGATGTATTAAAGTTAATGTTTAAGTTAAGAACTATAGCTTCAATCTTGATTTAGTTTTCATTTATGCTCACATCATAAAAATGTCCCTGGTATGCATAATTTCATCTGAAATCAGTATGTAATTTGTACAGAAATTATTCACAATTTCCCTGGGGAGTGCACAAATTGAATTGAGGGGAATGCCATAGCTGAAACTGAAAGCATGTCGAACAGCGATAAGGGGGCGGGGCTTTGCAAAGGGTTAATCGCACATTTTTTTCCATGTAGTTGGGCATGGTAATTCCTATGATTGCTGACTTGGTGCTACAAAAGCATACATTATTATTATTAATCAATTATCAATTAGGGTATTTACTGTTACATTGGATCCATTTACTATTTGCTTAATAATTGCTTAATAATGATAAAAATAATGATATACTTATCATAAATTAACCATTAGGATGCAAGTTTGTGCTTATGAAATGGTTACATCCTTATGAAACCACATAAGAACATGTCTTTCTTGCGTTTCACATTGAAAAACATCAAGGTTACAAATAAAAAATATGTATATCAAAAAGGCACATGCTAATCATACATACTCCACTATTGCTATAACAGGAATCTTTAGATCCTTACGGTGCTCTGAACATCCCAACACTGGCTAAGGAGCTCGTTGTGGAGGATAAGATCACCTGCCTCGACGATAATCAAAAGACTTTCAAGGATGTGTGGAGATGAAAGCTGCGATTCACAGAGGAAACACTGTGGCAGCTTTCCAGCACATTCCTGCTGATCCTGATCACCTCTCAGAGAGTGCGACAGATTCATAAGGCAAGGTGTTCATGCGAGAGTTCACACATAGGTCAAAATGTTCATCTATGTCCTCTATAGTCTCAACTAACTCAAAAGTTTAGCTAGTTTTTATTTTGTGAATTTACTGTATCTTATCTGATTTCTGCTGGTGCAACCTGAACTAAAGTCGACGTATTCATGTTGCATAACCAGTGTAGGGTGTAATTAGCTATAAAAAAATAGTACATGTAATTCAATTACTTTTCCACTGACAAAGGGATTATTTTTCATTATTAGGTCATTTAATTACAGTACATCTTGTACAATACATACATTTAACAGTTCTACATTCATTCATTCAAGCAGAGTAATATATATTTTTGCAGAATAATTCTGTATTTCAAATAAAGAAATAAGATTTTTCATTTATAACTGTTAACAATTTTAGAAAAATGTTAATGACTAAAAGGTATACATTTAGAGAAGCAATAATTGTTTGTATATATTAGTTTTTCAGACATTTTACATAGCTTAATTTTTCAACTAAAATGCTTTATTTATCTGACAATTGCACATTCTTAAGAAAGTATTAGTGGTTTAGAAATTGATGTCAATACACTGTATGTATGTATGAATGTGTGTATTAGTAAAAAACAAACAAAAAAATAAAGGTCCTATTTGACTCAAATTTAAAGAATTAAGAGTTTATTTATTATAGACCCTTTTCTTCGTTGCTGCATGGAGGGTGCCATAATGACCAGCGTCTTCCGGTAGGATGCTCAGAACTTCCATTTACAGCATTTCTCAACTGGTAATTATCGATCTGAAAGTAATGTTTTGAGTTGCTTATGGAGTGTTTTTGTGATGCACAACTTTTTTTTTGAAAGATGTGTGTTAAAGCCGTTATACTTCTGTCAGATGCGGTTCAAGCATAAGAGAAAAAACGTTTTCCTTATTCAGTATCTGCCGTCAGATAAGATGTTGAAATATAGAATCAGTATGGCCGAACTGGCAGCTGTTAAAATGTGCTAAGTGGGCTCTTCGATGCCCTCCCCCACCCCCAACCCCACATCAAACACACACACGCACGCACGCACGCACGCACACACACACACACACACACACACACACACACACACACACACACACTACATTTCATATTACTGGCATGAAACTTAACAGGTGTGTAAGCCATGAAGTTTCCAAAAATTAGCCATAAAAGTACATTACTGATACTCTGCTGGCTGATTTGCATGTTGATTCTAACTAGGAGCGGTTTATGTTTCTTTTAGTTAGTGTAGTATTTACCATGTGTTTTCCTGTCATTTCAAAACGCCACTTTATTTTCACTTTGTTCCACTCTTTTAATCAATGTGTCACTGGGGCAGTACGTGTGTGTGTGTGTATGTCAAACATTTTGGTGAATTATGTTTGTTTGGGTTGGTTATACTCACTTACTCCCAGGGCCATTTATATCAAAGTTGTTATTTAGCCGCACCATATTGGTGTTTCGTAACATCTCATTTTTACAAGGTGGGTTGTTAGCTCAGTGCTCAACCCCCAACCTGGAGGACCAGGACATACCCTTATACACTACGGACAATTTAGCTTACCCAATTCACCTATAGCGCATGTCTTTGGACTTGTAGGGGAAACTGAAGCACCCAGAGGGAGAACATGCAAACTCCACACAGAAATGCCAACTGACCCAGCCGAGGCTTGAACCAGCGACCTTCTTGCTGTGAGGTGACAGCGTTACCCACTGTGCCACCAGCTTGGTTATATAGTTGAAAAAAAAGAGAAAATGTTGACTTTAGCGATGATGATGCACCATTTAAACAGCTTAAGATGCCATCTGACGGTAAGATTAAATGCCTCGCAGCAGTTGTTTTCATTCCCATCAGATTGTTTTTAAATGAGGTGTTTTAAATGATAAGTCAGGAGGTGGCGCCGATCAACATCAGTATTAGTTCAAAGTCGTTAAAAGCTACTAAAATAGATTAAAAGGATCGTTTTAAAGCTGTCCAAATGTGACATTATACGCATGAAGCTGCCGACTGTAAGTTCGAAGCATTCACTTACGCATACACGCAGTGGCGCAAAAAAGGGGGTATGCAGTAAATGCGGTGCATAGGGGCGCCACACATGGGGGAGCGCCATTGTGCCAAAACTATTTTTCAAATTATCTTTATTAAAAGTTTCAAATAATAAAAACAAAAGATATTTTGGTTCAAAATGTTTATCCTGCATTTTATATGAATATAATATTGTATTTTATAAAAAAAAAAATTATACCACTACTCCCCCTCCGACCATTTGTTTGATCCGTTGCTCGGTTACAGTCACATGTTCAGAATGAAGAGAAGAGTGAAGAGATGTGGAGCGCAAAATAGAAAACTAAACAAAAAACTTAATGACTTAAAATGAAAACTGCCATGACAAATTAGTTAAGAGATTGGTAAACTTAACTTACACTATTATTACCATACTTTTAATCAACTTCTAATGTTTTTGGGAGCGACGAGCCGACATATCATTAATTATTCATTATCGCCACCCAGTCACTGCATGAGCTTTTAACATAAATGCACACGAGGTGGCAGGGGGGAGTGTCACACCTGGACTGCGTCCAAAATCGCATACTTCCATCCTGTATATAGTATGTGAAAAACAGTATAATTCTATGGGCTAAAGCCATAAGGCTGGCGTAAAATTTTACACCTTTTTGGTAAATGCTTGATAGTCGTAAATGTATGGACTGTCAGCTTCAAAAGATAAAATTAGTATTTACTGCGTTTAAATATTGCAAATCAAATTAGATCCGCTTATTTGGTAAACAAAGGAAGTCACTCATATAATATATCTAAAAGGCAGAAAATACTACTTTACCAACTCAATTCTAAATAAATCTTATGAACATTTTAATATTACTATTATTATATTACAATAATATTAGTGAAATTAATTTAAAAACTGAGTAAATGTACAAACATTTACACAAGAAAAAACATAGACTCAATGATGGGCTAAAAATCTGCGAAAATCTGCAGGTTTCTGAGTGCGCAGATTCCATGTGGGCCTACTAAATATATTTCAGACAAAAGAGAAAATAATATTTGGATTAAAAAATTTCCTACATAAATTTTATATACTTTATTATAACGATTCCTAACCCTGTTAAAATTGACACTTAAACAAATAGTCAGAAGATTCACTTTTTTTTGGAACTGAGATGTTTATTACTCCCTCTATCAAGATCCATTTTTATACCATATACATGTTTTTATAAATTTATTGTGTATCATATTGATACATCAGGCCTTTTGGTAACTATTTTTGCTCAAAACTGTTTCAATTTAGTTACAAAAAGTTTGCCCATAACATTTTGATAAAATAAAACATTTCAGGCAGTTTGTCCTTGTTTATTTTTACACTAAACATTTTACAGCCTTTTTTATTTTATTTTGTGAGAGGTGTAATAGCAGTTTCAGTCAATTGTTCATGCCAAGACAGACCTTACACCTCTCGCAGTATTCATGTGAGAAGTGATTATATTTTTAAGTTCTTTTGCCCTTGACTCCCATATCTATTATTTTGTTTTGACAAATGTACAGGAGCAAGGCATGTCAAGGTGCTATAATCATTTAGTGAGAAAAATTAAATTGAGAAGAAATTTGGAGTGGGATGAGATGGAATTGATGAATGTCAAACTTGAATCAGCATACCCCACAGTAAATGTGCAGTTGCGGCCCTGCATACACGCAAAGCATAATGGGTAATTTTGCATTATAAAAGTCTATATGCGTTGAGATTTATGTGGATTTTTTGTATTTAGGCAATTCAATTACTGAGTAAGTAACTTTTTTAGACAAAGAAAATTAAAAGTAATTGAAATACATTTGTAATGATGTAATTAGCAATTAATTACTTTTCTGAAGTAACTTACCCTTCACTGAACATAACATTTGACAAAACATCTCCTACAGAGAAGTTGTTACCAGGCAAAGTTTCTTTCTTCATACAAAGATCTTAAGATTTAGAGATGAATGTGGTGGAGAATGAGGGCACTGTGTGTCTCCGGAGAACACATTAAACCAAAGATCATTCACCAGTGCTGACCATTTATATAAATCAAAGTCTACAAACGGCAAGCGACTTCTCTGCAAAAGGCTAATTGAAAGTCAACGTCCTCTTTTATCCCTCTTTGTCTTGACTGCAGAAATCCACATACTGCAGATCTTTTTGAGAGCAGAGACCTTGCTCCTGAAGTCCAAGGTACAACCAATCAACAGGTTATTAACCTACACATCCGTCGCCTCAGTGTTCTCAATGACTCGTGCTGCAGACGTAACTTGACCTTTTAACTCAATGCTAGTTGTATAAGAGCAATGGACCTTGATGCGCTTGTGCCTGATAAAACTAGCTGCGATACTACATATACAGCTGATGTGCTATTGATCTGAAAACAGACCGCTTAGCCAGAAACAGGGCTTCCATTAGTCAAAAGCTGCTAAGGATGGGAGATAACAGGCTACAGCAGGGAACAAGGCAGGTGTAATCGGATGACACTACAAAGAGATGTGTGGATAAGTGTGTGTGGAGGACTGAAAAGAGCAAACAAAGTGTTGCAATCTGTCTAGACATCAGCAAGCTGTGGGCATGCCAAATAGTCAGGAAGGGGTGATTTCGAAAGTAAAAAGGTGTAGTGATGATTGTATTTGTGTGGATTTGGTGGGAGAGAGGTATGAGATACTAGTGTTTAATCTGACACTTTATGCAGTGCAGTCTAAATTGTTTGTGCACATGTCCACTTTTTGTATTGGGAGCCAAAAATGAATTTGTTCACCAGCATACGGCAATTAAACTTTCCAATTCTGAATTAAATAATTAATCCTTTGTGTTTCTACATCTTACAGATAAATATTAGTTTTGTTCTATTACTTTTAATCAGCTTTAAAATGATGTTGAGACTGGCATCAAGAGCATTTTTGTTGTCTTGGTATCAATCTTTTTTGTACTTAGTTTAAAACCACTTAACAACTAACAGAACTAAAATATTTACCTTCTTCCAAATGTTTTTTTTATTATAATGGAAGCTGTGTTTTCAAAGCTAAATGTATTTTTATTTAACTATTTGTTTTAGTTTTTTCCAACTGCTTACACACAGAATCACACAGTCACACTATTTCTGAAACCTCTCACTCAAAATGCAAAACTACACAGCAAATCTCCACAACCAGAAGCTGTTTCTCAGCCTTGAACTGGGCTTTCACTTGCATAAAACACTTTTTTCAAAACTCTACACACAGTTATTTACTTAAAACACAAAAACCTAACAAGAAGCTACTTGCTTTCCTTATACAAACACAACCAATTCAAATGCTACACTTATTCAACAGATCACACACACACACACACACACACTTTTAATATGTGCAAACACTAATTTCTTGACTAATCACTAACCAATCACTGTTTTACTTTACTATATTCCAAAGATGATGGGACACTGGGCTATTCTGGTCCAAACAAAAAAAATGGTTTTCCACCCATTCACAATTTGTAGTTTTGTACCTACTGCATGTTCACCTTTGATAAATCCTAAATTCCTCTAGAAAAGAAAAGAGGAATTCTTCTAAGTCTAGCGCTATAAAGTGTATGATGGCCAACCTATGCCCACATGATGCTTCAGGAAATGGACGCTTCTCCCCCCAAGACCCCTCACACACACAATTGTGTTCTTTACTGTATTCTAAAGAACATACTTTTTTACATACAGTATGTTTATGTTTTAATGCTATATAGACCAATAATGTTATTGATTCTACATAATATACATAATATTTTCTGTTTCTACATGTGATTGGTGCTAACGAAGTGTACCTATTCCCACTCTCAGCAGATTACTGTCACTGTAAAACATTGTATTGAACTGTAGATATAAGCCTATGAACGAGCAAAGAGCTTTAAAGGAGATGTGATTTTGCATTTTGTGTGTGCAGTTTTGAGAATTGGTTAGTGATATGAAAAAAGCTGACACTGTTTTGAAAATGTAAGCAGTTCTGTAATTTCATTGATCTAGTCCTCCATCTGTTTCTTTACAGTTTTTCCCAATTGTTTACACACAATTACTTGTATTTCAGACACAATGACTACAACATGTAACTGATGCAACACCCCCCTGAACCAATTCTGCTAAACTACAAGCACAATTCCTGCTTCACACTGAAACTGCAGATTTAAAACACACTTTTTTTGAAAACACTACACACAATACTCTGCATTTGGCACAATTTTCATGCAGAAAATCTCTTGTTTTCACAAGGAACACACTGTCATTCACAACTGTAAAGTCAGTTGTCCTACTTTGCATACTAACTCATCACATAGGTAAACACCGGTCACACATAATTGCAATTTAGAAATCAGAGCTCATCTCATATTCTCCATTTCTCAATCCTATTGAGGATTTTTTTCTGCCTGGGGATGGAAAGTGTATGACTGAAATCCACACTTTTTTTTTTTTACTGTAACTATTCTGTAAATACTTCTGGTAATGGCATATGTAGACCACGTTATGTGCAACTTTGTGTTTGTTGGGATGAACACTGTACACTGTTTTTGTGGGGAAAATATGTTTTGGTACCGTGTGTTTGTGTGTTTTGTATAAAAACAATATTCTGAAATATTTTACAATGCACTTCTGTAGGCCTGTGTACTGTCTGTAGTAAGTGTAATACTGAACAAAAAAGGCTTACAGTAAGTCATTACGGTGAATGGAGAAGAAGTGGTCATAGTGTTTTACATTAAGCATATCAGTGATCCACTGGTTCTTATAAATGTCTATTAATGTGATGGTTTGTGTGTCATATGAAAACAAAACACCATTTTGAGAAGAAATCACATTGTTTTGAATGTAAAGTTTGATTTTGCAGGAGAATTGAAGGGTTTTGCCCAATGTGTGTGTGTTTTGTGATTTGTGTGTAGAGTTCTGACAATATGAGGCTTGCTTTCAGAAAATGTGTGCAAACAATTTCAGTATTTGCTGTTGATACAGGTATAAGAAAACAGATATTAAAATTAAATGCAAGACATGGTGGTACAGAAGGGCATTACTTTCATATGCAAGTGCTAATATGACTTAATAATATAATTTTACAATTTTATTTTCATAATAACAATGAGAAAGTATACAGCAAAGGCAAATTCTTGCAATATAATAATACACAGAACATTTTAGCTTTTGTTTATATTTATAATATTTATTCATTCATTTTCCTTCGACTTAGTCCCTTATATATCAGGGGTCACCACAGCAAAATGAACCGCCAACTATTCCAGCATATGTTTTACCTATATAAAATTTTATAACAACAATCAGAAAGTATACAGCATGGAATATAGAACAGGAATATAGAACTATTCCTTCATATGTATTACGCAGCGGATGACCTTCCAGCTGTAACCCAGTACTTTGAAACACCCATTCACTCTTACATTCACACGTACACTAAGTCCAATTTAGTTCATCCAATTCACCTATTGTATAGCCCATGTCTTTGGACTGTGGGGGAAACCGGAGCACCTGGAGGAAACCCACATGAACACAGGGAGAACATGCAAACTCCACACAGAAATGCCAATGGGATCTTGCTATGAGGCAACAGTGCTAACCACTGAACAACTGTGCCGCCTATTTATAATATATTACACACATTTTGTATAATACATAAATTAATTAAAATAAATTAAAAACCAGAGAGAAAAAGTATCATATCATATCAATACTCTCTTAGAACTCCATCTTAGAACCCTCACTAATTATCATTGACTCTGCATGTTTGTGGCTTTATTTGCACTGGTTTATGAGTTAGACATAAATGAGCTGCTGTGTCTGCATACTTTAATTTGTGCACTGCCGACAGTTCCCTTGAAAAATCTGTACACTTCCATCTGTGCTTGTATGGTATTGTGCTCTTGTTCTAATTTACACTGTTTAGTAAATCTGGAGCTTAATCTTAAAGTTTCTCAGACACTTTTAGTTTCTTAGAATTCCCCAAACTTCAGTTTGAAAAACCCTAAATGTATTTGCATGTAGGTCTATACAGCACTATGCTTTTTAATTCCTTGTCTACTCGTTTTTTCATCTGACAGTGTTTAAGCCTTAAGTGATTTCATTATGACAGTGGACATGAAACACATAAATCACAACATAATCCATCGGTAGCCTGAGGCTCAGTCATCAAGGCTCTTCAGAAACAGGTGAAGTGCAGGAATTCATAATTAGCCAATAATAATAAAAAAAAAAACTTTGATCCAAATCCAAAATTCAGATGAGATGATGGCCTGCTGTTTCTCACACTTAATATTTTTTACATCAATGTGAATGTACATGACACATTTATAGCCCTATAAATAACTATAAGGCATCTAGTGTTAAGCTAACAGATCAAAAAAGGGACTTTTAAAGAACAAATCAAATACTCCTAATCTGAGAAATAATTATAACTGATCATTTAGCTAAACATAAAAAAATAAAAAATAAAAACAAAGCAATTAGTATTTCAAAGAATATAAACCAGGACAGAATATCACTTCACAAAAGGCTGATAAAACAGCCTTTCAGATAAATGTAATCAATTATTTATAAAAAAAGCTGGCATGTCATACCTTCTGTGCAATGCTGATTTGAAACAGGATGTTCTGGTAGCTGTGTCCATCATTGACCTGCAGCAGAAGTCTGTCCTGGTCTCCATCGGAACTATCATGAACATACTGCAGCTGCTCACCATCCAGCTCTTCCAGTTTAAAATGGGTGACCGCATTATCGCTGTGCACATGTGTCAGGCGACCGTGCTGGGGTGGATCCAGAACCGTGATGAACACGTCCTGAGGATTGTCGAGGTCGCTGATGTGTAGGATAGATCTGCTGATGACGGCTGTCTCGCCAGAGGTTATGTACAGGATTTGGTTGGTGATTACAGTGGGTGACTGTGGAAACAGTAAACAAATTACAGCATAATATTTAAGTTTCAGAAAGAAAGTATCTAATATTCTATAAAATTATTATTGAACGCCCTTATTCTATGTTCTTTTACATCAGCATGTTTTAGATTTTTTTATAGTATGCAGAGGGGAGAATTATCAGTTTTATCCGATGTTTGACATTATAACAACTGAAACAAGATGACAAGGTGGGACACCTTACCCTTTTCTAAAACAGCCAATAGCACTTAGTTTATATCACAATTCTGTCTGTCAAATTGACTGTGGGGGACATTTGACTGTGGAGGACATTTGAGTACAGTGATCTCATTGTCATGTTCAAGAAACCAGTCTGATATGATTCACGCTTAATGACATGGTGCATTATCGTGCTGGAAGTAGCCATAAGAAGGGATGGACATGGTCAGCAACAATACTCAGGTAGGCTGTGGCGTTGACATGATGCTCAGTTGGTACTAATGCGCCTAAAGTGTGCCAAGAAAATATCCCCCACATCATTACACCACCAACACCAGCCTGAACCATTAATAGAAGGTAGGATGGATCCATGATTTCATGTTGTTGATGTCAAATTCTGACCCTACCATCTGAATGTCAGAGTAGTAATCGAGACTTTCTATCAGCTTGAACCAGTCTGGCCATTCTCCTCTGACCTCTGACATCAACAAGGCATTTGTACCCACAGAACTATGGCTCACTGGATATTTTTTTTTTCGGACCATTCTCTGTAAACCCTAGAGATGCTTGTGTGTGAAAATCCCAGTAGATCAGCAGTTTCTGAAATACTCAGACCAGCTAGTCTGGCACCAACAACCGTGCCACATTCAAAGTCACTTTAATCACATTTCTTCCCCATTCTGATGCTTGGTTTAAACTGCAGCAGGTCATCAGACCATGTCTACATGCCTAAATGCATTGAGTTACTGCCATGTGATTGGCTGATTAGAAATTTATGTCAGTGAGCAGTTGGACAGGTGTACCTAGTAAAGTGGCCAGTGAGTGTATATATTATTGGAACAAGTGGAAGATGGGTAGATTATTAAAAAAGAGAACTACCTCTTTAAGACTAACATATTGATACTAACACCTAAATTTTTGTGCATTTGAAGAATGACAAACACAGATATAAATCGATGAAAATACTGGATGTTGCTCCAGGTGAGAGTGTTTAAAATCCTTATTTCAGTTCTAGTGCCCTTCAGCATCCAATTTCACATTATCTATCACAACGTACATTTTTTAATAAAAATTTTAGTAATTTTTTTATAGCAAAGAATATAGATGACAAATATTGCAGGCAGCATTTGAACTTGGGTTGTCCACATGACCAGCGAAGCATTTCATACACAATACCCCTTTTCTATAAAGCAATTCACCCTAATGAACATTCATTACATTGCCGTTACACAGAGCTGTGGAGAAAATCAGGCCACTTTTGTTTACCACCGTACAGGAAAGTAAAGAGTAAACGGTCTGTTTGAAAAAGACAATCTTTCCCCCCGGGAGGGATTATTGCATTTTTTTTACTCTTAATTTTTATTTTTTTTTACTTTCCCTCTCATAGGACTACATTCAGTGCCCTATATCTCTCTCTCTCATTCCCTCCCTCTCTCTCTTTCTCTCCCTCCTCACTTTGCCATACAGCCTCTACATTTCAGCTATAACTGCTCACTTAACAGAAGGAAGCGCTCAGACCTCTTGAGCTTCTGTTATCAGTCAATGTGGGGCAGGAATGTATTTTGGGTGTTATTTGTTGCCATTCATTGGAATTCTGGGGAGCTCAGGTTTCTCTCTCTCTCTCTCTCTCTCTCTCTCTCTCTCTCTCTCTCTCTCTGTGTACTTTTATTACTCACATTGTGGCCACCAAATGTCCCCACAAGTATAGCAATGGCAGTAAATTTTAACCCTGTGGTGACATCCTCATGAGGGAAATGGCTCATAAATCACACAGAATAAAGTATTTAGTGAGAAAAAGTAAAAATGCAGATTGTTCTACTGTATAGATTGGGTTTAGGTGTAGGGGGATATAATATAGTCTGTACAGTATAAAAAATCATTATGTCTACGGTAAGTCTCCATAAAGATATAAATTTAGCTGTATGTGTGTGTGCGTTAGGCTGCTGGAGGTCAGGCATTAAGACACAGGCAGTTCTCCTGAGACTGTATCTGTGTGGTGTAACAAAATGCTGCAGAGGAATGAGCATCAGAGAGAGAGAGAGAGAGAGAGAGAGAGAGAGAGAGAGAGAGAGAGAAAGAGAGACAGATAGAGAGAGAGAGAGAGAGAGAGAGAAAAAGAGCGGAAAAGGAGAGCTAGAGAGGGGGGGGGGGAGGGGGAGAGGGAGAGAGAGAGAGAGAGAGAGAGAGAGAGAGAGAGAGAGAGAGAGACAAAGAGAGAGAAAAGACATACTGGCTCAATGTGAGCCATAATGCCCTCCTAGAGTGAGGATAATGGACAGTCAATCTATGCTAAGGATGTGGACTATGGGTGTAAGCAGAGACTGTATACGGTCCACTTACACATTCACATTTTATATGGGCAAAAGAAGCATAAGTTTCAGTACGGCTGCAGTCCCACTTTGCAGTTAAACCACAGTGGTGCCAATCACCTTTATGGGTATTGTAACACTCAATATGGGGACTGGAGGAATAAAATGGTGTTCTGTAAACGGATCTGCCCTTTAGGGACTTTGTCATATAGACTCTAGATATCCTCTAGATCAGACATAGGGCCTGCGGGCCAAAGTTGGCCCATGGTAACCTTTCATTTGGCCCACCATCCCATCTGAGAAAAAATAGAATGAAGGTTACAGCAAAAGCCTTCAACAGAGATCTTCATTCCTAATTTAATGTAACCTTTTATTTGTTTGTTTAATGTAAACATGGAAATACTGTCACTCAAAGATAGAGGACAATTAGAGGTGTGAACCTACATTGGTCTCACGGTTCGATTATCAGGAAATCGATTCGGTTCAATTCGATATCTCGGTGTATTGACGATTCTTTCCATACAGTTTTATATTTTCTTCACAGCACAGCAATTCTTGTATTAAAATGTATAAATATCTTTATATACTATTTGTAAAACAATTTTTGTCCTTTAATACAAACAGTTAGATATATAAACTGTACCTTTAAACAACACAAGCATTTATAGCAAATAAACAAATATAAATATCCCGCTCGCTTTCTGAGCTGTCTACCAAGTTCTCTTACACGCCTTTGATTGGTCACATGCTCAAAAGAAAGGGCTGCGATTGGCTCTTACACGCTGGCGCTCTTCACATATGCACTCATGGGCCACAGTGAGAGAGAGAGCAAAATGGAGATTACTTTCATTCTTTTAATCGCCGTGAAATAGTGGCTTTTGCTGTAAGTGTCAGTGAAACAATGTTCAGCAAACACACATGCAGTGAAATTGTGCACAGTTTCTGAGTTTTTACGTAGTTATAGCGTTGTAAATACTCGCGCTCGCAGCTCGCCTCCCTCACCATAGTAAGTTACGGCGACGTAGCGCATGTGAGATTAATGACGTCAGTACATAATAACCGGTTATGATTATTACTGAACCGATACCGAATTGGTGCACTGAAAAAACGATTAATTTTGACACACCTAAGGACAATACACAAGACATCGACGAGCAAATCAAGGCTAAGGCAGGTTCAGCTTGACTTGAGTATTTAGCATTGAACACCATTGTGTTATAATTGTGTTGTTTTTATTGTAAGAAGTTCATTATAAAATGTAAAAAAAAAATATATATATATATATATATATATTATTAATATGATTTAAGTATTTTTTCTATTTTTAGTCTGGTATATTTACCTTCGTCCCACCCGCCTCAATCAAGTTTGGTTTTTGGCCCTTTATGAGAAAAAGTTTGGGCAGTCCTGGGGCCTGTTTCAGAAAGGAGGTTAAGTGAAAACTCAGAGTATTTTAACCCTGAAATAAGAGAAACTCTGGGTTTTCTGTTTCAAAATGGCAGGTTTG
The DNA here is from genome assembly GCA_903798205.1 of Danio tinwini. Taxonomy (NCBI): domain Eukaryota; kingdom Metazoa; phylum Chordata; class Actinopteri; order Cypriniformes; family Danionidae; genus Danio; species Danio tinwini. Next base: position 893,530 of record CAIGQZ010000427.1, read on the forward strand.
TCAAACTCGAGAAAGCAGGGTAAGTCAAGCCTGTTTCTGAAAGAGAAGTAACTTTAACTCAGAGTCAGTTACCGTGGTAACTTACTCTGTGAACCTAACCTGGTCAGGAGCAGGTTTTATTCTCTAAACTCAGAGTTTCTGTCGGTCTCCTCCACTTTTTTAAAGATAAAGCGGTATTTCTCGCCTTAGCCTTACGTTTCCACCCACCTTATTTAATGCTCATTTTGGATATGCGCATAAAAACGCTTGATGAAAGCGTCATGATTTTGTTGTCTTTGATTCATTGGATGGAAACGCTGCTTTATTTGCAAATCTTTTATGCGTTATTCCAGTTTTGCACATAAATTTAATTAATATTTTTGGTTGAAAACATAGCTATTGCCTATATTTCAGTCACACAAAGAACAAAGTCACGTACGAGAATGGCTTGTCCTTTTTTATGAATAATTAGCTTAAATTCACTGACCTTCGACATGTGCTGTAACTAATGGGATTATTATTTGTTCAAAAAAAATTTTTTTGTTCTGCTTACATTCTAAATGTCATATCAACCTCTATGACTTAATCAATAATAGAGGCACAAGTGGACTTTAAATTTATTAAAACTGATCAACGTGTATAAAAAAAGTGAGAACGTGTGTAAAAATTTTTTATAGACATCACATATTATTACATTACTTTTTTATTATACTTAGATATTTAAATTCGATGTAAAATTACGCATTAACGTGAGCAGCTATGTTTTCCCACACTAACTGTCTCTGTCTCACTGATGCAGTGGTGTGCTTTTTTAAATATATGCTTATATTTGCTATAACTTTGCATGAGCACATCAAGTTCAGCTGGAGATAGAAATGCTGGTCTCTTTTTTTCAGATGTTGCTATGGTCACTCACTTTTTATAGTCACAGTGTGCGCGCTTAACTCTGAGTTGGTCTACTCAAAGTTGATTGACCCAACTCAGATCAGCTATTCTGAAACCAAAAACTCTGAGTTTTTAATCTCTCTGTAAATCAACTCAGAGTTCAAGTTTAAACTCCAAGTTTGTTGAACCTCCTTACTGAAACAGGCCCCTGCTCTAGATTAAAACCTGACAAGTTATGTTTTTCACAGTATGTTTACATTTTTAAAAAGTAGTTCTGTAGACTACTGATGAGATCTTTTCTAAATGTAAAATGAAAATGTGGTCATTAAAAAGTTGCCATGCTTTCAGATGTTTATATTCATTTAAAACAACACAATATGAATTTAATTTAAGAAGAGTAAACAAATTAATGTTTGGTTTAACAGCCCCAATTTTTAATTCCATAATATAAAAACATTTGTTACTCTGTCCAAAAAAAAAATCTATAAATGATTATTTAGATTTGGAAGCAATAAGAAATTTGGAAGAAGAGATACCAGACGTGCTTTTATGGAATTAAACTAGTATATGTTCTTTTATAAAATTAAACAAACATTACAATTTTTTCGCAAACCTGTGCTTAATACATCCAGCAAACACAGAAAAACTGGTAATTGAGAAAGTGGCTTCTTAATTTTTTCAATGTATTTCTATAATGTATATAGATCAATAGGTTGACCTATTAACAACAGCAACAACAACAACAACAACAACAAAGATGTAGAAATAAAAATTTACACAATCTAGTTCCAAATTAACAATAAAACACATAACAGAAAAGTTGCATTCTTTGGTTTTTAATTATATAATTAAATTCAAACTCTAGCAGCCAATTTGAATGTTATCACTTGATTGAATGGGCGTTATCAGTGGTTATCAACTGATAGATATGGGCCAGTAGGGGCCTTCTGCACCTGTTGGTAGGCTCAGAAGGCTGTTATCATCCATCCATATGGTTAATAAGCTATAGATCACATACGGCTGTGGCCGGAAGTTAACGAGAATTATTTTTATTATTTATTAAATTTCCCAATAAATTGTATTTTATTAACCCTCTACCCCAACCCTAAACCCAACCGTCACAGTAATGTAAAAACTGGATCTGGAGTCTTCTCTATTAGTATAGCTGATTAACCATGTGGTTGGATAATAAGAGCCTTCTGAGCCTATCAGTAGGTGCAGATAGCCCCAACTGGCCCATATCTATCAGCTGATAACCACTGATAACACCCATTCAATCAAGTGATAACATTTAAAGTAGGCGACTCTAGTAGCCAAGGGTTGCTTCCTGAGCACTGGTTACTGGCTAGCATTTGCCAAGGTGATGTAAATGCAAAAGGCAGGGTCCCAATGACTGTGCCTTTGTCTTTGGGTGATACTTTCAAGCTGGTCAGCGCAGGTGAAACCTCAGAATCTATTCAAGACCTTCAAACAAGATTTTCAACTAAACTTGTCATGCCAGTTTTCTTTACACTGCCCTTCCTAAAACATATAATAGACAGAACAACTTTGTCGCGAGTCAGACTTGTTTTACACTCGGGACTTGCGAGTTAGACTTGTGAGTCATGTGGACATCTTGTGAAGATGCTGTTTGACTGCAGAACAACCAAAACATCTAATAATGGCCCGTTTCCATTGAGTGTTACGGTACGGTAGGGTTAGGCTTTTATGGTCGTTTCCACTGTCAAAAGGCGTACCGAACCGAACCGTACCGTGCCACTTTTTCGGCACCTTTCGAAAGGGTACCAAATACAAGAAAGGGTACCAAAAGGTGGAGCTACAAGGGCAGCTGAACGCTGATTGGTTACAGAGATACATCACGAGCTCGTGGAGCTAGCCAGAATGAAAACAAAGGAACCGTCATGTTTTCAATACACACTACACAGCCGAGACTAAAAAACCTTGTTGTTGTCTTGATGTACAGCCACAATGCCAAGAAGAACAAAATCTGCCGTGTCCTGCTGTTGCTTTACAAGGCCATCTAAAAGTGCAAGCGGTTTTTGCTTACTTCAGGGAGCTCGCTATGGCATCTATATTTGATATAACAAACTTCTTGAGCTGATGATAATAACGTGTGTGTGATAAATGAATCGTCTTCGACATCTGATCCATTCAGAAAAGAAAAGGACAAACGCAAGAGTGAAGCTCGGAAAAAAGGAGAAGCCCGACAAAACACAGGAGCGAATTGTTGTCAGCAACCTGAATCATGAAGAAACTGCCACGTTCATCGCCTTTTGGACTATTATAAACTCTGAATGACAAAATTACTCTCTAACAGAGGCTACATGTGCTGGTGAAGATTACAGACACAGATGAGAGGTTTGCTCTGACTGGGCTATATTGCGTGTTGATTTTGAACTCAAATAAGGACTAAATGTATGCTGTGTCGTTTATCTGCCATTAGTATCATATCGGAGACTGTAAGGGTCTGTATGTGTTTATATATGTTGCATTTATATATTTATTTTATATAATTGCAGACGTTACAGTAGGCTATATCGCACTGTCATTGATCTGCAGTTATAGTCAAATCATGTTCATAAAAAGGTTAGTAATAAACATTTATACACAAGTATTTATATGTTTAAAGCATCTGTTTTGTGAGAAGTGCTTCTCATATAATTTGTGAATGACTTGTACGGCTTTACTGTAGACATTTATTCGAGCGAGAATGCCGTTGACAGAAACTCTGTCATACACCACGCCCACCAAAAGGGTACCCTTTGTAGTGGAAACGCAAGCCTGATAAAGGTGACCCGTACCGTACCGTACCGTACCGTACTGTACCAGTCAGTGGAAACGAGCCATAAAGAATTCTGCTTGTAACGAGTCTCCGGGTTTGGGTTCTCATTTTTCTAACAACCTGCACACAGTTTCTATTATGTTGTGCTAAAATAAGCCGAATGATATTTTAACAAAACATTATCAAAAATCTAATAGTTTCAGGTGACACATACATTTGTGTGTGAAATCTGTATCAAATGTTCTCACAAACAAGACATAATTCACTAAGAAAAAACCCTATATGCTATCAGAGTGTCTGTAAAAAAGGCCTATGTGAAAAACCTCAATATGAAGATTGTTAAGTTGTATTTTTTGCAAATGATTAATCTTGGGTGTACAGTTAATCACAGTACACTTAATCATTTATATTAGAACAAGCATAAGAAGAAATCCACTGCATGTGTTGTAAATTAGTTGTAAACTGTCTATGACAATTTCTCCTGTGTGTTCAAATAATTTATGCAATTATTAATGAAAGAGAGCCACGGTGTCCACAGTCTCTTTTTGTTTTACTTAGTATGTGAATGCAGAACAAATTGGTATTACTCATCGTTCTTGCACTAGATATGTGTGTGTGGGTGAGTGTATGTGTGTTTACCTGCTGAGAGAGAGCCTGCACAGTAACAGTCTGAGGCTGAGAGAACAGTTGAGGATCTGCTGCCCTTAACATGAACTGCCCACTTCTGAAAGAAAAAAAACAAAACAAAAAACAAGTCGACGTTACACTGCTGTAAACAGATTTAAGGATATAAATAATGTGGGTGACTCAGTGTTTGCCTACATTTTGCTAAAACTCGAAACCCTCAGAAATATCGTGGAGACCAGCTAACAGTCCACACAATGAAAACAGCTTGGCAAGCATACTAAATAATGTCACACTGCTGAAATAATCATACCAAACAATGCCCTATTGAAAATTATTAGCTCCGTATCCCAACACCACAAGTCAATGAGAAGTAATAGTTTCCATTTCACATTGTGCCATAAAAACAAACTTGTGTCTGTGTACAAAGTGGAAGAAAGCAAAAGAAAAAGACACAATAAATAAGAAACTCAAAGAAGCTAAAGGCAGAAACCAAAATGAGAAAAAGACTGAGGGGCTTTTAAAGAGAAATGATAAAGACTGAAGAAGTGATGCATTGTGGAAAAAGAGGGATGTCAAATAAAACAGGAGTGAGTGTATGAGGGCACTTGTTAATTAAACCACAGGCCTGAAGGGAGTGAGTGGAGCCATTAAAGAGATAAACTGTGAGAAAGTTTAGAGAAAACTGAAGGTCGGCAGTCAGTCAGACTTAGTGACCGCTGCACGTGATCCACAAAAATGTTGTGGCTTATGAGCACAGTGCAGTGTGTGTGTCCTGTCAAATGCCTCAGCAACTTCACAAAGGTAATTAAAGCTAATGACTGCGCGCACTACTCACTCAACATCCGCTGGCCTTAAAGATGCCATAAAATGGAAAAATTATACTGTATATACCTGGACATAGATGAATAATAAGAGTTTAGTCCATAGAAATGACATACGTGATACCACACTATTGTTTCCTCCTTTTTATGTAAATCGTGTTTGAGGGAAAGACCACTGAAAAGCTTGTGAAGAAGAACATACACTCACTGGCCACTTTATTAGGTACTCCTTACTAGTACTCGGTTGGATGTCTTTTTACCTTCAGAACTGCCTTAATCCATCATGGCATAGATTCAACAAGGCACTGGAAATACTCCTCAGAGATTTTGGTCCATATTGACATGATAGCATCACGCAGTTGCTGAAGGTTTGTCGGCTGCACATCCATGATGCGAATCTCGCTGATCTAGTCGAATCTAGTTCCAAATGTGCTCTATTGGATCTGGATCTGTTGACTGTGGAGGCCATTTGAGTACAGTAAACTCATTGTCATGTTAAAAAAAACCAGTCCAAGATGATACGCACTTTATGACATGGCATGTTATCCTGCTGGAAGTAGCCATCAGAAGATGTGGTCATAAAGAGATGGACATGGTCAGCAACAGTACTCAGGTAGGCTGTGGTGTTGACACGATGCTCAATTGGTACTAATGGGCCCAAAGTGTGCCAAGAAAATATCCCCCACACCATTACAACACCAACCTGAACCAGGCAACATTTTTTCAGTATTCTATTGTCCAATTTTGGTGAGCCTGTGTGAATTGTAGCCTCAGTTTCTTGTTCTTAGCTGAAAGTAATGGTACCCGGTGTGGTCTTCTGCTGCTGTAGCCCATCCACCTTAAGGTTTGATGTGTTGTGCTTTTAGAGATGCTCTTCTGCATACCTCGGTTGTAACAAGTGGTTATTTAAGTTACTGTTGCCTTTCTATCAGCTCGAACCAGTCTGGTCGTTCTCCTCTGACCTTTGACATCAACAAGGCATTTGTACCCACAGAGCTGCCGCTCACTGGATATTTTCTCTTTTTCAGACCATTCTTTGTAAACCCTAGAGCTGGTTGTGCCTGAAAATGCCAGTAGATCAGCAGTTTCTGAAATACTAAGACCAGCCCGTCTGGCACCAACAACTATGCCACATTCAAAGTCACTTTAATCACCTTTCTTCCCTCTTCTGATGCTTGGTTTGAACTGCAGCAGATCACCTTGACCATGTCTACATGCCTAAATGCATTGAATTGCTGTCATGTGATTGGCTGATTAGAAATTTCCATTAAAGGGCAGTTAAACAAGTGTACCTAATAACGTGGCCGGTGAGTGTATAGGCCAATCGTAACCCACATACATATCCTGACAAACAGTATCATAACCCCAACCCCAACCCTAATCCTAATCCTAACTGTGACCACACAGTCGGGATCAACATGTAGGCTATGCCAAAATCACTTTAAGGGATAGTATTTAGCTATTGCCCAAACTACATTTGATTTTGAAAAGGGGGACCATTTTCTAATATATTGTCATTACAACCCTCCAGCACAAGCCGTAAGTAGTTATTTTATCCACTTCTTGACTGGTCAAGTCATTACAGTTTAAATTAAACTAAATTGAACATTGAGATAACAACATTGTTTCTCAGTGATGGGTGTTGGCGGTTCATACCACTGTGGCGACCCCTGATAAATAAAGGGACTAAGCTGAAAAGAAAATAAATGAATGAATGATAACAACATTAAAAATAATTTACCCTGTTTATCAAGATCCAATGCAATCTGCTATAGTAATATTAACCTTAGCCAACTAGCAAATTTTAACTATCTAGCATACAAAATAGTCCAGATGATTGTGAACAGGTGCAGCAATAATTAAGGAAATAAGTATCAGCTGAAACGGTGTGATCAGTGCAATGCATTATGGGGAGTGTAGTCCAAGAGAGTGGCGGAGGTGATGTGTGGAGTGCCCTCTGGTGTGTCTTGTGGTTACCCCAGCTGGTGAATGTAAAAGTTGTTTTATCGAGTCACCAGAGATAAAGTTTCATTTTCCATGGTGGTGCTGATAATGAAGCTCTTTGGAATGATGATCAGATATTTCTGTTTTTGGGGACAATTTTTTTATTTCATATATATTTTGGTAAATAACAGAAAAAATGAAATAGTGCACTTCCGTTTAGACTGCTATGAAGAAATTGGTAGTTAGGCAACTGGTAATACATATGCACTCTACCAGCGAAATTGATGCTAGAAGTGATAAAGCTCCAACCGGAAGTTAATGAGAGTTAATAATATTATTTATTATATTACCGATTACATTGCGTCTACCCCTACCCCAACCTTAAACTTACCCCTCAAAGTATAGTAAAATAGTCATTATTGTACAGTGTACAGCTCCCTTCTAGACTTTACCTACTGTCCCGACATGGCTCAGCATGGAAACAGTTTGTACTGTATGCATGTTGTGCTGTATATCAGGCTCAAATGGAAATAAGTATAGGAGCAAATCTTAGTTGTAATTTGACAAGTAAAACGGTTTCTGGAGATTTTTTGCACTTATTTGTGCAACATACCTTCTATGTAGGTGTCAGAGGATAATTTAACACATTTTATCAATCCACATTATGGCATCTTTAAAGCAAAATTGTTTTACAAGTGAAATGGTTTTCAATGGCATGGATTGATTCCTCCACACAGAAACACTCACTTGGTCTGCTCTTTGTCATGAACGAAGCGCACTGCTCTGCGTTTGAGCTGAGTATAGGTGAAAGTGTCATCTTTGCCCAGTGCTCTCTCTCTGTCATTCTCCAGCAGCATGAGGTGACCGTTACTGGGTGGCTGAAGAAGCTGAAGCAACATGCTCTCTGATTGGCTGTCTGCATCCTTGATTGACAAGAGTGCCGGATCCAGAGGCATTACTCCACCAATAGGAACCAGCAGAGAGCCATTGATGTAAAGAGAAGGAGCGCGGCTATTTGCTGTAAAATAAAAGGACATTACACAGTAAATAACAGTGTAAGAAAGGACAGAATTTGTCAGGAATTTGGTAAAAAAAAACAAAACACTAAAAACAATATTTACTGCAAACTAAAAAAAGTATATAAACCAAGTCTAAAGGCCAGTTCACACCAAAGACCTTAACTATAAAGATGCTTTTTTAATATAAAAATTGTTCAACAGTATAAAAAATTGTACAATCAACATCAATGCCCTAAAGAAATAATAATACTGGAATCAGTTTCAGAACATTTGAATTTTTTTCAGCATTGACAGCCAGTTATCAATCCTGCTTTCTAAGTTGCTCAATCATTTAAAGCACTTGTTGTATCAATAATAAAACATGCAAAACTTTATCTTAGTCTGTAAAGGCTAGAATCTACACCAATGCTCAGATCTATAAAATGGTGTGGAAGTACATAGCATCATGACAAATTCTGAAAAGACATATGCCTTATACTTAAAAGTCCCCAAGAAATCAAAACTAACCATATGATTTTGTAGCTCACATTGCCTATTTTGTGGTGAACAATTCATCTGTGCATGTCATTAAGAAAAATAGTTTTCCCTTCTTTAATTGAAAACTGAAAATGCACTTCCTGTTTGTCAGATTACGTATATCTTAAGAATTGGGCGCGGCTAACATATTTAACCACACCACTCCAACTGTCAGCTTTAACAACAAACAGAAATAATGAGGAGTGTTAGGTTGTAATAACTCTCCCCAAACCCTTTTCTCAATCTCTTTGAATGAAATGACTACTTTACTACATCCATTCATCTCGCAGAAGAAAAAATAGCCACGCCCACTGTTTTCTCATTTAATTGGTTTCTCTACGAACAGAGTCACAATACGAAAACTAACGTTTGCAGCTTCCGGTTCATGGGGACTTTAAGGCAGAGTTTTCACTTCTGGAATCACATACACACATGGTTTCACATGATTCTCTGAATCACACATACTCAACTTTGGAAGGTAATATTAGAAATGGATAATCAATGAACTGCTGTGAATTAAATGATTATTATTGCATGTTAAAGAGGCAAAGAACTGCTTGACAAACTTTTTTCTTGGCGATTTGCCAAGTTATAGACAAGTTAAAAATAGTTTTGCTGTCTAAAGTGCAATTTTTGACTGAATTTTTGTCAGTTACATGACATGTTATATCCCCTAGTCCTCGCTTTGAATTTGTGACAGGCAGAGAGGAAGCATGCGTGTGAGAGAGAGAGAGATTGTGTGTGCATTCATTTCTTTGATAACTGTGATCAAAACTGATGATTTTATTATATTATTTATTATTTAAATGATTTTATTGTACAATTTCCAGCCAATCACAATCAAGAATTTCAACAGACCAGGGAACAAGATTAAATATAAGCTGGTTTGTGTGCAATTAATCAAGAAGAAAGTGAGGATCTAAACTGAGGGCTTAAATGTAACCATAGACATGAGGAACCAAACCGGATACAGGTGAACATAATCAATTAACTGTTGAGTAACCATTGAAAGAAACTAGTCACAGAAACAACAGGAACAAGAACTGAACAAAGTAAAGAAAGACAACATAAGACAGCACAAATCATAAGCATAAAAAGATATGTCTCGAGAAAATTAACATGAGCTGATGTGAACGCTATTACTGCTATCTGGTTACAATTCATTTTGACGGTACTCTTTAGACATTCTTTTTAAAAAAACTTTGCAAATATCTGTCAACTAACTCTCATCAGACTGTTAGTAGATAGATGCAGTTAATTTAGTCAGTAAAATGTTAGTTGGAAGACGTTTGAATATGTTAGTAGATATTAAAACATCAGTCTCTCTCTACTATGACAACTACTAGTTGACATGACAAGTTACCAAGTCAGCATGTCTTAAGGATATCATCAAAATACAACATTACCAATTGTAATTATTCTTTATAGTCATTGTTCTTGATGTGAACAGGTCTTAATGATTTTTTTTACTTTATACAAATTTAGAAATTATTGTTCTATCAAATATGCAAAGTAATAAGTGCAGATTACCATGACAAGCTCTTGTTTTTAGGTCAGCATAATATCCATGACCACAGTCCGGGATGCATCTGCCATCCTTCAGGAAGGAGTTTTCAGCACAGACGCGACACTCACCTGCACTCACACACTCCACGCAAACAGCTGAGCATGCTGGGAAATAACGCAAAAACAATCTGCCATTAGACTTAGATAGGACACGAGAGGGAACTGTGGCGCACTATACTGAGCTCCTCTAAAATTAGCAGACCAAAATTGGCAATCTAGGCAGTCACAATCCCTATCTCAGACCAGATTCACAGCTCTCACCGGTGCACTGTCGAGTTGAGTCATCTAGAAAGTAGTGCTTTCTGCATTCCAGCACACACTGTCCGTTAAATGAGGCATACGGCAACTGGCACCGCTGGCATTGACCATGCGCTTGGCACTGCTCACAGTGCTCTTCACAGCCTGTTCATAGAAAGACAAAGGCAGAGAGAGAGAAGTTACAGAAACTGATTTACATTTTAAATGAGATTATCAGTTTACATATTTTTAGGCTTAGCAAAACTTGTGCTTTTAAAAAAGCTCTCATATTCATCAAGGCTGGATTTATTTGATCAAATATAATACTACATTAAGACGTATAATGTTTTGAAATAACACTATAATTTAAAACAATTAATTTTTATATATTTTTTGTTTGTTTTTCTGAAAGCAAAGCTCTTTTACTCAACCCAGGCTCATTATGAAAACGTACCACTATATACATTTTTGGAAAGTGCCAAATACGTCCCAGGAGGTACGTTTTTTTGCAATTTTGGTTTTCGCAAATCCACCAGAGGCCCGTGTGGATGTTTTTTCAGATCTCAAATTTCTCTCGCAAGTGTCATTCGCGCCTGCTCTTTTTCACGTAATTTTACCAGAGGCCTCTGCGACTAACTGACTGACTAATTGAGTGATCGACTGACTCACCCTCCTCCTTTCCTAAATGCAACTAATAGTGTTTTCAAAAGCACCGATTGACCTGCTCACCCACTTTTTAAAACCCAACCGACAGTTTTCAAAAAAATCCAGAAAAACAAAAGCCCCCTGATTTTTTACCACGTTTTCAGATTTTACCACATTCTCACCCTCTTATTTACTTGTTTATTTTGTTCTTTTGCCTTTTGTTTTTGTCTTACTCACTTTTTGGAACCGTTCTTAGCTGGACTCGAACCTTGTCATCACAGTCAACCCCTCTCTACGTTGCATGTCTGCCGACGTACGTGGTCAGCTGGTAAGCACGACAGGAAAGGTGTCATACTGGCCCACAGCGTTTGTTTTAAAGATGAAATGCAGCCATACGTACTTCTGGCTTAATAATTGGCAATCTCCAGAAATGTATATAGGGGTACGTTTTCAGAATGAGCCTATATTGCTTTTATTTCAGCCTTCGGTGTCACATGATATTTAAAAAGGGCCGAAAAGCAATTTCCTATTTTTAAAAATGTTGAATATTTTTGTGGAAACTCAAATTAATTAAAACAGTTGAAAAGAAAACTATTTTCGTAACAAAAACTTTTTTCCAACATTCTGAAAACGTAGTCCTATATACGTTCCGGAGATCGCCAATTATGCAGCCAGAGCTACGAATGGCTGCATTTCGTCCTTAAAACCTTTTTTCGCTTACCAGCTGACCCCTTATCTCCATGTGGACGGCTTTTCCGCTGTTACCAGTTTGTTCAATAGCTTGACATGTACGTTGGTGGACTTGAGACACAGAGAGGAATTGACTGCGGCAACGCGGTTTGAGTCCGGTGAAGAACGATTCCAGAAAGCAGGTAAGACAAAAGCCAAAAAAACAAAATAAACAAGTAACTAACAGGGTGAGAATGTGGTAAAATCTAAAAATGTGATAAAAATCAGGCTGCCGTAAGGACTTTTCTTTTTCTGGATTGCTTTTTAAAACACTGCCGTTGCGTTTAGGGAAGGGGGTGGGTGGGAGCATTCTGTCAGTCAGTCAGTCAGTCAGTCAGTCAGTCAGTCAGTCAGCCAGTCAGTCAGTCGACAGTGGCCTCTGGTGGATTTACATGAGAAGAGCAGGTGCAAATGGCACTTGTGAGAGAAATTTGATACCTGAAAAAACATACATAGCGGCCTCTAGTCGATTTGTGAAAACAAAAACTGCAAAAAAACTTAGCTCCTGGGACGTATTTGGCCATCTCCAGAAATGTATGTAGGGGTACGTAATCAGAATAAGCCTGGGTTGGTTTTTTTTACTTTAGAAATTACTTTACTGTAATTTTTTATTAATTCAATGCATAATTAGTGAGCAAAAGCACTAAATTCTTGGTGGAAAATTCTCACTGATCCCATACTTAATTAAAATCATAATAATATAATACATTATTAATACCATTTAATTATAATATAATTAAAACTGATTAAAAAAAGCTAAATTAGCAATAAACTTTAGGTCCTTTGCTGCATTTTGATTAAGTGGTTTAGCAGGTTTAATAGCATATGCTACAATTGCTGAATAATGCTGGATAATATCAATCAAAGTCTGAAGAAAGTGAATTCTAGAGTCGGGAGCTTCTTTAATCTGGTTCATAACTACACCGTCTCTGATAGACTCGTCTTTCAGTCTAATTTGAAATTGATCCATTAAAGTGCCATTAAACCTTGGCTATTGCACAGCGGCTGATGTTGGCACTATCCAGCAGACATTAGTGGCCCTCCCTTGCTTCCCCGACAGTGACAACTGACTGAGAGATTGAAATGTCAAAGCTTATTGAGCTGGAAAATTGATTGGTTAGAATCATAATGAAGGTTGTTATTTTTCTTGATGACTGACTCAGACATCTCTCTGCATCCTGGTAGAATCCCGGTGAGCAACCCGGCACACAAATGCCATCCTGCAGGACGTATCCCTCCATGCACTGCAGGCAGTCACTGCGCAGGGGTCCACGGCACGCATTACAGCTCCAGTCGCACTCTGACAAAAACAGAGCAAAAGATAGAGTGGGCGGGAAGTATGACAGGAAAATATGACAAATTGGAGTGTGGCTGAAGAAGAGAGTAAAAGAAGGGCAAATTAAAAACAAAACAAGGCCAAGAAACAGCGATGAGAGAGCAGGAAAGAAACTTGATTTGCATTTATTGAAGAAAATACCAGCGCTTTCAAGGCAATCCATGATAAAGCCCAATCACTTTCAATTCAGCATGCAAATTTCAACAGCATTACTGCCTGCAGGAATGAAGAACTTCCTAGACATGCTAATTAGTAAAGCCACATGCCAAGAAAGGCTGTGTGATTGTACTATAAGTAAAGAGTGCTCAGAATAAAGCGCTTAAACATCTCTTGAAGTTGTGATTTGGCATAGATAGAGTCGGATTTTTCTGTACTGTGATGTACGCTTAGATTGAATATTGAGGAAATGTGGGACAGAAACGTTTTATGTTTTTAAGTGAATGGCAGCAGATCTAGGGGCGTAGAATTGGCATGGACGAAGGGGACGTGAAGATCCACCAACTTGTGCTTGTCAAAATTGACCTAGACATGCAGAAAGGGTTAAATCACATTCTCTACTTTAGTCGTACCACCAAAACACACATGAACATTGTGATTGGCTGAGCCTTTCGCTGCTTTCCCACTTACAATCTAACGTTATAGTAGGCTGAAGTGCACAATAATCAGCTAAATGTAAAAGTATATAATATGATCCATGTCAGTTCTCCTAATCTCTCAGAATAGGCTAGCATGTCAAATTTTGACATGTCCCCACTAATGTCAAGTGCATACCTATGCCATTGAGCATATCTGAATGTCAGCTTGAGATTTAAGCTAAGTTAATCAGTGAAATCACAGAGAAGTCTGTCATGGAAGATGAGTTTTTTGGGTTTTTTGATTGGACAGATTTTAGGAAGCAATCTTCAGAGCAATTTAGATAGAGAAAGAGCGGGTATGAAATTGAGAAAAGTTAGAGAGCCAGGATTCAAACTCGGGTTGCTCAAAGTAAAATTGTGCTACATGTTGTTGCACTCCAAGTGAGGCTGACTGTGCTGACTGAAGATGATGTTTCGATACAAGGTCAGAATAAAAAATAAAAAAAGGGGGGGACGGATGTAGGTGGCTTCCAGGATTTTCTCTAATCAATTCAACTGATTTAGGGGACAAAGTTTAATTATTGCAAAATTCTTTTATTGAGTTTTTTTTAACATGAAATATCAATTACAACATTCATTTTATAATTATACTTCTATATTATTGTTAACACTACCCCAAATACGCACTACCCTCCCTCAACAGCCTTTAACTTCCCATTGAAAAAAACTAAATAAACATAATTAAATACAAATAAATAAATAAATAATATTCATTCATTTATTTTCTTTTTAGCTTAGTCCCTTTTATTAATCAGGGTTAATTTTATTAATCAGGGGTCGCCACAGCGAAATGAACCGCCTACTTATCCAGCATATGTTTTATGCAGCGGATGCCCTTCCAGCTGCAACCCAACACTGGGAAACACCCACACACTCTTGCACACACTCGCATAGACTACGGCCAATTTTGGCTTATTCAATTTACCTATACCGTATGTCTTTGGACTTGTGGGGGAAACTGGAGCACCCGGAAAAATCCCATGGGAACAGGGGGAGAACATGTAAACTCCACACAGAAATGCCAACTGACCTAGCCGAGGCTCGAACCAGTGACCTTCTTGCTGTGAGGCGATTGTGCTACCTACTGCACCACCGTGCTGCCCAAATAAATAATAAAGATAAATAAATAAAAAATAAATAAATATTGAATAATAAATATTTATTCATATATATTTTTGCTTAGCTTAAAGGTGCAGTAGGTGATTGTCTTAAGAATTTTTTTTTGCTGTACTGGTTAAAAGTCTCTTTACATTCCAATAGTATTGATTAAAGTAAATTATATTCTGGGTAAGGCATAAGACAAAAAAAATGTTCATTCAATTAAAAATTGTTGGACTGACAGTGGATTTGTATCCAGATCTATGTCGAATGCATCTTTCAAAGTTTTAAATATTTTAGTCCAATAATCAAATAATTTAGAACATTACCACAACATGTGAATGAGATCCGCTGGTGATGGCTTGCACCTATTACATCCATCTCTGACAGAGGGGTATATTTTAGGGTTAAGTCTAGCATGAAGGCAGGGCTCGACAGTGCGACCATTTCAATATACATATAATTTTTTTTTTATATGCTTGATTTATGACTTAATTCACTCGGCCGCGGTAAAACAACATGCTCTTCACACTAAGTTTTGGTATAGTATGTTGGAAATCTATTGTGGCTCTAGCACACGCTGACGCTATCAACATCATCACATCTCTACTGCTTTATTTACTTCACGTCAAGCGATCTTTACAAATGCCAACTGACACAGCTAAGGCTCGAACCAGTGACCTTCTTGCTGTGAGGCGATCGTGCTACCTACTGCACCACCATGTCGCCCAGCACTAACCATACTGCACATTTTTATTAATTTAACTATAATTTCATAATAACTCCCCATGTCTGGTGCCCAGTGTGAAAGATATTTTTTCAGCTTGAAACTGGATAAAAAAATACATCAAGAAGCTGTCTAGACTTGATTCAGATCAGTTTAGAGAGGCCTTCATTAAAGCAATTTGATCCCAGTCCTGCTGTGGACTGCTACTGTAGCTAAACTATATACAGCTTAAATTATAAATAAATATTAAACACTTTTTAAGCTGTTGTTACAGTAAAAAAAACAGTGTACTTATTGTATTCACATGCATGAAACTGCTTTGCTTCTAAAGATATCCTCGTGTACATTTATTAGGCAAATACACTATTTATTTTATATATTTTCACTGCGCTCCTAAAATTCTTTAATGTGCTCCTAAAGTTTCAACTTAGGAGCGCATGTGCTCCTTCTGAAAAAAAAAGTAAGCGTCAAGCCCTGAATTAAGGGGACAAAGATGAACTTCTTTTCCCAGTCAAAGAAATTCTTCTCATACAGGAGATGAGATTTAAATGCAAGAGATTTAAATGTGTTCTGTTTCCAGAATGGTACTGTTAAAGTGTTTAATGTTGCGATCTTAAACTATCCGCACATCTGAAATTGCATTTCGTTTGAAAATGTACTATATATAGGCATGGGACGATGAAGGTTTACCAGGGTTTGGTAAAGTCAAGGCTTAAAAACCACAAAAAAATTTGTTATACCGTTCCTAAGGTACATGTAGGATTTTTTTATGTGTTTTTTATGTGTTGTTATGAAATCTGGGTTTTTGAAACTAATGAAGACAGCAGAAGTCAATGATTTATTTGAATTTATTTATTTATTTATTTATTGAATTTATTTGAATTTATTTAGCCTGGTATGTTTACTGTTCCAAATTATTAAAGTATTTCATTAAAATAAAATATATTGTGTTTAGTGGGGGAAACCGATTTTGTTTTTTACCCTGATAATTTAAAAATAACTTATTTAAGAGCAGTAATCACAATACTGTGATACAGCAATATTTTTGTTCAAGACTATCGTACCGTCAGAAACATATACCGACCCATGTCTAGCTACATATAAATTTTAACTTATTTCACAACCTCAGCATTTATAAATTCTCCCCCTTGGCCTCATGGCATAATAACGTGTTCACTGGATGTTAACTTTGGAATCTCAGCAGAAGTATTAAGTCATCTTGCCTATTTTTTTTTATTCTATGAATGTGCACACAGTACTTTCACATAATATTGTAGGGAAGTACTGTAATTTTGGGTGCACTGTAAGAATGTTCTGCTGAGAGATAAGCAGATGTGTGAGTAAATATTATTGTTTTCATTATATGATTAAACTGTGGTGAAACATTTCTAGCAATGCCCTAAATTTAGCTGCTCTAAATGTAATGTAAACAATGGCTTCTTGTGGTTTAATGCTTTATTTTAACATGGTTGTTAGACTGTATGACTATTTTAAAAACATGAAAACAATGCATTTCATTATTGAAGTGTACATTAAAATATATTAATCTACTACACTTACAAACACAAATAGAAGACAGTTGAAATTACCTGAAAAAGCTAAATCTGAATAGTGTTTGACAAAAAGTAATATGAGGCTTTTCGAAACGCTGCTTGACTTACAATGAGAAAGAGACAATGTTTCAGTTCTACAATCATCTATTATAGAGAGCACTAGCCAACCATTTGATAACACACCAGCAGACCCCCGCTCTCTAAATCAGCTCAGCTCATTAAAAAGTCCCATCATGCTCTTTCTGTCATCGCTTCACCCACATAACCTCATCATCTCTGCCCTCATTCTCTAAAACCATCCTCCCAGCCTAAACATTTCAAATGTACATCTGAAAAGCACAGTGGCGAACCTCATCTAACTCCTATTCAAACGTCACAGGTGATGTCCATATGTACAGCTTCAAAAGCAGCACATTTGAATATGACATTTAGACTGTCTTACACATTTCCATTCACAGACCCAAACTGAATGACATCCTGTATTTCTGTAGTGCTCCCACCAAATACTGTCAAGGTAACCTTCATTTATTGTGCTGCAGAGGTAAACCGCTTTACATACCTGCAAGCTTTCATAGTCCCCCTGTTATTGTCTCTCTTTCTATTTTGTTCACACTCACTCACTCACACAAACACAAGCATATACACACACCAAAATACTCAAGGGACAAAAACTAATCTGTCTTCTTTTGATCTCCTCTGTAAATCCCATCAAAATGAAATAAAGGTCTCACTGTATGGGGTCTGTTCCACATCCAAATCCCAAACCACATCGCATTAAGATCTGAACATGCTCACAATTATTACAAAATAACAATCTTCTCTGCAATTATTCTTGCTACTTCATGATGAGCCTCTGTAAAATATATTTGACCCTAATTGCTATGGATGAAAGATGCATCTGCTTTTCCCCAACTGCTCTCTGTGGGTATTTAAGTCTGTATGTTATATAATGGACTGGAGGAATGTTTCTTTAAGGCCGGAATTCACTACTTTTAAAATCGGAACACATATTATGTGCAATATACACTTGCTGACTTTGTAAATGATTACAGAGAAAAACTGGGCATCACACATTACAGACCGAGGATCTCTCACTAACAAACCTTCAAGTCACTCCAAACACAACACACTCATGGAGAAACATGTTGCTTTGTTGCTTGGAGACACAAAAACATTAAAAAAAGTTATAAAATCTGCTCAAAACATCATATGTTTGAAGAAATTTTAGGCCCAACTTTCCAAACTAAACTTGTGTAGTGTATTTCAGCCTTTTTGTATAATAAATGTTCTCTATTTACAATATCAAAAATGACCATAATACACTACACTCTCAGAAATATAGGTACACGAGCTGTCACTGGGGTGGTACCTTTTCAAAAGGTACAAATTTGCAACTAAAAGGTCCATATCATTACCTTAAGGGTACATATTGGTAAGTACAAAAGTGTTCCTCTTAAAATTTGTAGATACTAATATATACTTCTGAGGTACCAATATTGACCCTTCAAGTACAAATGTGTACCTTTTGAAAAGGTACCACCCTAGTGACAGCTCATGTACCTTTATTTCTGAGAGTGTACTGTATCAAAGTCTTGTCGTCTATCCAAGTTTTAGGAACAACAAATAATAACTTGACTTCTAGTTGATTGTTTGGTATCAAACCTGGCTTGTATGAAAGGCAAAGGTAGATTATCCTCTAGATTACGCTTATTTTACCAAAATAAAATATGATCATGCCTTGATTGTTTTTTTATTATTTAATTAGAACAGTAAGGTCTGACTTTGCTTAGTCAAACGTCTTGTCACAGAAATAATGTACAGTATAGAATATAAAGTCATGGTGTAGTGGAAAATGAATTAATATTGTGTATGACTCCCATGCGCTTGAACGACTGCATCCATACATCTGTGCAATGACTCAAATAACTTATTAATAAAGACTTCAGGAATGGCAAAGAATACGTTCTTGCAGGACTCCCAGAGTTCATCAAGATTCTTTGGAATCATCTTCCATGCCTCCTCCATCTGATCACAGACATGTTCAATAATGTTCATGTCTGGTGACTGGGCTGACCAATCCTGGAGCACCTTGACCTTCTTTGCTTTCAGGAACTTTGATGTGGAGGCTGAAGTATGAAAAGGAGCGCTATCCTGTTGAAGAATTTGCCCTCTGCTGTTGTTTGTAATGTAATGGGCAGCACAAATGTCTTGATACCTCAGGCTGTTGATGTTGCCATCCACTCTGCAGATCTCTCACACACCCTCATACAGAATGTAACCCCAAACCCTAATTTTCCCATCACCAAACTTGACTGATTTCTATGAAAATCTTGGGTCCATGCGGGTTCCAATAGGTCTTCTGCAGTATTTGTGATGATTGAGATGCAGTTCAACAGATGATTCATCAGAAAAATCTACCTTCTGCCACTTTTCCAAATGATCAACTAGAAGTTATTAGTTGTTGCTCTTACAACTGGGATCAACAACAAGACTTTTGTAAGGTAGTGTAGCTCTTATGATGCAAAAACACAAAACAGACATACAATTCAAAAAATCAAAACCAGATGCCATGTTGGACAAGCTAAACAAATACTTCAGTTCAACCTTGCAGGATCCATAATTTAAAATAATTCAATTTTAAAATGCATGAATCGATTCAGAAGTAAAAGCAGGAAAGTTTCTGGTCTAAATGAATATTTCTCTGTGATTATTCCATGTTTGACAGATGCTGTGCGCTGTCAGTGGGCTGAGACTCACCTCTGCATGTGCGTGTGCTGGTGTTGAGGTAATACTGATGAGCACAGCTCTCATACTGACACTCCCCAAACAGAAGCACTTTAGCTGGATCTCTACAGGACGAGCACACGCCTGCCATCTCACAGCTCAGACACTGAGAATCACACTCTGAAACACACAGTCATAATCAATTAATATACTGTATGAAAAAAGAAGTGCACACAAAATATGACTGGCAATGCAAATACAAAATATTAATAAGAAATTAAAAAGGAATGAAATGAATCCCTTCTATAGCAGCAAGAATTTTTGAAACAAACCTGCCTACTTCAGTCAATAATTGTTTTACATACAGTGGTGGAAAGAGTACTGAAAAATCATACTTTAGTAAAAGTACCATTGTTTGCTTAAACATATTACTCAAAGTATGAGTAAAAAACAGACTTTTCAAAAATGCTTAAGAGTAGAGAGTAGAGTATTATGCTGATGCATTTACATGTAATTTTTGTGGATGTGTGTAAACGTAACATTCTGTAGTGCATTTAGTCATCATTGCCCAGCAGGCACACAACGTCATAAGACGTTAGTATTAGGTTAGATTTAGATTCTGATGTCAGGTGACCAAAATTCAATGTTAAGCCAGAGTCTATGGACAAGTTGTTTTGATGTCCAATAATGACGTCAAATGACGTTGATATTTGGTTGATTTTAGGTTGTGTTGGAAAGTGACCAAAATCTACCATCGAGCCAACATCTTAAACCAACATCATTTTGATGTCAAATACTGACATTTATTCATCAGGTATGGCAACCAAAATCCAACATCTGATAGACATCATAGTGGTAACATCCACACAACGTCAAGCTGTTACATCATTAGACGTTGATATTTGGTTGATTTTAGGTTGGACATTAGACATTGAGGTCAGCCTGACGTTGGGTTCCGATGTCAACCTAATTTTAATTTCCAAACAAAAGGCAACGTCAATCTGATGTCGTGACGCCATTTCGGTCATCATACAGTAAACATCCGTCATCTTCTCATCAGTAACATGCATCAAAATAGTCTCTGGGTTAATGCTTGTAAAGATTTTGAACAGCTTTTTGGACACCTTTAAAGCTTCCAAACTGTTTGCTGCAATCATAAATTGTCCATGTATTGAGGTAGTTCATTATGTAGTTATTTACCTTTTATATGATATGATTTGATTGAATCACAGGACTGATTTTTCTTATCCCCATAGACAGAAAATAATAAAGTAATGACTGCAGGTTAAAGGAAAGCAGTGGAGTAAAAGTACCAATACAGCACTAAAAATGTACTCAAGGGAAAATAAAAGTACACATTTTTAAAACTAGTAAATTACAATATCTGAGAAAAAACTACCTAATTACAGTAGTTTGAGTATTTGTAATTTGTTACTTTACACCTCTGTTTACATACTGTACATTGTACTCCAGTCAGACATACTGTATGCTGGACAAGCTCATTGCAATATGGCTATAACATTAAAGAGATAACCAGAACATAAGAACAAAGCATTTGTCCACTGAAGCTTTATGGCAAGCCGTTTTGACTTTTATTCATTCCAGGATATAAATTCTTGATATCAACAATTCAGTTCTTGATATCAACAGTTTAATTGTTGATATAAACTATTTAATTCCTGACATTCAATTCAATTCAGTTTTTTTGTATAGTGCTTTTCACAATATTTATTATTTCAAAGCAGCTTTATAAACAAATAATCAAGATCTTAATGATTTGATGTTTAAATGCGTTTTAACTATTCTTTTCTTTATTACATAATTTTGAAGTTTTTAGTTTAATTTATTCATATACATGTTTTATTGAGATCTACATAACTATGTTATATTAGTGCTTCTTAATTATGCTTAATTGATTGTATAATTTTTGAATTGTTTTTTTTAGGTTGACAATTTTAACATCTGTCCAGGGACAACAGATGAAAAATAGCCTTCTGTCTAATTCTGGTGCATTTGCAGAAATGCTAATTAATGTACACTGTTCCTGCCAAATAAACAAATAACAATAACAAATAGTTGATATTAGGAATTACATTTCCACTAGTAAAAGCTGCAATTTTATTTTCACTAGTTAAATGTCATAGTTTGCCATTCAAATTTAATTGTTGATCAATTAATATCTTCTAGTTGAAATCTAATTCCTGATATGAATTATTTAATTGTTGAAATAAAAAAAATAAATATTGATGTCAGGAATTTAAACTTTTACTAATAGCAACTGAATTTAGCGCACATTTAAAAGCAAAACAAAATGCAGAAACAGATGTTCAGCACCTCATCAGGCTGCTGGCGTTCTACTAACCAAGTAAGGGTGACAGGCAGAAAATGTGGACACTGAGTAAAACACTTTTTAAACACAGTTATCATCTTTGCATTTGTTCATAAGTTCTACAATATAAAATAAAAAATATCTTTATTTATTAAGAGCTGTGGGGCAGCATGGTGGCTCAGTGATTAGCACTTCCGCACAGCAAAAAAAATGGCTGGTTCGAAGCTAGGCCAATTGGCATTTCTGTGTGGAGTTTGCATGTTTCCCTGTGTTCGTGCAAATTTCCACCAGGTGCTCTGGTTTCCCTCACAGTTCAAATACATGTGGTACAGGTGATTTGAATAAACTAAAATGTCTGTAGTGTACGAGTGAGTATGGGTGTTTCCCAATACTGGGGTGTGGCTGGAAGGGCATCCCCTACTTAAAACATGTGCTGGAATAGTTGGCTGTTCATTCCGCTGTGGCGACCTCTGAAATAGAGACTAATGCCAAGTTCAGACCGCATGATTTTCAGAGTAATCGCGTCACAGATGTTTTCACACTTTATGACTATCTGGGGTAGCGTTCTGTCTGTGCTGTGTTTACATTGTAGGATGGATCGGCGACAGGGGGTTTCACACTGCATAACAATAAAATAGAAAGAATTGTCGACAACTTTGTCCAAACTACGTCCCACAACCAAACACACGTGAGAAATGACATGGAAACAATATGAGGTAACTAGTATATCTTTTGTTATTAACTACATAATGGAAAAATAAGCCTTTAGTGGGGTAGAAAATATACTTATTTAGTTGACCTGGCTGACCTGAATTAGCAATTTCTCCTCAACAGTTTTTATTTTTCGACCCAGTTGTGGTATTGCTCAGATGGCACGTCAAACAGACATGGGCGCTGCTGTCAAATTTCCACTAGTTTTTCCTCCATTTCTTGGTTCCAAATAAACCAAAAATGAGCACTTTGACTTCTCCCCCAGCCTCCCGCTGGCCTGCAGTTACCCATACTAGTGGATTCTGCTCTCTCATTGGCTGTAGGTGATTGCCGATGTTGTTTTCAATCAGAACTCATTTCACACAGCATTATTTTGAATCGCCAACAGCTCCAGATATTTAGCATGCCAAATATCTCACGAGCGTCGGCGACTCATCTGCGATTCTCTCGGATTGCGTCTTTGATAGTTTGTACTGTGTGATTGTTACTCTCGTGAGCGAACACCGATTTGCCTGTGATTTCAAGCATTTGTCTGCGATTTCTCAAAACCTGCCGCCGAGTCAAAATTAAAGCTAAAATCATGCAGTTTGAATTTGGCATAAGCTGAAGAAAAATGCATGAATGAATAAAGAGCTGTGTTTTATATGCTGCTAAGACTGTCATGTATAGCTCCACCATTGTTCAAAGTAAAACAAAAAAGTCATCATTTATGATTTTAGTTTTTATAAATAAAACATTTGCAAAAATGTGTAAAAAACACAAAAAAACAAAAAAACATTTACACCCCTAATAGATAGACTTACTTTGGCAAACTCGGTTTTCATCAGCATAATATCCAGTCGGACAGCGTGGACTACAGAGGCCTGATGGAGCCAAAACCTCAGGGGCCAAACAAGAGGTACAGGAAAGAGGACCATCAGCACTGCACTCCTTACAGGAAGAGTGACATTCTGGAATACACAAGCACATAACAGAAAAACAAGCTGATTATTAAGATGCTGAGCAGGACAATGAAGCCAAGATATCTAAAAAAATGTAAAAATAAAACAAGTGGGGCCTGAATTAGACCTTTGAATCAGATAAACCTACCATATAGAGCTTTAAACATCTGATGTATTTAATATGTGCAGCTGTATACAGTATGACTGATTCAGACCGCACTCTGTTATTCAAATCTTTTAATCTTAAAAAGTAGAGCCAATGCGTTTTGGCATTTAAATAAGCACTGTTGCCAAGGACGTTCACATTTCAGTGTAATAAAGAAATAAAACTTAAAAGGAAAAATATTCACATCCTGAACTAAAATGTTTATTCACATAGGACGGTCAGATTACTGTCAACTTGACATATTACCTTGAAACAGGGCGAAGACACTTGAAATGCTACAGCAAGTGCAAGCAAATTCCAATAAGTGTTTGTTTTGACTTTAATGCACATAGATCGTCTTCAGACATGTGCATATAAATGTATTTAGCACATCCATGTACACTCCCATGACATCACTTCAAAGCCAGGCAATTAAAGAAGGCCATAATAGTATATAGATCACATCAGCATCTTAAAAGATTCTGCATTAAAGCCAAGCACTGCATCACACTCCCTAATAAAAACAAATGCACCGTCTCATTCACGCTGTCAGCAGAGGGGCCACTTTTGAAGCATCACAGGTAATTGCATCAGGGTTATGGAAACAGAGGCACCGGGTATATTACATTGAGAGATCATGTAGAATGACAAATCAGTGCATAAAGGGGATTCTGGCATTGAGAGGAGAAGCTGTATGTGACTGATGTTCAATTTACATAATGAAACTCCATGCTGGAAATACTGTAAGGCAGCAGAGGGACTTTCTCAGTGGAAGACAAGATGAATTATCATTATTGTGTGATGCAGATTAGGATTGTGTATGAACATATTGTGACAAGAGCATCAACAGGTCTGCAATAGTACAACCTTAGGTTTTTTCTTTTCCGAAAACTGGAAATCTGTATAACAGTTATTACTTCGTTCAGAAGGACTGCATTTTCATTTATGACTACATACAAAATTTACTTAAAAATGCATATAAAACATTTGCAGAATATGTAAGGGCAGTTAGGTGAAAAAAAGGACAGCAAAAATTTTCACTCCATGCATTATTTGCTCATGTACATATATTTTAGATTCCATTTAGCATGTGTAAATTGTTAGTTATAACCTAAATCTAAGCAAAACTTGTGATAGTTTGTACATTTGGCATGGCATTAGTTCACAATTGTATTAAAATGTATTATTATTGTAATCTATACAAAAAAACAGGGCTTTATGCTTACATTTTGGGCAAAAAGCACATGATAATGGAGGGCATTCACCCGTTTCAAATGTTTTCACTCGATTGAATGGGCGTTATCAGTGGTTATCTGCTGATAGATATGGGCCAGTAAGGGCCATCTGCGCCTAATGGTAGGCTTAGAAGGCTGCTATCATCCATCCACATGGTTAATCAGCTATACTAATAGAGAAGACAGTTGGGTTTAGGGTTAGGGTAGGGGTAGATGTTAATAAAATACAATTAATAGGAAATTTAATAAATAATATAAATAATTAACTCATTTACTTCCGGCCGCAGCCATATGTAATTTATAGCTGATTGACCATTTGGATGGATGATAACAGCCTTCTGAGCCTACCAGTAGGCACAGAAGGTTCCTATTTGCCCATTTCAATCAGCTGATAACCACTGATAATGCCCATTTAATCAAGTGATAAAATTTGAATCGGCTGATGCATTAAAGGAATGCAATGAAAAGTGATCAAACAATGCGTTTTCAATAATAAAGAGACAAAATCAGGGTACAAATTACAGGGGGAGATCTGACCCCCCATAATTAATGCTTGATCCCCACCCAAAGGACATAAAAACAGCATTTATGGGGTTCCTGCCCTTTAAATAGTTAAGAAATATTAATTACATATTTCTTAAATAATATTAATAATTAAAATAATAGAAAACTCAAACATACATTTGACCACACCCCTAAAACCACAAAACCATTGTGAAGGTATGATCGAGCAAAAAATATATATTCAGCAGCTTGAAACTCTGTGGGTCAGTCATCCTTTTCAGTAAAAGGTTCACATCTATGGAAAGCCATGCCTGTTCATTTAAAATTACTATCAGAACTCCCATTTTTTCTGTAAAGCTGTAAAGAATGGTTGAAATCTTTACAGAAATGTGAGCATTAGGTATTTTTCTTTCAGGTTGGTTACATTTACATTTCTCTTTATGCAGATTGACTTGCATTTTATGGTTGTGACTGTATATATTGTGCATGTTTGTTGTATTGTGTTTTATTCTTGATTGTTTTTATTCTTATTTCTTAATGTAAAGCCTAACCAGGGACGAGGGCTGCAAATTAGCTTTATGCTACATGCCCTATGTACGCAACATCGGTTATCTTTGCATAACATTGTCAAGTGTATTGTCCCTGTAAAATAAACAAGCAAATGAAAATAAAAAATTCCAGAGTACCGACAAACGGCATAAGTTTTCACAAAACATTTTTGCGTAAAATAGGTGTTTGTATCAACATGTAGCCTAAAAGTAACGTAAAATTAGATGCATAGTCTGTATTTTTATTATGCACTTGCTTGGAAGTTGCATGGAAGTTAAAGAGTAAAAAAATAAATAAGTGCAGTCTGTCATGGTCATTCATTTATTGGTGCAGGAATGCAAAATTTTCACTGTTTGTTTAATATCACAAATGTCTCCAAGAGCCACACAATGTCCCTCAAAACACTGAAAACTTAATGACAAGTTTGATTAATAGATTTAATTTAATTGAATATGAAATGATATGAAATAAAATGAAATATTAAAATGTTTGTTATGTACATCCAAAAACAAAAAGAAAATTTGTTTAGCCTTGGTTGTTTTTAAACCTGTTTTGAGTTATTTTTCTTGTGCTGAACATTCAAGTCAAACTCAGCACACACCTGAAGCAACCATACAGTATGTGTGTAAAAAAAATCACCATGTAAAAATGTACAAAAGGAGAACAAGCTATCCCACACACTGTATGCATTAATTATGTATATACTGTATGTCTGATGAAGGTCATGAGATTGAAATGTTACATTACATAAATTATTCAGCAAGTATTAGTAGTGTACGGGTTTGCATGTTCTACTTCTGTTGAACATAAAATAATAATGGTGGGAACCGGAAGCCAAAAAAATACAATAGGAGTGAATGGCTACAGGTTTGCAACAGTCTTTTCATATATCTTATATTATCTTAAATATCTTTGTGTTAAACAGAAAAAAAGCTGGTTTGGAACAAGTGGAGGATGAGTAAATGATGACAGAAGATTAACTATTACTTTTAGATTAACTATTCTTTTAAAATTTAGGGCATTTTTTACTTGCACCTACTGTATGTTCATAAATATGTTGCAGAGTTCGTGGAGATCTATTTTTGTCTCTAAATGTACCCCTAAAACAGTGCTTAGTGGATTACGAAGAAATTGTGTTCTGTTACTGACTACAAATGACAAACAATTACAAGTAACATAATCTAGAATATAATATTCATCCTTATATCATATCTTAATTTATTTATCAAAGATTTGATTATTTTAAATACATTCTATTCTTTGTCATTGTCATGATGAGGTAGAATAAATATCACCTACACTAGTGTTTCTCAACCATGTTCCTGGAGGACCATCAACACTGCATAATGTGTTGTATAACTGCAACGCTCTGCTAATGAGCTGATGATCTGAATCAGGTGTGTTTGGTTAAGAAAACATGGAAAATGTGCAGAGCTGGTGGTCTTCCAGAAATGTGGTTGAGAAACAATGGCTGCGTCCGAAATCATCTACTAGGTACTGCATTTGAATTTAAATGTACTATTTGGCTGTTAGAAAAGTACATTCTATGCAGTACGAATGTCAGTAGTATGAATAGAACTCGGACATAGATGTACAGTACTACATCCGCCATTTTGTCATCATCACGTAACCTACCCGCGTCAGTTGCATCCCTTCATGAATTTCCTCACTGTGCATCATGGCATAGCTTACGTCAATCCGATGGCACTTCAGAATCTCGTCGGAAGTAGTAGGTCATCTGGGTACTTCTCGCATACTGATTTTCGAATTCTATGAATTCGAACATACTTCTCGGCTCGCATACTGATTTTAGTGTACTATATAGTATGGAAGTATGCGGCTTCAGATGCAGCTAACGCTTTGTGAATTCTATAAATTTGGACATACTACTCGGCTCGCATACTGATTTTAGCGTACTATATAGTATGGAGGTATGCGATTTTGGACGCAGCTAACGTTTGTCAAATTCTATACATTTCGGACATGCTACTCGGCTTGCATACTGTTTGTAGCGTACTGTATAGTATGGAAGTATGCAATCTCGGACGCAGCTAATGTTTTTTTGAATTCTATGAATTCTGACATACTACTCGGCTCGCATACTGATTTTAGTGTACTATATAGTATGGTAGTATGCAGCTTCAGATGCAGCTAATGTTTTTCGAATTCTATAAATTTCGGACATACTACTCAGCTCGCATACTGATTTTAGCGTACTATATAGTGTGGAGGTATGCGATTTCGGATGCAACTAACGTTTTTTGAATTCTACAAATTCGGACATACTACTCGGCTTGCATACTGTTTTTAGCGTACTGTATAGTATGGAAGTATGCAATTTCGGACGCAGCTACTGATGTACATCACAGTTTTGTGAAGGAGCTGCTGGGGTTTTGTGACTTGATTATTGGGCCAATAATGTGTAATAATGTAAAATTTTAATAAACCAAAATAAATAATTTGGAAATGTTTTTTTACTTAGTTCTGAATGTGACCATCAGAGACCACACATTTATTTTAAATTGACTTAAATTACTGAAATTTTTATTTAAATTTAAATGTCATGGGAAAAATATTTTTTGGTCAAGGGGTTTGGCCTGACAAAAAAATGTTGGGCTCGCCTGCATGACATGAACATCCATTGACAAACTAGATTTAAAATGTAGTTTTCAATATTTTCAGAATCCATAATTACTGAATGCCACTGGATATGTTGAAGACATAAGGTGCATCCCAAACCGCATACTTATGCACTATTCTACGCCACTGAAAACTCTAAAGAATAATAAGTGCGCTTTAATTACCCGGAATATGCACTCCTTTAACCGGTAAAATGAAGTGTGGAATGATGGACACCTACACACTCAACGGCCGCAACTTTGCTCACGTAGCGGAAAGGGCCGAGCTATCGGCCGCACATGTTGGATAACTTTATTTATTTTGGATTGTGAAAGCAAAAATTCTTCTACGAGAGTGATTACACCGCCTCATGATGATGAATGCGGTTATACTTATGGCAGGTATTATTAAGTAGTTTGGTCATTTATTTTGTTTATTTGGCAAACGTTAAACGTCATCAAGGAAACAGTTTGAATTTCTGCTTAGTAAAAACCCATTAGTGTTCCATTTGTGACGACACTACATACATATACTATACTGTGCCATTTGGAACGCAGCTGTAGTATTTCACAGCTATAAATCAGTAATAAGTGTAATCTGATTGTAAGTGTTTTAATATAATCTATTATAATAACCAAATATATTTTGGAATCTGACTACGTAATTCAGATTACATGTATTCAGTTACTTTCCAAAACTACCCAAAACAATTTCCTTACAATAATTTACTCAAATTTATTTCAAAGTAACAAATACTTTTACTTACTTTTGCAGGCCCCATGCCAGCGGTAATGTTTGTGTGGACACTCGGGAACAC
Organism: Danio tinwini; assembly: GCA_903798205.1. Classification (NCBI taxonomy): domain Eukaryota; kingdom Metazoa; phylum Chordata; class Actinopteri; order Cypriniformes; family Danionidae; genus Danio; species Danio tinwini. Next base: position 923,203 of record CAIGQZ010000427.1, read on the forward strand.
AGTGATTGCCCAGCAGAAGCATTCTGGGAACTTTACACCACAAACACACAGTGCCAGAGCCAGACTGCAGGTCTGCGACACAACGCTGGCATCCCTCCTCGCACTCTGACAGAGAAACAAACAGACAGACGACACGCATCATTATTATGCAGATCCATAAGAGCATCCCCGACTGAGCAGAGGAAACAGAGAGAAGAACATCTTATCAGATCATTATCTTAAAAATGTTCTCAAGGTGTAAAAGTAAACAGTGTTTTATCTGCGTATCCTCTCTCAGTGTTTATCAGCTGTGGGAATAGACTGGTATCACTGCCACGGACTCGCTGAGGGCGCTGATAATAAAGCGATGCAAATCAGCCAGCCAAAAGCTCTTATTTCTCAGGTTGCTTGATAATGTGCAGACACTATGAGACACCGGTAGATTCTTTAAATTATACATAGAGTTCATGCTTTACTGACTCTTGTAACAAGATCTAACTAGAAAAGGGGGGCTGTGCAAAGTTTCTGAGGAAAAGCAATTACACAATTATTAAAATGGGCCGCTGTCACCTTCTTTGTGTAATAAAAATAGAAGTCATTTAAATTATTGTGTCAAATTATGAATTGGTTATATAGTAAACATGCTGAATGTTTTAACAGTGAATTTTGACAATAAGTCATGGTGAGGTTTTGTCTGTGAATCATGTTTTTTTATAATCCATACATATTTTAAGATTTCGATGCCAAAGTCTGAATGATTCTATAAGCTGTTTTACAACAACAAGGACATATTTGCAAAACTCGTCCAACCATTTCAGTATTAATCTACCAGCTTTCATTTTGGAGCCATTTACAGCTTCATGTATCATACTGGTCAGCTTATACTCTAACAAAACGTCACAATTCTGGTTTGCAACCCTTTCAAAATGTTTTCATATCTCATCTCAGTCTCATCTCCCATTCCCTTTAAGTGTCAGTTGCGTCACGCCATCGTGCATTTGCTATTTACATGGCGGATTAGGTAAGTGGAAAAACTGAACGCTTCACTAGTGAGAAAACAGATAAACAGACCATCTGCAGTGCGAGGATAAAGAATGAGCCTCCTCCATTCGGCCTCTTTACTTTCTCTTTACTTTACTTGTACTCTTTACTTTAGTCCTTTACTTTTGTGGATAAGGAAACAGTGTTGTACGCACTCCACTGACGACATCTTCTAGCCTACATATTTAACTTTGTTTGTTAAGTGCAAAGATTTGTTTCAGAACTATTTCTAAATTCAGCTCTAATTTCCAGCAAACGAATAAATGAACAATAATAACGAAGTGTGGTCAAACAACTGAGTTATATACAAACACACGTGTTATGCCCCATATGGTCCAAAACTTGACAGGTGGACAAGTCTGTTTTTATCAAAACAAATATAAATATGCATATGATAAATAATACTGCTTATAATAATAACATTATAATAAAAATGCTAAATGTCATGAATAAACTGAAAAAAGTCCCCTAGACATGAAGAAGAACATTTTAATCCTTTTTCATATGTAAAGATATTTGTGTATTGCTGTACATCCTGTGTGTATTAAGCAATGTGTAAGCATTTGAACATAGGCACATGACTAACGCTCTCTGTGCTGGACTTTAGACCAGCTTTTACTTCAATGGGGTGTCAATGGCCTGGTCTATTTCAGTTTCTCATAATAGCAATGTGCCAACAATGCACCTTAACACACCTCTTCTTTAGACTGGCACACTCAAGGGTCCATAAAGTAGCGCAAATGGATTTGCTATTTAAACAGCGTGCTGCAAAATATGAACATTAGGGTTGCACTGGTCTGAAAATAGCAACAAATCGCACAAAAGAAGTTTTGCGCCTTATTTGTGTATGGTAGAGCCCTTAATGGTCCACATTTTCTGAAAAAAGAATTTGCACAAAATGAATTTAAAAAAGTTTTATGGAGAAAATGTAAATAACTGATGTGGAATATCTGTTCAAATATATCAACTTCATTCATACTTTTATTTGTTTAGGCCAAGTTGAACTTTTGTTTGAAAGAAACTGTATTTTATTTTTGTTTAAATGCAAATTGTTCAAAGTCAGAGTAATGATATTTATAATCTCAGACTGTCAGAAAATACTTAACACAACACAACTGTTTTACATTAATAATACTAATAGAATACTGATAATTAATTAAGTATTGTTTGTTCATTGAGATGCAAACTTGCATTTTACAATGATTTCAGTAAAAAAACATGAGACTCTGAAATCTAGATTATGATGAAACTGAAAATTCTATAAATTTTATAACATTAGTGTTTTTACTGAATTTTGGTGAGCATAAGGAACATTACTGAAAAAGATTAGGAATAAATAATATATTAAGTGTTTTTATTTAAATCTCCTGCCCTTGCTAGAGCTTGAGGGAATTGGGATTCACTTGTCTAAACAGAAAAAAGTTAACTTGAACCTTTCTGAAAGTCTCACTTTTTTAATGGCAACAAAATCCAGCACTCAGAGTAAGAAATAAACGCCCTGAGCCCTAAACTAAAATGTAATAAATGAAAATAATTCCACATTTGTTGGTAAATACTCTATACCACAGTCTGTTCTTTTTATTTTACAACCGTGTCTATTTTCAACTAATGGTCCCATTTATCTCGGACATTTTGAAGCATATACTGCTTCTTTTGATTTGTTTCCTCATGTTTATTGCACAAAACCTCTTTCTTTATGAGACACAGACTGGTAATTTAACCAAAGTGTATTAAAAGCCAAATAACAGGGTACCATAATTAGTTTTAGGAATTAAAGTGCCTCAGAGCACTTTCGACAAAAGAATGAGCATACTTCCCCATTTCCACACTCTTGGCATTGAATTTATAACAATACAGACATGCCCTTTGAACACCAAATCCTCCCTTAAAGGCAAAATGTGCCCATTTGACACCCTTAAACCCGAGCAGGTGCACTGACTTGAGATCAAAGGTGTAATCTGGAAGTTTTAAACAATGTTTCGGTGATGGTCTGGAAAAAAACGATTTTCACTCACCATTGCAGAAACCCACAGAATTAAGGTACTGGCCCTCGGGGCAGCTGGTTCGGCAGTAGCCGTTATGAAGACTGGCATGAGCGGGACAGGCAGAGCAGTCGGCCTGAGATGGGCCTGAGCACTCCTTACATGATGGATGACAAGCTGAAGAGAGAGTAGATAATGATGGGTACAACTTTAGATTCACAAAATAATCTATTTATACTGTACACTACATGACAAAAGTCTTGCCGTCGATCCCAGTTGTAAGAGCAACAAATAATAACTTGACTTAGTTAATCATTTGGAAAAGTGGCAGAAGGTAGATTTTCCGATGAATCATCTGTTGAACTGTGTCCCAATCATCACAAATACTGCAGAAGACTGAAGATTCTCATAAAAATCAGTCAAGTTAGATGAAGGAAAAATCATGGTTTGGGATTACATTCAGTATGGGAGCGTGCAAGAGATCTGCAGAGGGGATGGCATTTGTGCCGCCTATTACATTACACACTACAGGAAAGGACAAATTCTTCAGCAGGATAGCGCTCCTTTCTTGGCCATTCCAGATGACTTTATTAATAAGTTATTTAAGTCATTGCAGAAATGTATGAATGCCTTTGCCTTTCATATAAGCCACTTTTAATAATAAATGATCAACTAGAATTCAAGTTATTATTTGTTGTTCCTAAAACTTGGATAGGCGACAAGATTTTTGTCAGGTAGTGTATTAATCCACAGGAAAACGGCTTCTTTTGTTTGAAGAACAAATAAGAGAGACCTTGACAAGTGAAGTCCTGAATGTGGAAGAAGCCATTGGGACATTTGCTGAGGCACTGTCCTTGATGGAGGACACCAGGTCGCAAACAGGAGGTACAGTTCTGAAAACTTCCACCAATGCAGCCTGAACATGAGCTGTGGCATTCTGAGAGAGAAAAACAAAACAATGAGGAAATGATTGGCAAGATTTTATATTATATTAACTTATATTAACACACTAATACAGTGGGTGACACTTCAAAAGAACCATTACCGCCACGTGTGGCGCTGTCGCTCCACTAAGGGATTAAGAACATGTATTTTGGTGTAACAGCAGTTTGTGACTATGCCGCCAGGGGGCACAAAGAGAAGGGATGCGAACAGACAGAAATACACAGTAGCTGTAAATACCATTGTAAATTAAAATAAAATAATTAAACAAAGCATTATATTTTTTTCATTAATCATTAAAAACTTGTTAACAAGCTTTATTATCATTGTAAACTTAAGTGCAATGAGGATTTGTTTTGAAAAGTAAAATTAAAGAAATAAAAGACAACTAAAATGAAGATATAAACATACATACACAAATAAAATAATAAATAAAGCGTTTAGCATAAATATAGAGAGATGTACAGTGTTTGTTATTTTAAAGTGATAGGACTAAGACAGTCAATAAATAGGCTTTTTCATTTACGTTTTCATTTACAGTTTTCATAAACTTTTTCTTTGTTGATGAAATTTCTTTTTTGGGCTGCACGGTGGCGCAGTGGGTAGCACATTCGCCTCACATCAAGAAGGTCGCTGGTTCGAGCCTCGGCTGGGTCAGTTGGTGTTTCTGTGTGGAGTTTGCATGTTCTCCCCTAGTTCACGTGGGTTTGCTCCGGTTTACCCACAAGTCCAAAAACATGTGGTATAGGTAAATTGGGTAGGCTAAATTGTCCGAAGTGTATGTGTGTGAATAAGTGTGTGTGAATGTTTTTCCAGTGATGAGTTACAGCTGGAAGGGCATCCGCTGCGTAAAAACATATGCTGGATAAGTTGGCGTTTCATTCCGCTGTGGCGACCCCAGATTAATAAAGGGACTAAGCCAAAAATTAAAAAAAAAATTTAAAATCTTTTTGTAAGTTCTTTAAAATTATTTTATTATAAATTTTATTATAACTTCTTATATATTTATTATAATAAGACTTTTACAGGCACATAAAAATAGATTCAATCAAAAAAATAAGAAGTCTTTTTTCAAATCTCCAAACTTTGCTACAATCAAAAAAATCCTGATAAAAACACATCACTGTTTCTATTTATAGAAAATAAAAAATATTTATATAAACCTACAAAATAGACAGCTTATTTAATTGTATTCAATGATGATATAATTGTAAAAAATAACAAACATTAAGCTGTACTAATAATAAGTCAAATGTTAATAAATAATAAATCAAATGTTTTACTGTTTCCATTTAAAAAATATAAACTGAAAAAATTGCTATACTGACATGAATACAACTTTTATATGCGTGTTCTCATATATACTGTAATAAAAGTAAACAACCCTCATCACAGCACTCAGGACAACTGTTTTGTAGGCATGATGCTTGATCAGCCTTTAAGCTGTATATACTGACAAAACGCATTCCCTCCAAACACACTGTCAGTCAAGCCATGTGCTCTCAGCTCAATGGAAAGAGTGGGCTCCAAAAAGAAAGCCTGTCTGGACTCGCCTCCACTACTCTACCAGATTAAACGTGAAAGACATTTGGCCAAGACACACACACACACACACACACACACACACACACACACACA